>JALMGJ010000030.1:0-270000 GCA_023362775.1 Charina bottae | reverse complement strand
GGCAGGTTGGTCTGCAACAGGACTGCCTTCATTCATGACTTGGTGGTGTATGAAGTGGCAGACCTACATTCATTACCACAACCTGGCTGGGCAAAGGTGACAATGAAGCTTTTAGTACAATCTGCCCAGGTGGATTTCATGTCACACTTGGATCTTGGAGACTTTCAACACTTCATTATGGGGAGGGGAATTGCCCACAGTCTTAAAGGAGGTTATGGTGTACCCCCTTCTGAAGCCATTCCTGGATCTGATGGTCTTAAATAACTATTGGCTGGTCTTCAACCTCCCCTTTCTTGGGAAGATAGTTGAAGCGGTTCTGGCAGATCACCAAAGCAGTAGTCCAGAAGAAGTGAATTATCTGTACCTTTTTTAGCCAAAGTTCAGGCCCAGGTATGCGACTAAGATGGCACAGCATGCTTTTCAAGGGCAGTGTCCATGCTTTGGAACAGTCTCTCCAGGAAGAACAGAGTAGCCCCATCTCTAATAACTTGTAGAAGGATGTTAAAAGCTGAGCTCTTCTGCAGTGTGTTCCAGCTGAGTTCATGCTTATGCCATCTCTTATTCTTAATTTTGCTCTTTGCCTTTATTTTATTTTTGTGAGTGTTGTTGAGTGATCAGTACCATTAAAATAGGTTGTTTTCTGAAGTTTTGGACCAGGTTCAGAAATGAAACTTGTGGCCAGTATAAACCCCTGCAGTTTTACTTCTTATAGCTAGACTATACATCTTAGTTGTTATTCAGCCTTCTTTAAGATAATCAAATGTGGCTATTACCTGACCACATGGTGTGGATGCATGGCTGAGCTGTGTTGTTTTTCCATCAAATGTTGCCCATGTTATATAGTGAGCTCATCAATGGATGAACTTTGGCAATAACACAACATTTGCATGCACAGCTTCCATGTGAAGAGAAGGCTACCACATGATCAGAAATCCCACACAGAAGAGAATTTTGATCCCATGAGAACCTCTGCATATGCATTTCTGAAAACAGCAAATGAGCTTTACCACACCACTATTCATTGAATGCCTAAATATCCCAAACCCACTCTCGATGCCTCTGTACTTTCCCCATGTTGTAGTCTTCCTCCTCTTCCCCCCCGCCAGTTTCTGAATGCTGACAACATATGATATGATATACGATATTTTATCTTTCCAATAAACCTGCACCAATGACAGAGAATTGGGGAACTATCCAGGCTCTCTGGGGAAGAGCGTAGTTCAATAGTATTCCCAACTAATTTGCTTTCTATCCAGTTTCTCCACTCTGCAGCAAGAAAAAGGACCTAGAGAATGCTGTATATATGGTTCATGTGCCTGAACACACATTCCGGCCATGTTTAAAGTGCGGGAAAAACAAAAACCTGGTTCTCAGAGGGAGACCATGATTCAGACAATTTGCTTCTTCAGATCTTGCAGACTGGAAGGGGTGAGGTGAAAACACTGGATGTTTTCTCTCTGTGTATTTGGACTCAACAACTTTCTTGCATCTCTGAAATATCATAGATGAAAGAGAAGCCAAACAACTTAATACAATTAACTTACTGCTTTTTGCTTACACACATAATATTACAAAGTAATACAACATATATATTTAGCAGTTTAATAGAAGGAAACACAGTTGAAAATTCATAAATCATTGGGCAGAACTGAGTTTTTCTGGTTTATATGATCTATAGTTATAATTTTTTCTTACACTAAATGTTAAACTTTGATGAACATTTGTAAACTAAGAATTCTGATTACAAAGTAATGCATCTGTACAGTTTTCATTTATTCTTTTTAAAATTAATTTCTAAAGTCTGATATGTTTTTTATGGTATGTCAATTTTGCGTTAAGACTCCAGCATTTATATCATGCTTTCTCTGAACTCATTTTTTCTTAGCTTCCAATACCAGGTATACAATATGTAGAAATATAATCTGCTAGTTTTATAGTTTCCAGTTTTATAGTCTTTTTTAAAATTAAGTTTAGCAAAATGCTCTGACATGTTATAATTGATCAAATTTTAAATTTAGATATTATTGAATCATAGAACAACAGAGTTGGAAGGGAACTTGGAAGTCTTCCAGTCCAAAACCTTGCACCCATGATTTCAGGAGTAGTCTGTTCCCTGCTTAACAGCTCTTCCAATCAGGAAATTTCTTTTATTTTGAGTTTGGCTCTACCCCTGTAAAGCTTCTACCCAGTGGTTCTTGTCCTGTCCTCAGGAGCTATAGAGAATAAATCTGCACCCTCTTTCCCATGAAAACCCTTCAGGTATTTGAAGATCACTATCCTGGCTCCCCTTACCTTTCTCCACACTTTAAAATATATTGAGTTGTACCCAGGCTTCATGCTGTACTAGTGTTACCAGCAGTATATTGAACTGTATGATCTCCAAGGCATCTTCCAAACCTTACACTCTGTAATTATATCTGTGACTCTAGACTTAATTACCCTCAGAGGAAATATATTGAAATAAATCAAAATTAATTTTTGGAATAACATTATTTGCTTCAAATGGCCAGCTTTAAGGATTAATCTGGATCCAATCCATATTAAAAATGTACATGTTGGAAGCCATATTGCAAAAAGTGAGTGGGTCAGGAGAAGGAAATACATAGGGCGAAGTTTCACTGTAATTTAACATTTAATATAAAATTATTAAATCCAGCTAGTATGATTCCTTTGCCTGCTTTTACCAATTTCCCTATTAAAACTACAATTTGGCAATGACCCTAGGAGGGGCTGTGGGAGCTACACTCAAGGATTTTGGAGGAGATGGTTGTTGTACTACGGGTCCAAAATGGATATGGAAAGGAAAAAGATCCCTTTGCTCATCCTACTCACATTTAAGTTACTTTGGAAGTTCCACTAGACAGAGAACTGGCTTATGTCTTCAGATAAAACATGTCACAAATGGACAAAGGGCTGTCTCTGTCTGGCACATTGGCTCTGCAGTAACATATTCCATTTTGGACTCATTAGGCCTTTAATGAGAGGGATGCTATGGACATCCCTAAAAACAACAATACTGGGAATACTGCCAATACTGCCCCATGGAAAATCAGGTATCCCTCTCTCATAACCACAGCTGATGTGACAGGAAGAAGTTCAAGCCACCAACAACTGATGGCAGACACCTTGGCCATTTTCCAGTTTTGGAGTTTTAGCTTCTGCTGCCACCTGTCAATGAGGTCCCCAAGGCAATTCATCAGAAAGCAACAGAAAGCCTCAAGGGAAATATGCAAGCCAGCCTGGGTTTAATTTGGAGCAAGAGTCATGAAAACCAATGTTTAACTTCGGGTGTGTAAGAGAGAGGGATAGAGAAAGAGAGAGACAAAAAGGAAATGCCTGCATATGGGTATATATACACACACACACACGCATACAATCTCAAGGGGTAGGAGCTAAAGAAAGAGAGGAATTATTATACATTGCTGCTACCTATGAATCACTGTTTTTATATTGTTTTTTCTATCAAGCCTGTTCCAGGTACAAGCACTTGCAAATCTACATATGACATAGTCAAAAGAACTGCCACCTTCTTGCATTGTAATTTTATTTATTTATTTATTGCTCACATTTATATGGCCACCCGCCTCACACAAGGGGACTCTGGGCGGCGTACAACAATGGGATAAAAACAGTGAGTAAATAAAAACAATCACAAAATTTAAAATATACCAACCACGCAGAGAGAGCAGGAATGTCAGTCATAGTGGAGCCATCTAAGAATGTCTCCTGTTCTCAGAGACCCCCAGGCCTGACAACATAACCAGGTCTTGAGGGACTTCCTAAATGATAGCAGGGAAGGAGCAAGCCTAATTTCAGGGGGGAGAATGTTCCACAAGGAGGGAGCCACAGCAGAGAAGGGCCGCCTCCTGGGACACACTAAATGCAAGTCCCTGGAGGATGGAACCCGTAACATGCCTTCCCTGATAGATCTAATGGGCCAAAATTGATGAGAGAAACCTGAATGTGGAACAGAAGTTGACCCATGAAATAGAAGTTTGTATAAGTATAGTAAGCGTGAAGAAAAAATTGAGTTACAGTGACACAAAAAAGAAGGAATGTGTGCATATGTTTACTGTGATCAAAGATCCACATTCTAGCAGAAGGAATGTGCCATAGGAAAACACACTGAATATAATTTTAGGATTTTTAATTTTTATGATTACCATAAGAGAGAGCCTGAAATCAATCAATCTGTCTCTCTGTCTGTCTATCTAGTCAAATTACATTGGTTAGACAGAGCAGTGTTCCATTCCAACCAAGTAAGAATATATTCTAAATGAAAAATAAAATAACATAAAAGATTTATATTTCTAGAAAGAATAAAGAGAACAGAAGCCATGTTTATGTTTTGTTTTATGAATTACTTCTCTGTTGTACATGTACAATATGTGAATGAGAAAAAGTCTGCGATAGCTGAAAATTTACCTTGGTTCCAGGTGGACATCCTCTCTTAGCAAGAGATTAGGTCTATGTATCTGTATATATGTAGGAGACTGGGCCCTTAGATGAATTTTTTTGGTCCAGTGTAAAGCAAGAATTATTTATTATGCTGGGGAGTCTTTGGTGCTCTCTGAGCCTTGTTGTTTTCATGCAGATGTTTCATTGCCAGGCTAGGCAACATCTTCAGTGCGAAAAGGGAGTGGAACTTGCTGTCTGTTTATATACCCTGGCTTGTCCTGCCTGTGTTGGTGGGGGTCTTGTACTCTCCTTGGTAGTTTCTTGATTGGGCTGTTGTGTGCTGTTTGGGTGATTGACTGAGTTAATAGTTCCTTGATTAAGGTCTATTGTGTTGTTTGATTGCTCCTCTGCTGCTAATCTTGCTGTTAATCTATGCATATCTTGTTGTTGATTGCTGGCCCAGGGGTGTTCTGGTCTTCTGGCTATTCTATTGTCTCTTATGAATGGTATGTAAATGTTGTTAACCTCTATGTGTCTGTTGATGGCTGCTTTGTCTGAGTGCCAAGCTTCCAGGAATTCTCTAGCATTTTTGGATTTGGCCTGGTCTAATATGCTCACAGTTTCCCAGTTGAAAGTATGGTTAAGTCTGTCCATGTGTTGTGAGATTAAGGAGTTTTCATCATGACTTCTGACTGCTAGTTGGTGTTCGTGGATGCGTTCTGCTAGTCTTCTGCCAGTCTGTCCTACATAGTGGCTGTTACAGTCCTTACACTGTATGTTGTAGATAACTCCTGTTTTTTCTTCTTGGGCTACTGGGTCTTTTGGTGTACTTACAATGTTCTGAAGGGTTTTGGTTGGTTTGTGTGCTACAGTGATGCCGTGTGGATGTAACAGTCTATTAGTAGTTTCTGAGATGTTTCTGATGTATGGCAGTGTAATCCTTTTCATAGCTTCTGTTGGTTTTGCTGTGGTGGGTTGAGTGGTCAGGCACTTTTTGATAAAGTTGTGTGGATATCCATTTTGCTGGAAGATTCTATATAAGTGGTCTGTTTCCTTTTTCTGGTGTTCTGGGTTGCTGCAGTGTGTTTGTGCTCGTCTGAATAGTGTTCTTACACAGCTCCTCTTGTGTGAGGTTGGGTTATTGCTTTGATTGCTTTTTTATTATGATGAAGGTGTCATCTACATACCGGATCCATACTTTGGGTTGTATGTGTGGGAGTGCTATCCTTTCTAGACGTTGCATTCCTATCTCTGCTATGAGTCCTGAGAGTGGTGATCCCATAGGTGTTCCTTTGATTTGTTGGAATATTTGTCCATCAAACAAATTTTGATTCCATCAAACAAAAATTTGATTCCAACAAATCAAATTTTTGGAATCCGGTATGTAGATGACACCTTCGTCATAATAAAAAAGGATCAACTGGAAGAAACACATGAAGCCATCAACAACATCTTCAAAGGAATAAAATTCACAAGGGAAGAAGAAAACAACAACACACTACGCTTCTTGGACATCCTCATCAGTAGAGGAAAGGATGGCATTCTAGAAACACAAGTCTACCGGAAATCTACCCACACTAACCAAGTGCTCCACTATCAAAGCAATAACCCAACCTCACACAAGAGGAGCTATGTAAGAACACTATTCAGACGAGCACAAACACACTGCAGCAACCCAGAACACCAGAAAAAGGAAACAGACCACTTATATAGCATCTTCCAGCAAAATGGATATCCACACAACTTTATCAAAAAGTGCCTGACCACTCAACCCACCACAGCAAAACCAACAGAAGCTATGAAAAGGATTACACTGCCATACATCAGAAACATCTCAGAAACTACTAATAGACTGTTACATCCACACGGCATCACTGTAGCACACAAACCAACCAAAACCCTTCAGAACATTGTAAGTACGCCAAAAGACCCTGTAGCCCAAGAAGAAAAAACAGGAGTTATCTACAACATACAGTGTAAGGACTGTAACAGCCACTATGTAGGACAGACTGGCAGAAGACTAGCAGAACGCATCCACGAACACCAACTAGCAGTCAGGAGACATGATGAAAACTCCTTAATCTCACAACACATGGACAGACTTAACCATACTTTCAACTGGGAAACTGTGAGCATATTAGACCAGGCCAAATCCAAAAATGCTAGAGAATTCCTGGAAGCTTGGCACTCAGACAAAGCAGCCATCAACAGACACATAGAGGTTAACAACATTTACATACCATTCATAAGAGACAATAGAATAGCCAGAAGACCAGAACACCCCTGGGCCAGCAATCAACAACAAGATATGCATAGATTAACAGCAAGATTAGCAGCAGAGGAGCAATCAAACAACACAATAGACCTTAATCAAGGAACTATTAACTCAGTCAATCACCCAAACAGCACACAACAGCCCAATCAAGAAACTACCAAGGAGAGTACAAGACCCCCACCAACACAGGCAGGACAAGCCAGGGTATATAAACAGACAGCAAGTTCCACTCCCTTTTCGCACTGAAGATGTTGCCTAGCCTGGCAATGAAATGTCTGCATGAAAACAACAAGGCTCAGAGAGCACCAAAGACTCCCCAGTTCAACCCTGAGCTACAAATATTCTCTTCGATTGGTATTTATTATGCCTTTGATTGTGGTATTTCTAAGTGAGGTTTTTTTTATCATGGTGTTTCCTTTGAGAAATGTCCTGGGGAAAGTTCTTTCTTTCTTTTTTTAAATGATAATAAAAGGTCTTGTCCTTGGGTAAGTAAACGGGTGCCCTCCAGATGTTTGGATTGCAACACCCATTTATATTTCAGGCATTTGCAGTGTCACCTAGGGAGTATAGAAGTTATACACAAAGATATTTTGTGGGTAAGAGCTTGTCTAGCCCTGTTCTGGATAGAGTTGGAGTAATTATACATTTGGATGCCTCCCAGTAATTTTCAAATCATGGAAAGAGAAAACAAAGCAGCTACTGATAGAGAGGCTGCCCAGCAGTACAGTCAAGCCATGTCCGGATGTTAATTTGCAAGTCACAGTGCTTTGCCATTGCATCTGAATTCACAAACAGTTACAAATCACAATGAATGGCTATTGCTTGGTCTCAAGGGACTGCCGAACCATGAAGATGGGAGTAAAGTCATAAAGCTGAGTGCTAAGCAGATGGGAAACTAAAGCAGGACAAAATGCATGCAGTAGGGTACCAGCTTTTCTTTGGGGGGGGGGGAGCTGCAATAATCTAGACAACCATTAAATTGGCAGCAAAATATTTGTTTTCAGTTTCTCTTTTTCCTATTAACTAATGGGCTTGTTGCAGCCCAAATTTGAAACCCTTGTTCTGGGACCTCTAAACCATGGTTCTGAAAGCACAAAGCATGATATAGGTGATGGGTTAGCAAAAATGATATTTTGGCATAATGAACTTTGCTTTATGCTTCTTGTGTTCTTAGTACAAGGAATTGTGGAGTAATACTTCACATGGGCAATGACTTTATAGTTCCACACACTTCAAGAAAGAATGTTGGATAGTTCTGGTTTCTTTGCTTCAAAGCATATGGATTTGCTTCATTTCTATTAATTCAACCTGTAATTTTTATTTACAAAAGTACATGTGGAATTAATAAGAATGAAGCAAATCTGTATGCTAAGTTTGCACATCCTGCTAAGCTATGCTTTGTTAGCCATGGCTTACTAAATGGAACTGAATGATTACTGAATGGAATACAATTTGCTGGGTTCAGGTAAACCTGAAATGAAAATATTTTGGTGCAATGTATTCTATCACAGTGGTCAATACCAGATCCATACAGTACCAATAAAAAGCTAGAACCCAAAGTTTTAAAACCAGTTCTGAGGAACCTCCAGTTCCCAGATCCATGAGGCCTTTCCAACCAGCCTACTAGAGTTCTGGTCAAGGACTATTCTTGAAGCCCCAGATAAGGGAATGGTGAGAGAAGATGGCTCTACTGGACATCTGAAACCTCTTGAGCTGGCAGTTCACAACAGAGTATCTTTTTATCTGACTACTGAACTATTTCTTGATCAATAGGTTGGGAGGCCAGGATAGAAATACTAGCCAGAAATAATTTAATCATTTTTCCCTGCCAGCTACTTAAGATTTAAGATATTTTCCAGTTCTAAATCCTTTGTAGAGTCATCATAATTTTTACCTTTATGTAACCTTTTGCAATGGGCCAATATGGCTTGATTCCTTGTAGATGGAGATGAAAACCTTATTTATAACTCTAGGGTTTATTTTAAATTTTGAATTGACTGCTGATATAAAAAGTTCTTTATTTTAAAATAAAGAACAAAGTTGAATTTTTTACTCCTTTTACAATTATAAGAGCATTATTACCAGTCGCATGCCAGCTTCGGAGATACAGGAAAGTGGTCAATTTTCTTGGAATGTTGAGCCTTCACCTTTTTTTCTTTAAAAAATATTTTTAAGCATACGAATTGCAGTGGTACTCAACCACATTCATGACAAACTATAGTGATGCCGAAATGATGACACATTTGAAATGATATCATCATGTAAATGTTGTCATTATGTACCCATGTCATGATGTCAAGTATGTAAGTTGCAGCATTTCCATTATGATATCATCATATGTGTCAGCATTTGCCCCATTTGTACCCTTCCTCATAGATGACCAAAATGACATTTCTAAAGGAGTGATGGCCATTGGGTGTTGGCCCAAGGTGGGGGTGATGGGGTTGGTTTTGATTTTTCAATAAAATAGATGTGTGAAGCCTATTTTTGCCTAATCCCCTAAAACTTTAAAAAATGCTGAAAATCAGTAATTTTCTGTTGAATTTCAACAGCACTATCCTGGAGGACATGACTCAATTTTTTTTTAAAAAAAATAGATTTGGAACCTTATCCAACCCATAGCCCCATCTTTACCTACCTAGTCCTGAGACAGGATGTTGATCCAAACATTGGTTTCTGACTGGAGTGTATAATCTACCCACCTGAGCCATGATACAAATTATTTCACTTCAGTTCAGATATCCAGATCAAATCAAATTATCAGTTCAAACTATCTAATTGAATCAGATCAATTTTCTGAGTTGAATCAATAATTTGAATCATATTAGGGCTAATGCATCCTGCTTCCCTTTACAATTTCCAGAATTTCCAGCCAATAGGGTTGTTGGGTTTCCTGTCCAGGAATGCAGGTATTTGAAGTCCCAATTTGGAAGGTACCAGACTGGAGATGACTGTTTAACCTTATTTATATGATTCAGAAAACAAATGTTCTGCTCATGAAAATATAATGCTAAAAACAATTCAGAGTGATTTAATCCATAACTTTGCTTCAATCATGCCAGTAGCTTTGCAGCTTGGGGAGAATGATTAAATGTTATCACAGTGCTATTAAAAATCCCTAGTCACATTTTCTCCAGATATTTCACAAGTGTAAGTGATAAACTGCACATATCACAGCAATGATCAGAGGCGTTGTGGCAGGTCTTTTTTGGAACAAGAACATTTTTCTTTCTTCCCTCCCTTCACATTTTTCTTTCCTTCCTATTTTATAAATTAAATTCTCTTGAACATTAGCTGACTAGATTTTTACTGGTATTTACCAATGATACATGATGATACATCATTGCCTCTCTATACCTTGAACACTCCTGCTTTTCAGACAAACAGCTGCCCCAATTTTGTCTGATTAAAATGTTTTTGTATGTATAACCATGCACTCAGTTGCTACTGGATTTAGCCCTTTATTCATGGTCTCTAGGATTTAAATTGAACAGATGAGTCTTGTTTATTTTTGTTTTGTTTTGTTGTGCTCATGCATTTATGCTCATATATGAACTCTAGAGGCTTAATTACAAGAGGCTTTCTATGAGTAATTTTTTTTAAAAAAAAACATTTAGAGAATGTTTGTTTTGAATTGGATCTACAGCATGTGGAATAGGGAGATTTAACTTTCCCCTGCTGCTGTGATCTTGACAAAAATCTTTCCCTAGACCAGAATTAGTGTGTGAGAAAAAAGCTTCAATTAGCTTAGTTTCTAGACAGAATGAGAAACTTGTATTAGTTCAAGGGCCAAATTGCCTCTGAACAAATAGATGAGGGTTAATATGCCACCAGTTGATGTAGCTATAGATCAAAGTGGGTGACATCAACACTGGACACATTGGCTGGGTTTGCACATTCTGCTAAATCATAAAACAGATTGGTTTGGTTTGGTTTGATTTGGTTTGATGTAATCAATGAAGCGAATCACTTTGGAAACCATGATGCATGGTTTAATATTAAGTATGAAATAGGTTCCTATCCTTTGTTGGTAAACTGTTTTTGAAATAAATCATAGAATTATGCAATGTGTAGCTCCAGTCCATCTGCCAACTTCCACTTTTAAAAGTCTCATTTAACTTTCACTCAAGCCAGAATTGAGAGTTACTCCTAACAAAGGAAAAGAAATTGTAACCTAGGATTTTATAGTGGTGACTCTGCAGCTGTGAACAATCAGTCTTAGCTATGAAGTCTGAAGCTAAAATTGCTTCTCCAAATGTTGTGATAAGTTCATTTAGAATTTTGCAGCATATATGTGTGTATTTATGTGTGTCTGAGGTCTATCTATCCATCATCTTTTTTTCTTAGTAATTTTATTAAAAATTATAATTACAATGATAAAAAACTAATACAAACTAAAAAAGAAAAGAAAAAAGAAAAAATAGAAGGTGCGGAAAAGAAAAAAAACAAAATAGAAAAAATAGAAAAGAAAGAAAATAAGAATATAGTAAAGAAAAAGAAAGGACTTCCCCCTTCATTACAAAAGGATAATCAATTTTAGTAACTTATCACCTTCTCTTAAAATACAACAAATAATCTCTTCTTCCCATATCTCATCTCTTATCTATCAACAAATCCTTAAAACCTCATCATTTCAGTCCTGATTAGCAAAAGTCCATTAAGGGTTACCAGAGATAACAACATATCTATTTTAACTTTGATCAAATAAACCAACTTTATATTCCTTCTTTTTACTTTGAGCAACCTTGATCAAAGCTTTACCTTTACTTTAAAGGTAAAGGTTTTCCCCTGCATAGTCATGTCTGACTCTAGGGGGTGGTGCTTATCTCTGTTTCTTAGCCGAAGAGCCAGCGCTGTCCGAAGATGCTTCCACAGTCATGTGGCCAGCATGACATGTATGGAACGCTGTTACCATCCCACTGAAGTGGTACCTATTTATCTACTTGCATTTGCGTGCTTTCGAATTGCTAGGTTGGCAAGTGCTGGGGCGAGTGCAGGAGCTCACTCCGTCATGTGGCGCTCGGGTCTTGAACCGCCGACCTTCTGATCAACAAGCCTGGCATCAGCCACTGAGCCATCGCACCCCTATTCTTGATCTTTAGTCTCTTTGAATAATGTCCTAGAACTTGATTTCTTTTCATTTTTTCTTTGTCCCTTCTCACAAAATTCTTCAAAGCTTTAACAAGCCTATTTTGTAAATCCAATATCTATCTATCTATCTATCTATCTATCTATCTATCTATCTATCTATCTATCTATCATCCATCCATCCATCCATCCATCCATCTAATCTTTTTTGACCATATTTTCATTCTTGTATTTACTGGTGTTCTGCTGCCTCCAATGTAACCTGAGATAGAATCCCAGCATGTATCGATCACAATAAACAGTTCTGCAGCCAGCAGAAATGATTGAAGTAACTTATTGAAAGGAGAAGATAAAGTTAACCAGTGTGACCAAGAGCATGTTGCCCCAGAGCAGTGTTTTTCAAACTTGGCAACTTTAAGATGTGTGGACTTCAACTTCCAGAATGCTGCCTGGGGAATTCTGGGAGTTGAAGTCCACACATCGTAAAGTTGCCAAGTTTGAAAAACACTGCCTGTTTCAAGGCAGAACTTTTTGGGAAAACTAATGGATTGAAAAATATATACTTTTCAATTCATTGAGGTTTATTTGTTGTTTTATGCAAGCATTTCACAAGGGAGACATTCCCCATTAATCTCGCATCTTGCATATCTGTCTCTGCATTGCACTTTTGACTCTGGAATTTAAGATGGGGCCAGTTTATGCAACTGGCAGAATCAAGTAAAAAGCCATTTCGAGACTGTGCCGCTACAGACAGGAGATGGCATGTTATATGTTTGAATGTTTCCCATTTAGCAGGGATGAAATTCATTGTGTCTCACAAATTATAGCACTTCAAAGGCCTTTGTAAAAAGAGCTTTCAGTGGCCCACAAAATATGTTAATGAAGGTATTTTGCACACTTAATTACAAATGTTATGCATCTCTATTCGAGCTTTGTACTGTATATTCTATTACATAATTGTATATTTTTCTGATCAGTGACCATAATAAAGGAGTTCTGTTCCTGGAACTTAGCAAATATTGCACAAAGCAGGAATAAAAAACAGAGACACTTTCCCCATTGCCCCCCTCCTTAACCAAAATTGGTACATCAGATTTGGAGGACTATTACATGGGCTCATTTGAAAAGTTTTGCAAGTTATCCCAAGTGGAGCAAATCCAAGCTTCACCTGAGCATTCATAAACAATTAAAAAATCAGAGGGATTTGGACTTCCGGTGGGAATATGGCTGACTGAACAGCTGTGTCTGTGAGCTCCACAGACAGAACTGACAGCGGAGGCTTTTTTTAGGGCTCGGGCAGGCTTTTTTTCCTACACGTTGAATTTATTGTTTTGAATCTCCAGCCCTCTGTTCACTTTCCCTGAGAGCTGCTTGTTAGCACACTTCCTCTTGTTTCAATTTCATTTGGAAACTTTCCACTAACTCATTAACTCCTATTTGTGTGAGTCAAGTATCTAGGGGGCACCATGATCTACTGCCTGAAACATGGAGGATTTCAAGGAGATTTTCTGAATTCCGTTGTGAGCTTAAGCAGACCTATGAACAGATTTTGTCAGATTCCTGTCAAGTTATTTTGCAAGATATTTGAGACATTGTGGAAAAATATCTGCTTTAAAATGTGTCAACTGGCTGAGAATGTTATGGAAGAAGCTGAAGATTTTGATAAAGATAGAGATGTTTTTATTGACGGTGAGACTGAAGTCTCTGCTGAAATGCCAGGCGAAGAGTTCATTCTGGTGCTGAAGGGGTTAAAGGAACAGCCTGAATGGTAAATCACAAACAGTGCTATTTTTTCTGAGGGAATGTTATGGGAAAGAAGAAGTCCTGTTCCGTGGGAGGTTCTTTGTTGAGAAGTTTTTAAGGGGGGCAGTTTAGCTGTGATTTCTATATGAAAAATGTCTTGTATGTAATATGGAGATATGTAATTGTCTTGGTATATTTTATTATTATTATTATTTATTTAATTTGTATGACCGCCCATCTCCCCCCATGGGGAACTCTGGGCGGTTCACAATAAACAAGTTAAAATAAAATCTAAAATATCTAAAATCACAGTTATACAAAAATACATATTCTAAAATCCAGGTGGTGATGGAATAATTAAAAGAAGGACAATTATAAAATTAGGGGATTAACCACCCCCATGAAGAACTATCCCTTCCTCCTTCCCAAGCCAGGCGGCAGAACCAGGTCTTCAGGTCTTTTGAAGTGGGGTAAAAATTTAAGAATGATTAATTGGATTGATAATGAGGCTTTTAAGATTTTATTTCTCTTTAATGATTTGGATTAAGACTTATTGGACTCTTTTAAAGATTTGTCTGATTTTTAAGATTTATAGGGTAATTAAAAGGTATAATAATAATTGTTTGGTTTTAGGTTTAATAGGGTTAAGATTGTTGTAGTATTATCAATTATAAAAGTAGACAATTTATATGTTTTTATAATTTGATTTTTATTATAGTGGACAGAAATATATAGAATAGTGGTAGGAAGGAAATAATTAAATAAATTTTATTTTGAGGGGAGGGAACTTGATTTAGAGACTTCTTTTTTTCAATATAAGGGGAAGGAGCAATTGCATTTAGTGATTTATATATGTGCTAATGGAATGATTTATAGAAATAATGTGATCTTGGTTTGATATAGAGTAAGGGATTGATTATAGAAATTGCTGTATATTCTTGTTAAAAGTCAGAAGTCACCTTTTCTTGTAATTGTAAAAAAAAATTCTCTTGTCTTTTCACACTTTTTATTTTTTTTATTTGTAGTTTTTTGTTTTTTTGTAGTTTTTATCTTTGTCTTAAATCTAATAAAATTCTTATTAAAAAAACAAAAGCCAGAGGGATTCAAATATTGATACATTTTATTCCATGATTTGCATATAACAGAAAACGTCTGGGTGAGGAGAGGAGGCTGGTAGTGCTGGGTAAAAGATCTTTAGACATATGCTTAACAACATAGCCTCAGTAGCCACTGATAAATAAAAAAAAGATAGGACCAATTTTGTTCTCTAAATAAAAATAGACAAATCGTAATGTTTCATTTTGGACAGTAAATCCTTTTTTATTTCACTTCTATTTCAGTTTGCAAATTTGGCAAACTCTAAGTCTATTTATCCTACTTGCATGGGTGTTTGTGTGCACTTCTCCTAATGTACATGACTTAAGCACTTCTCCAAGTAGGGACACAATAAAGCCTCCTTCAGCTTAAACTTGACTTGACTCCTGGTGGCTTGTTCATTCAGTCTTCTTAGCAGCAGCATGGGAGAGCCTTGTCACTGCTTTATTCTGATGTAGTGTATTATAATTGTCTGTGGGAATGACCTTGGGAGACAGGAGGAAGAGTCGCAGACTGGACAACCATCATGTAAAAGATAGCTCAGTCCACAGAAGGAGGGGGCCGCATGGGAAGAGTTTCAGAAGGGGCCCTACCTGGTTTTCCAGACAGTAAAAGCAAAGGAGGATGGAAATATTTTCAGTCTTGCAAGATTCTGTTAATGTAACCTTACAATAAAGACAGAGTTAGTACTCATAGTTGTATTCTTGTCTGGGCTACTTTGAAGGCTTAATATTAATCTTGCAAGACTGAAAGTATTTCTCCCCTTCTCTCCTAACCAGATCAGCCAAAGTTAGATAAGAATTGTTAAAATATGTCCTCTAAAAGAATGCATATCTATGTGTATTTTCTTCATATCTATTTGTACAAATGTGTGACTGTGTATATACTGTATATTTCTCTTAAAACACAACTTTCTGTGCATCTTCCAAATGATGAACTTCATTGAAAAAAATTCTGAAAATTATGGTTTTGGCACACCAGCAAATAAATAAAATAGACGATCAAGTTTATTTTTGGTTTGAGACCAAACCCAAGAAAACAACTAAGGATACAATTAATATAGTAAAATAATAAAATAATTGCAAGAAAATCCTGAGACAATTAACCAATTAACAGATAATTAATAAAATAGACAAAGTGCATGTCGATTTGTATATATGTTCAGAGGGTTTGGGTTGGGTAAATTCATATGAAAATGCAGGCCAAATGATTCCCACCCCCCATTCCTAATAAATGTTTTAAAGGATATTCCTGTTGTTATTGAATGGCATTGTCCCCTAGTAAATCCTTTTTTCCTTAACAGATTATCTGTCTGTTAAGGAAAAAAATTCATTAAAATGTAAAAAAAACAGGAGAGGTCTATACAAAGCAGATGATAATATCTTGTAAAATTATACAAATTAGGCAAGGTGATTGCACAATAAAATCATTCCCGAAAGTATCTTCATTATATAAGTCAGCTTCATACACTGATCTGAAAGTACCTATATAAATATATAAACCTATATAAATATAATATACAGAATATTTGCTGTAATGAATATGTTTCCTCTTTCCATTCTGGATTAGAATAACCTCCTCTATTCTGAATTCATTACTGTTTTGCTCAGTTTGCAATTTTTTTTTTCTGTGACAGGTACTACTTTAACAATGCAGATTTTTTTTTTTTGGGGATAAAGTATCCAAATGGTTTCCATTTTAGTCACCTAATTATTCTAAGACACTTTCTCCTCACCTTGACTCTTTAATTATGATCCAATTATTACATCTTGGTAAGATCACACCACACAAATTCTTCAGGGTAAAACAATTTTCATTACAGAGTTTCTTAACATAATGTTGGATTATCTCATTCTGCTGTTTTGTTTCAGATGTAGGACTAGATATTGCTATAATAAATTATTCTTCAGCATTTGTAGTCTCAGGATTCACAGTTTAAAATACCAGGTAGGGAAAAAGCGTCCAATATATCAAACTTGTTCTCCTCATTATCAAAATACGGTATGAAAAGAAAAGATGACTTCACCTTGGAGAAATCATGTTGACCTATACAGTATATCTTTATATGGTAGTAAGAAATAAAGAATAAGTGGATGTACATAGTATTTGATTTCCAGATAGATGGCCAAATAAATTTGTTTCTCTCATTTACCTATATCAGAAATGTTGTACAAAAATAAAAGAACTATAAGGTAAAGGTAAAGGTTCCCCCCGCACATTTGTGCAGTCGTGTCTGACTCTAGGGGCCGGTGCTCATCTCCGTTTGTTAGCTGAAGAGCCAGCGTTGTCTGAAGACGCTTCCATGGTCATGTGGCCGCATGACACATGTGGAACGCTGTTACCTACCCACCAAAGTGGTACCCATTAATCTACTTGCATTTGCATGCTTTCGAATTGCTAGGTTGGCAAGAGCTGGAGCTAGTGCGGGAGCTCACTCTGTCACGCAGGGCTAGGGATTCGAACCTACGAACTTTCGATCTACAAGCCTGGCTTCTTACCCGCTGAGCCACCACGCCCCTTAAAAGAACTATACCTTCCGACAAATTATGTTTTTTCACTACCACTTGTGGTAAAATCTCTTAATCACACCAAATGAAAGTTCATTTTTATTCTTTGTGTGTGAAACTTTTTCAAGGTTTTGTTATAGATCCCTTTCCAATTATAAATAGAATTTACAACTTTCTGAAGTACAGTATCACTGCATTTTTCCATCTCCTCTTCAATGGAGATGCTCCCTTTCACTCCCCCACTCTGGAAGTTGCAGTATAAAACACACACACACATGCACATGCACACAACTGCCTTCAGCATTTGCCTGGAACTGTGCTAACAACACAAGTTCTCCTAACAATTTTTTTCTGTCAAATTTCTGAGGGGCCTTTGAGGGAAGATATAGGTACACCACTAAACATTTCACAGTTTCTGTCCAGGGTTGTGTCTGAACGTCTTTGCTGTTGGAAAAAATGGTTATGTTCCTTTTAATAGACCACAGACTTGTACACTGTATAGAAAACAAGGCAGTGATAATAGCCAGTATGCACACCTTTGGTTCCAGTAAGAAAGAAAAACAATAGAGCATGCAAAGAAACAATTCAACAGTACTCTCTTAGGACAGGTAGGCACAATGTTTAAAAATTAGGGGCCATAATTCATCTTCCTGACATTCCAAAAGCCTCCTGAAAAAAACCCAATGATGCTTTGACATTGTGATCAGGAGGGGCATGGCTGAAAATTTTGGCCTTTCTGGCAGTGGGTTTAAGGGTGGGGATGGGAACAGGAGACCTCCTAGAGGCAATCGCCTCCATTCCCCCCCCCTTAAACCAACCACACACCCCAAAGGTGGCCCCAAATCATGCCACCCAAATTCAGCCATTTTGCTGTTAAACTTCACCGGTTCGATCTCAGGATGGGAGGGGGGCATGCAAACAGCCCACAGGCCAGGGTTACCCACCCTTCATTATGGCACTTCCAATCGCGAATGCTTTCACTGTATAGACATTCAAAGCAGTTTGAAGGTGATCCGCGATTGTCTTCAGTAGCATTGGTATGATGCGCTAGAACAAGGCGTGAAAATCACTGCTAGGCCTTAGCTGCCACCAAAAAATCCCTTCCACCGTTTTCTACACAAAACAGACAGACATATCCTGGGGAAAGGAAAGCTAACACACCCTTTGTCATCTTCACTTCTGCTCCATTGGTCTGGGCTGCTGAGAGGAGCTGTGTTTCCCATACAGGACCAGAAGCTCAGGAGGAGTGGGATAGCAAGTTTTTTCTTTTAAACAGAAATGGAGCTGCCCTATTCCCAAAACAAGCAACAGTTGCATCTACATGACAGCAGAAAGGAAAATTAAGTTGTCCAACTCTGCTTAAGTTGTGGGAAACCCACCTGCTTTCTAACTGGCACCAAATCCCCACGTGAAAATGCCCTATCTTCTTCAGCACACTTTCTGCTGTCCTTTTACACAGTCATCACTGTCTGTGAGTCCCCTTCAGAAGTAATGCTGTGCCAAATATTACTTCCAATGTGAACGAGTTTTCTCTATCTCATTTTCTGGGTCTGAGATTTTTTGTAATTTCCTTTATGGATTTTTTGAGTTCACTTTATCATTGCAAGGCAGACAAGTCACACATGTGTGTACATGTGTGTTTCTATTACCCAGTTCTGTGCTGCTCAGCATCTCTTCAGCTACTCATGTTTCCAAATGTGACAAAGGCCCACGGGCAGAATAATAGTACAGTATGATGTCTTCCTTTATGTGTCTTTGATACTGAAACACAGCTCACACTTGCTCAATCACTAATATATGCACAAGAACTCTGCCAATTTGAAGCATTTCATCGCAAGTTTCCAAAATTAGTAACAATATCAATTTTGACCAAACTGAATTAGAACATTAAAAAAAACTTCAGCACTTTGTAATGAATTGGGTTAGTGTTATTCTCAACTAAGTATGCCTGTGATCTTGTATTGTTATTTGATTATTTTGTCCTGCCTGAATATGGTGTAATTCTTGCACACATTGGAGGTAGATCTAAAAGTTGCAGTGAAACAAGTTGGAGGAACACCTACTGCTGATTCTGAGAGAAAAGACACAACACCCTCAGTATCCTAAAAAGGTTATATTTGTAGTCTGTGGAAAAATGGAGAAGTTTGTGTTTGCTAGTTAGAGTAGGCTGACCATACGTCCCGTTTTTTAAGCATTTTTCAAGCGTCCCGTCGTTTGCATAACAATCTCAAATTTGTCCCATTTTCTTAAACCCGGCGGGAATGGCGCAGGAGGAGGATCCGAACCGGAGCTGCCGATTGGAGGCAGCCCAGAAGAGGAAGCCCTCCCGCCTATCAGTGTGCGGCAAAGGAGAACCAGGGGGGCAGGGTTTGCAGGCGGGAGCCAATTGCGTGGACTGGGGGGTGGGGTTTGCAGGTGGGAGACAATCATGCAGACCGGGGGCCCGGGTTTGCAGGCGGGAGCTAATTGCACGGACCGGGGGTCAGGGCTTGCAGGCGGGAGCCAATCGCATGGACTGGGGGGCGGGGAGCCCTGTCTTTTTTATGAATATGGAATATTACATAAGACCTCATCCTGTTTTTGTCTGAAGAAAATATGGTCAGCCTAAGTTAGAGTGAAGCACCTTTATGGGCATAGCGCAGCAGCGCTTAGTACAGCCTGGCACACATCACAGTAGAGATAAGAAACTGCTTAGTGCAGATTTTTCTAAAATGTAATATGCATAATTGTCTTACTATTACTTCATCTGTATCCCAGTATGGAGTTGCCTGACACCTGCTTTGTAACCAATGACCTGTTTGTAATTTGAGTCTCTTTGTTTCTGCAAAGTAGATATAACCTGTATATGGCAGTGGGAGGAGGGTCTTTCCCCTTGGAACTGTTGCTAATGTGTCCTTTGTGTGACTGATCAGGCTATGCAGACCCTTACAAATAAACTATTTGGAGACTGAGTTTGGGGTTTGTGGTCTTGACTGAGTAGATGAACGAACAGGGATGAAAGTTTCTGTAAAAACAGCTGTGAACCGAGAGGGAGCTGTGGTACTTATTCTCACCAACAAGTTACATTAATTAAATTGTGCATTTTGCTGAATTTCATGATATATTTATCCAAGACTTTTACTAAAATTCTGATGCCTCGCTATGTCAGGTGCTTGGTGAGAATCAGCTAAATTTGATGGGAAAGTAGTGAAGAGATTACACCCCAATAAAAATAGTAGCAATAATCCATCCCATTTAAGGGTTCATTTTACATTGCATTCATGTTTGTAGATTTAAATATACGTCTAAAATGTGCAAGGATATTAAAATCTGAAGTATGATGCTATCATATCACATCTTTTACAAGATGTCATGAGGGAAAAAGAGCAGTAAGTAGATAAAGAGATAATGGAGCTGCACATCTCCTTTCAAGTAGCTTAAATTTAAAAAAACATGATGTCATACCAGTGCTCAGGAGACCAGGGGTGGGGGGTAGCTGCATGTTTATAACAAATGAACCCCCCCCACACACACACACCAAATACATACATCCAGAATCAACTCTGAGCATGCTTCACTTAATAGGTAAATTGTCTGAAGAGTAATCCATAGAAAGATCTCTCAAAGTGTAAGATTAAAAACAGTGTTTCCATTTCTATTGTGTGACTGGACAAGTTGAATTGAATAGAGCCAGAATTCTCAAGCATTAGATGAATAAATGCTGTCTCCCCCAGCCCCCACCTCCTATTTATGTATTTATTCTGTGGACTGGCTAAATTCAGTCACGAGTGGATATATCCAGCTACTTATGCCTGTATCCTGATTACCAGTTTTGGGGATTGTATTTGGTTCTTTAAATGGCCCTTGGAAAGTTTGTCTTTCCTCCAGAAAACCAAATTGCCTATTATACTTAATCTTTAAATACTAAAACTGATTTCTCCCTTGTGGCCATTCCAAACTAGCAGATTCCATTTTCCAACTTGGATTTGATTTTGAGTCTAACTGGATATAGGTTTTATACATCTCCCCCTCCCCCACCTACAGTATATTTTACCTTGTTAGTTTGTGTTATAAGGAAAATAGATTATATACATTTCACAGTTCCTTTTGTTAACTTTGGGGTATAATTTGTCAGAGTAGCAAAATCATACCAGTAGGAATTGTAATTGCAGGAACAGACGCAGAGTCCTCTCACCGCACACAATCTTATGAAAGCAAATTGTAGAAGATAATTGTTGTGTTTTAATTAGAGTTTTATTAGAAGTGCTTTCACTTCAGAGACAATTATCCAATGAGATCTTACCATTTTTACTGATTCTATAATGTGTGTTTGCATGTGTGTTTGTCACTATCTACAGTATTTACACGTAGAACATTTTTGAGTGTGAGGCTGAACTTTACTTTTGTAAAGCTTCCCTTGTAACATTTGTAGAGAAAGACTGAGTGGATTTACACATTATACTAAGCCTTAATGTCATTTCAGTTCTGGCTTAATATATTCTATAAAACCCTCTATTGTGGTATATAAACAGTAGTTTATGACTTGGTGTATTTTGTGAACCAATCAGTTGTGGCTTATTCAATAAATTATGGTAAATAAACATCAGCTTAATGCAGTGGGCAAGTGCAGCCACTGTGTATGTCTGTGGTCTTTTTCTGTGTGTGTCAAACTAACTTGGGAAGTGTATTTAATGGGTTGGACCTCATGAACTTTATATGTATGATAATAACTTTGGAATATGAAAAATATATGAGATGACATACAGTTTAATAAACAAAAACTATCATTCATTGCAGATGAACAGCTATTTTTCCATTCATTTCCTCTTACAGTGAGAGAACTGAGCCAAAATAGCCTAAAACAAAGCATTTTTAATTCACAGATGCATTCATTACAATGAGTCTACCTGTAATAAATCAGTTAAAGAAATTGTTTATTAATCTTATCAATTATTAGGAGAACTCTTGTTTTAACCAAAATAACGAAAGTTGCATTTTCAGTTTCTCATGAAAAGAAGAAGGAAATATAGCCTGATGGATTTTAAAATCACTGGATTTTAAAATTGATATACACTTATATTTTTGTTTGATACTAAATTCTCACATTCCTTTATTTATTTATTTATGGCTGCCCATCTTATGAATCATAACTCTGGGCAGCTCACAGCAACAATAAAAACAATAATAACCAAAATTCTAAAAAAGAAAAGAACAGAAAATAGAACAGAGTCCATTGGAGCTGGGCAGCTAATAAATTCAAATAAATAAGAAGAAGAACAAGTTCTGGTGCCCTAAAGCAACAGTTTAATACATAAAAAACCACAATAATTGGGCTCCAGCCTTACCCTATCCCAATGCCTGGAGGAAAAGCAAGATTTTTAAGGCCTTTGAGATGGCTAAAAGCATGGGGCCTGCCGCATCTCAGGGTCTCAAGATTGATGTCAGCCCTGCAATGTAGTCCAGACCAGGAAACCAAAATCATGAATACTAATACTACTTTTATTTTAACGTTACAGTAACAGAATCTTGTAAGTCTGAACATTCTTCCTCCTTCCCTGCCTTTCCATTCCAGATAACCAGGGAGAGTCAATTCTGAGACGCTTTCTCAAATTACACTTTTGGCTTGGACTCAGATCTCAGACTCAGAGTTGGAGCTGGTCCTTGCACAACCAGATCCTCACAGTCTCCAGGCACTGGGTCAGTGCCTCTCACTTGGGTGAGAACTGTGGAAATGTTCATAGAGTTCTTCTCCTACATTATCCTGATAACACATGGAATCAAACTCCTCATCTGCCCAAAGGCTCTGGCAGGAGAAGTAATTATTACATGATTATTGTAACCCGACACAATCCAAACTTCCATATGTCTGTGAAAGTTAGACATGGAGCAGCATTTTTAGGATAAAGCTAAATTCCTAACATGCATTCTTAGACCACTGCTGCAACTGTATACACACTATCTGATCTTTTCAGGGTTACCAAATGCCTCAAAAGAAAGGACTCCTGTACCATTAATGGTTGTATAGAAGATAGTTGAGAAGTCAAAGTGCAGGACATTTTGCATGCCGTAGCAGCTATCCAAAAAACCTCCTTTTCCTGTATAAATCCATTTTTGGTTGTAGTTGATATGATTTTTTTTCTTTTAATTTAGATGTAACTTTTTTCCCCCTTGGGGTACTTGTTACAATTAATAGTGTAAATCTTCACATGTCTGCTCAGACGTAAGCCCCAGCATGTTCAGTGAGACTTACTCCTAAGCAATTGTGGGCAAGATTTTGGCCCAGTTATTTAATTTTAGCATTTATAATTGATTGCACAGTTGAACTGCTTCGAACGTGACACAATAAATGTAATGTCAATTTTATGATTGCATTTATAATTTTCACTATAGCCTGTGATTTACATTAAAATAAATCTTATACAGCTGTTCCATCTAATCATATACATTACTTACAGTACATGGTTATAAGCAGCATGTTTCTAAAGATCAGTTATCTGTTTCCTCTAAAGGTCACTGATCCCCACAGAATTTTCAAATGAGTTTATGGTTTGGGATTCGTAACAGTAAATAATATTCTCTAACTACTACCCTAGGTGGCAGCATGGTTAATTATATTATTTTGCCCTTTTGCATAGTTGATTAAATTATTCCTTTTTTCAGTTTTCTGGGCAACAATATGGGAGGGTTTACTACTGCCTTCTTCTGGAATGGTTTTTCAGTTTTCCAGTCTAGCCTCAGGCCTGGGATTTCCTGGCTATCTTTCAGCCCAGTGTTAACCAGGTCCGAGTGTTCAATCTTTAACTGTTTTTATTTATTTATTTATTTATTTATTTATTTATTTATTTATTGATTGATTGAATGAATGAATGAATGAATGAATGAATGAATGAATGAATGAATGAAAACTGTTATGTTAAAGCAAAGATGTCACACTTACTGATTTAGCTCCTATTTTGTTTCAAAGTAAAAAAAGGTCCTCAGTGGATTGCATAAAACACTAAAACACTTTTGGATGGATGGTATTCACATCAAATTATAAAAGCAGTATTAAGAACTGCAAACGAACACTCTAGGAAGTATTGCTTTGGACTTTGAGCACAGCTCTTCATGAAAGGAACTTGATTTTTTCAGGCTTCCATGGGAGCTGGAAAGGAAATCTGATGCTGCTTTAAGAGTCACCTTAACTTTAATTAATGAGTAGATTCTCTGAATCATCATCATCAATCATCATCACCATCATCATCATCATCATCATCATCATCATCATCATCATCATCCTTAATCTTTCCTGGAAGCCTCAGGAAATATTGGGCTCTCTTAATGAATAGCATGGAGGGGCTGTGCTTCTGTGAAAACTGAAGCATTTCTTCCAAATCATTTTTGAGGCTCGCACTGCCCTAGAACTATATCATCATCTTCGTCACTGAATATTGAACCATTTTTAGTCTCATATTTCCCTATTGTTTGTTCCAGTATTACTAGGGAAGAGACAACAGCATGATATACCCACATCAGCTGCAATATCTACTTCCAGAGGTAAAGATTTTTGTTGGTATATGATACCTGATCTTGCTCAAATCAAAAGGATATATCTAATTGTGATGTTCTGTGAATGGCTAGCAAACACCTTTCTTACTAAACATGAAATCAATTTTCTGAAATGGTTTTACAAGTCGTTTAATATAAATCTTCCTTCCTGATTCAGTAAATTTAGTATGCAGTCTCACCCCCACCATGCACATATCAAGTGAAGGGATAAATCTTCAGAAACAAGCTTGTGCATCCCACAGATCTTACATTGCTCCTTGGACTTCACAGATACCACAGTGCAAGGCTGGAATTTTGAAAAGGTCACCATTCTTTCTACAAAGGAGAAAACATGTCACACAAAAACTCAGCTGGAAGCTGACCAAAGGCTCTCCATGGAAGATGGGTTGAAGGCATTGGCTCTTCTGCCACCTTCAACTTAATTACTCCCAAACTGTCAAATGTTTAGGTTAAGTCTGCTCAAAATGGAATGTCATTTTTTGCAGTTTTTGTTTCCTTTTTTATATATTGACCATTTGTGGCTTTTACTGATGAGAACAAGTTAGCATGAATTAGGTGGGAGAGACTTACTTGACTTTTCTTTTGACTCTGCTTGGCATGCAATTCCATTGCCCTAAATAATACTATTTTAAAGAGCAGCTAGGAAGGTGCTGGCAGTGAACATTATGCTACTCCTGCTTCTCCTGTTCTTCCTGACCTCTGTTTTTAAATCATCAGAAAGGCCACTTACCTTTTTTTGGCCTTTATTCCCAAAGTAGCCTCAGGCACCTTGTAGGGACAGCCAAAGGAGTCTATTGTTGCCTGAGAACACCATTGTACCAGCATTTCTGTCCCAATTTTGCATCCTTTTGTGAGACCCATTGTATTGCCAAGTGTCCACGCCTCTTTGATCAGGGGCTAGGGCAATTGATTCTTTTAGATCCAGAGATAATAGCACACCAGTGGATAAAGAAACTTAAAGCTTTATTATAAACAGACAAAGTTGAGCAGAAGCACAGTTTAACAAGCATAGCATACAGAAAGAAATGCATACATACATACCAAGCAAACAAGGTGATACCTAATCTCCTATAGGCTGCCAGGAGCCCTCTAATAAGGACAGCAGAGATACCCCAAGGTGGCAATTTTCACAGCACCCAGCACTCAGGCCTGTGTGGACTCCCAAACTCCAAAGACAATCCTAAGGTTTTTATCAAAGCCTGGTTCCCAAACCCCATGACCAAGTTTCCATGGTACTGAAGCTGCATGGCCTGACCTTGACTGGGATTCTTCATGTGGTCCAGCACCTGACCATGACATCATTCCAATAGCCTGGGAAACGGTCAGATAAGCCAGTGCCCAAGCAAAACAATTTCTTATCATCCCCCCCCCATTCCAAGCTGCTAGAGGGGCGCCTGGAGGAGTGAACTTATGCTTAAACTTAACAAGCTGGGGATTTTCTCTCCCCCCACTTCCCATGCCCAGCAGAAACAAAGACAAGCCAATTAAACATCAGTATAATTCAAAATAAACTCTAATCTCCTAGGTGTGGGGGAAGAAAAATCAAAACATGCCACCTAACTCCTCAAAATACAAAGGTCTTCCGCAGGTTGCCATTACATTCCACCCCTTGGCATATTTGAATTTCTCCTACACACTTTCACATTCAATAAATTCCATGTCTCCAGGTAATAACCTGTAGATTTGTATATAAGCGCTTAACTTCAATATACAGAATACATGTCAGTATTAGCAAGATAAAATGCTGTTAGAAAAATATGCATACTAAAAGCCCATGCAATGGTTAAATATGGCGCTAGCTTGGTCCAAGGTATACAATCCACCCCTAGTATAAAAAATGAGCCATATTGCCTTCTGCTTTTCTCAGGGTTGGTTAGGTGGACTAAATAATGTGGTGTTTGCATAAACAGGATTTCTATATTACAATCTTTTAGCTTTAGCTAGTGTTTTATGCATGTATGTGTGTTTTCCCACTACATAGCTGAGTATAACAAAACATATACACATGCACAATAAAAGTGAACATGCAACAATTATACAAAGAAACATGAAAACTTTTTTCCATCACACTTCTATCCTGAAAACACTTTATTAAGCTCCTCCAGCAACTTCTGGGTATACGATGGCATTGCTCTGCTTTCTTGAACTGTGGATGCAGGATGAACAAACAGCATTCCTGCTTGGCACATGTTCCTCTTTGAGCAGAAGCCGTTAGCACATCGAGGTTCCCAATTTACTGCTGGTATGTATCAGCTGTAGTGTTCAAGGATTCTAAAATGAAATCTAAGAATTCACATACTTTAATCATAACATGTTTCACTTTAACAAAGGGTATTAAAGATAAACCATAATCCCAGTTTCCAAAAACACTGCTTTTTTCCATCTATCCTTTCTGCCATAAAAATCCTTATATACAATCATAAAAACTTATTGTTGGTTAATCAAAATACTGAAACATACTTTTCCTTTACTTTTTCCTCAAAAGGTCTAATTGGTAATAATCATAGCCCAATAAAGACTCTATATGCAATATAAACCCACCATGCCAATGTATTGGTAAAGCAAGACAAATCCAACAATTATAATGATCACTTATTGAGGCATACTTATGCTAGACGTCTTTGTTACCCCAATGATACTGCAACCCAAGACATACTGCAGGCTCAAAAAGATGTTTATCTAGGAGATAGAAAACAGTTAGAAACAATAACAGATTTATAGCTAGCACTTTCACCTTGGCCAGCTTGCTGTACCAAACTTTTTTCTTGTGGATATAACTCCACCCTAACCCTTTAAGATATTATCTTTTGGCATTTATCTATTTTCATAGTTGTTCCAGAATTAGCTGGGCAATTCAATTCTCTTTCTCAATAGGCACACTGCTGTCCCTCCATTATATAGGGCAGCCTGAAGTTCTCTTCTGTAGTCTGGGTCTATTACACACTGCTTAATACCTGGATTCCCTTTACAGCCAAACTAGACCTGGGGGCAATCCGGCTATCAACTTTTTGGTACAGCTATGACCACAGATCCAGAAGTATAGAGATCTAGCCCGATTGCTTTCTGAGTGCCTCAAATAGGCATTAGTACATTAAAGCCAAAGTAGGCTTCAAGGATTTCTAAATCATTTGCAAAAGGGGAGGGCAAAAATCCCCTAATGCAGTTGCTTACTTCACCAACTGCCTCCCCCAACAATTTAACAGTTTCCAGAGGGGCTGTTGTTCCAGGAGACAAAAGGTTAGTTTCCAGTAATAACAAAATATAAATTCCCATAGAATGGCAGAGTCTGCTTTGCTGCCTCTTAAAATGCAAGCCAACCTGGTATCATCCAGTGGCTGTTTGACTGTTTACTGTGCGCAGCGTCTCACCTCTGCTAGTAAAAAGACAAACTGCTGCTTCACCCCCCTTCCCATTTCCATTTGACCAAACTCTAGGAGAGGGAAACAGGAATCCAAATCACTTTCTGTTTAAATAAAGGCAACATTGTACAATTCAATTGCAAAAACTTTAATACTATTTAATTCCCAAAATTAATAATTTCCATCATCATTTGCCATGTTGAGAGACAAATGAAATTCAATTAACTTCCCTTTATAATCCATACAAAGTTTCATCACCCCTCCTTTTTTCTCTCTGTCCAAAAGCCCACATAAAATCTAGATGTTATTCTGATAAAGGGGCTTAAAGTCCCGCTCATTTACTACAATCACTTTCACACTAGTGTCAAACTGCATTTTGGGGACAGCTGCTTCCCTTGCATCCAACAAGTCCCACTTGCAAACAGCTTATTTTTTCCACTCTGCTTAACACCTCCTTTTGAAAACATTCTCATAACCTCTCTTACTTTCTGAAGTCAGCCTTCCAAATGCACACATTAAATTATAAACTTTACAAAACAAAGCATATCAAACTTCATCTCTTTTGTTCTTTTGCTAAAATACCTTCAAATGCATTACTAAGAACAAAACAAAGACAACAGTAATTAACCAGATTTTTACTCACTGATTTCAAACCTTCTAAACTGAACAATTAAATCTCCTCCTGCTCCAATTCTTTCTGAAGTTTACTTTCTTCTCAGGGTGTGATTTTCATCACCTCCCCTTTTTCAGGGCCGCCAGCAAAAGCTAGCCGGTCCCAGCAACAAGTCACTGACACTTGCAAACATTTCAAAGCACTGCCCAATCTCCACCAGGAAATTGGAACTGCCACCCCAATCTCTAACTGGTCAAGCCAGTGCACAAATGAACTCCAGTATAATGTGAATAGCCAACCCAGGATGTCTCCCTGAGCCCCATCCACTTCCAGAAAAGCCTGCTGATTTTTAAAAGCAGTCACTTCTTCAACCTCCTGTTGCACCTTCCACTGAGTGATTTCTAATTGTTTCCACACATTGCGCAATGCTGTGAGAAGGAGCCATTCAAGACTCCCCTCTTGCTTCCCTCGTTTCCTGCCCACCCCCATTAATTGCATGCATTTTAGCACTACTTGGGGGATGGGATCTTCAAAAGCTTTCATCTCAGAATCCCATGCCACAGGGGGGTTTATCCTGTGCAATAATTGAGCTACTGGTGCCCAGACATCTGTGCTGGGCCATCCAGGAATATAGCTCTGGCCATTTTTATCACCTTGCTTAGCAGACTTCTTACCCCACCACCAGGGCATTATCACTGGATCCCACCTTCGTCGCCAAGTGTATATTGCCAAGTGTCCACACCCCTTTGATCAGGGACTAGGGCAATTGATTCTTTTAGATCCAGAGATAATAGCACACCAGTGGATAAAGAAACTTAAAGCTTTATTATAAACAGACAAAGTTGAGCAGAAGCACAGTTTACAAAACATAACAAGCATACAGAAAGAAATGCATACATACATACCAAGCAAACAAGGTGATACCTAATCTCCTATAGGCTGCCAGGAGCCCTTTAATAAGGACAGTGGAGATACCCCAAGGTGGCAATTTTCAAAGCACCCAGCACTCAGGCCTGTGTGGACTCCCAAACTCCAAAGACAATCCTAAGGTTTTTATCAAAGCCTGGCTCCCAGACCCTGTGACCAAGTTTCCATGGTACTGAAGCTGCATGGCCTGACCTTGACTGGGATTCTTCATGTGGTCCAGCACCTGACCATGACATCATTCCAATAGCCTGGGAAACGGTCAGATAAGCCAGTGCCCAAGCAAAACAATTTCTTATCACCCCCCCCCCATTCCAAGCTGCTAGAGGGGCAGCTGGAGGAGTGAACTTATGCTTAAACTTAACAAGCTGGGGATTTTCTCTCCCCCCACTTCCCATGCCCAGCAGAAACAAAGACAAGCCAATTAAACATCAGTATAACTCAAAATAAACTCTAATCTCCTAGGTGTGGGGGAAGAAAAATCAAAACATGCCACCTAACTCCTCAAAATACAAAGGTCTTCCGCAGGTTGCCATTACACCCATGGCTCTCAGTTGCATATGCAATAGTTGTCTATATTGTTTTAACTCTGATACAAAGAATTTTATCTGCTGTTTCTCGTACTATATATTTTTATAACACTATTTAAAACACTGGAAGGAAAAAGAAGAGGATGACCAGCAGTAAGGTGGATGGAATCAGTTACAGCAGCAGGGTTCACTACTGGGAGACCTGAAGGACCAAGTTGGGGACAGGTTGTCATGGAAAAAATCTATCTGTGTGATCACTAAGAGTTGTCACCAACTTGATGGCACATAATCAGTCCAAAACACACACGTATTTTCCCTATTCATCTTCCCAAATATATGCTGTTTTGTATGATTTTTCTCTAAAATAGTACTAGCTGATGGTAGGCTCAGTGCATAATGCCATGATGGAAGCTGGTGAATCTTGGCAGGACTCTATAAGGTATTTACAAATGGGTGCTTACAAAAATCAGTCCAAGGAAATGGAAAAAAATAAACGGGTGATTTATGGATTTGATGGTTAGAAATGGTAAAATATGGGAAGAAGGGAATCATGATGTCACCTTAAATAGGGAGGACAGATAATAAATTTATTTGTAACTGCTGTAAAAAAGATTGGAAGCTGCTTCTTTATCCTTTCTTCTTTTTTTCTTTTCTTTATTTATTCACCACTTTTCTTTACTCTTTTCTCTTTTTCTTAAATTTCTATCATTTTTACTATTGTATAAAATTCTTCAATAAAAATTAATAATAATGATAAAAAAGCAGTCCAAGGTTGTCTGGAAATAAATTGGGAACATTCTGTGGAAGACTTAGCCTTTCCCTTTATATTAGGGATGAGCATGCTTTTGGAGGCCAGGACAGCTCATGACATTTTTGGGACAGCCAAGGCTGGGGTGGTTATAATGATGATATAAAATGAACATGGCTGTGTCATGCACAAGGACATATCTTTCTTGAGGTTTGGGCAGAGAGCTTGTTAATTTATGTATGTGAACTCTATCAGTGTTTGCTTGTTGCCAGTTTTCAACAATTGTGGAGGACTGCTAAAATGAGATGTAGGGCTGGCATAAGGCCATGAGAGTCAAGTTCCTACCCATGTCTTAAATCATTTTCCTGCTAAAATTGCACATTGTGAAACTATTATTTGACCTGGCTCAGAGTAAGCAAGGATGATTATGTCTAGTGGTGTGCCAAACTATTTGTTCCTCTTTAAATTTGGTGCTTGTAAAGGCTGAGTAAGGTGAAACATTTTACTTTTAAAAATTGTATAGTAAACTTTGCATGGCTGTCTGACCATTGCAGGGCCAGGAACCAAATGACAATCACTTAGCTAGGTGTCACTGTGGGTTTAGATGACCATTTTTACAGGAAGAAAAAAATGAGAGACCCTCTGCAACATTGGGTGGGGAGGAGGGTAGACGAAGGTGATTTTTAAAGTAAAAAGGCTGCAGAAAACTAAGCAAATGCCCCCTGCATTTCTTCGATGAGAAATTTAAAAATCTTACAGTTACAAATGGCAGGATTCAACCCTATCAGCCTTCCAGAGGGCTAAGAAGAACTGGCTCTTCATCCAGGCACTGAGCTCTGCAAATATACTAAATGTCATGTTGGGGGATGTTGTGGTGCTGTGATGGGATATGTGATGTTGTGCAGTTTTGTGGGTTATATTCATTCTGATTTAAGCTTCCTAGTTTTCTAAATAAAATAAATAAACAAACAAGCTTACTTTTCATTAAATTACATAGCAACCAAAGAGGAGGTCTTTTTTTAAAAAAAGAAGAAAAAGAAGAAAAACAACGCAGGGTAGATTTCATCCCCTCTTTACTGCAGCTGCAGCCCTGCTTCAGATCAGGGCTTCTTTTCACTTTTTATAAATGAAGGAACATGACAGTTTAAGGATATAATGACATTCATGTATTTTATAATGTTTGGTATTGGAGCTATTTCTCAAGTGGCAAAACTAGACGTCTTTTAACATATATCAGACCTGTAGAATTGGCTAGCATGAAATGCATTCCATAACTTATTTGAAATGCTGCACAACATAGGTGTGAAAAGGCGAGAAAAATACAGGGTGATGACATATGCCTCAATGTCAGTGCTACATGAACTACGCCACAAAAATGTGGACCACTTTTAAATGGCAGGAACTAGTGGCCTGGATTTTTACAGCCCAGATCTAGTATCCCTTGCCTATATTCATGTCTCTGTTAAACAAGAATTAGCCTATTAATTTAAATCTCAGTGTTCAGAATTTAGGGTACTGTTTACATTTAAAAGATAAACACAAGTGTGCATAATATATTTCACTGAATATATTAGAGAAAGTCATGCATGAAAGTAGGTTTTCCTGTGGAACAATTGTTTGCAAAAAGTGTTTCACCCAAGACCAACTGCAACCAAAATTATGTACATTAGAGGAAGCCAATACAAACACAAACACAAATATTTTGCAGGCATTTTTCTGGAAATTTGTAAATAGCAGAAGCAAACAGCCCTTACAATTGAGAAGTTGAATAACCCTGTGGAAAAAAATTGATAGATTTGCCCATCAGAAGATTTAGATCGTTTCACAATGAGAGTCTCAGATCATACTCCACAAATTTATTGCCTAAAATTTTAAAGTTTGAAGGGGAAACCTATATGCAGTTTCTGTTGCTCCTTCAAATAATACAAGAGAATATTGGCACAGAACATCTCCAGTGTAGTGAATCATGCTGCCATTTCTAAGACATTTTCTCCCCTCAGTTGGAGAGAAATAAAAGATTTGATTTTAAAATGGACAATGCGGGAAAGCAACCTAATGAAAAAAGGACTCATCCTGTTATAATGAACTTCAGCTCCTTACTGTTTTTAAGCCATACATTCCAGCATGGAAGTGGTGAAGACCTCCTGAATTAAGATAATACATACAACTTGCAGAAAATCTTCAAGATGAGTTCTTTATTAGTAGCAAGATTGAATCAGTCAGGGACCTTAACGATGTGGCCTATAATTTGAACCCAGTGAAAATTGCCTGGAAGCACCCAAGAGAGCAGAGATCAATCTTGACTTATGACTTCTTGAAATAAATCCTCTGCTAATATATTCTTAATTCTAACATTACTGTTCTACACAAGAGCTTAGAGAGCACCATTGGCATAATTTGTTGGTTTGCTTGCTTACAGATTTAAGAGGATCCCCCCCCCATTTCTTTTTCAAACTGGTTATATACTTTCTCTGTCTGAACAAATCAGTCTCTCTGGACTGACATCTCTGTGATTTCCCTTGATCTCTGCAGTCATTGACCATGTGCCTTAGTTTCCCTTTCTCCTTTCTCCTCTGGGCACTATAAGCTAAGTTCTTTTATCGCCACTGACTCTGCCAGGAGCTTTCTCCATTGGGCCATTTGTTGCCAACCCAAATTCTTGGTTCCCTTACATTCCTGCCTGTTTCTGTAGAAAGAGAAATCTCAGCTGAACAAACTTGCTGCAAGAGAACTGTTTCCTCTTTTCTACCTCTTTACTTACTCCTGAGTCACCTCTCTTCTCCTCCTGCTGCTGGGAGGGAAAAGACTTCCCCCTTGTCTCCTGATTAGAACTGCTTTCATTTAAACTCTCCTCTTCTCCTTATTCTTTTTTCCTATGATCCATTTTCTCCTTAACTACTACTTCTAAGCTTGTTATTTTTTAGTCCAGAGGTGGGCAACCTGTGGCATTTCAGATGATGCTGAATTACAACTCCCACCATTCTTCATCATTGACTACATTGATGGGGGCTGCCAGAAATTATAGTTAAGCCCTAAACGGAAGCTTTTCAGAGAAATGGTGGGTTAGCAATGCAATGAATTTAGGGAGATACAAGTTGTCAGCAGTTTCTAGCAGTTTCAATATCATGAGAGGATATGATAGCCATCTTCAAATATCCGAAGGACAGTCACATTATAGAGGGTTTGGACTTATTCTCATTTACTCCAGAGGGTAAGACTAGCACTAATGGGATAAAACTTCAAGGATGTAGATCCAAATTAGACATTAGGAAGAACTTCTTGACAGTAAGCAAGTGGAACGGGTTACTGCATGGAAAGGCTTCTACCCCTTCACTGGAGGTTTTCAAACAGAGGCTAGATCAGGGCTTTCCAAAGTGCTGCCGCTGGCGACATACCAGCGGCAGCGGCGGCGCGCGCGCGAAAGGCGACGGCGCGGGGGGGGGGTGCGGCGGCGCGCGCGCACGGCGACGGCGCGGGGGGGCGTGCGGTGGTGCGTGCGCGCACGGTGGCGGCGCGGGGGGGCGTGCGGCGGCGCGGGGGGCGTGCGGCGGCGTGCGCGTGCATGGCGGCCGCCGTGCACACGCGCGCCACCGCTTCCGGGTGGTGTGGCGACACACCACGCTGTGTGTGGCGACACACTTTTGTGTCGCGACACACAGTTTGGAAAGCTCTGGGCTAGATAGTAATCTATCAGGGATTGTGTAGTATAATGAATTTTGCAATGTGCAGGGGGTTGGGCTTGATGATCTCTTAGGTAATTTCCAACTCTGTGATTCTATGTCTACGTCCCCATCTACAGTGCAAAGAGATGCTGATGGTGTTTATTTTTCTCTTTTCCATTTGCATAGATTAAAGACCAGGCAGTCATAAAGTTTGCTATTCCCTGTTTGCCACTTGCCTTGTTTTCAACTTATTTGTTAACTTTTCAGAGAATTTTAAAATTACAGGTATGGGACACAGCAGGAGTCAGCATAAGGTCATCTTTGGCTGTTCTTAAAAAGCTAACCAGGGTTAGTACTTGGTGGGAGGCCACCAGGAAATCCCTATAGACTAAAATGTGGCAAGGCCACATTTAACGATCCTCTTGGGGATGAATAAAGGTTTTAGGAGTAAGACATCCCAAAGACTATCTACACCTCAACTGCCCAATTAACAAGCCAACCAGGTGTAAGGTCAATACAGCCACCCTGGAAGACATATATGGAGTCCCCTCACCAACTTTTACCCAGACTGAAAAAGCTACTTGGACAAGCAGCGAAACGTTTCAACCAAAAGAAAGAAATCCAGTTGCCATGATTCAACCTACAGACAATTCCACCTGGATGACTGAGAATCTTCATCGACATATAGACTAAACTGGAAAGCTGCAAAACAATATGGAAGAAGGTAGTGACAAACTACTTTTTTAATGTTGCCAAAAGAACTATGTAAATATGCCCATGTTCAGCTGGACTTGCATGAGAAGTTACTTTTTATTATAATTTGAGTTTCCTTTGATATAGCTGTATTGTTATCCTTACATTGCTAAGCCTAATCTCAATGGAACTATGTGAAAAGAAAGAAGCTCAGTGAGATACACCAAGAGCTGTGTGTTAAAAAAAGCTATGATTTTCCAGTATTTGTTTGTTTACCATTTTCCCTGTTCCAAGAAATATCCATTGAGATAAAGGGAGATTTTGTTCTTTCCTAAAAGTGGCACATTACAGTGCCAGATCACATCAAAGAGCCAACATAAAATAATGGTTCACAATTGAAGAGACCTTAATAAGAAGGGGAGGGAAGGGGGAAGTCTGACTTTTTGATGGGCAGCTTTAGAAGGCAATTTAGAGAATGACATATATTGTAAGAATAGGTCATTTCAACCCAGAAATATTTCATTACTTCTTTATTTCTGAAACCATTAGCTGGGTCCACACTGTGCACATTGTATTGTTTCACTTTCTCCTTTTATAATTGCCTCATTCAAAGTTATGATTTGGGGGAGAGGAGGATATTTAGAGCAATTTGATTTAAAATCATTTGACTATTTCTTAACTTTTAGAAGCTCTTCAATCTTCCAAGATGAAAATGCTAATCCTCCTAGTGACTGTGAGAGTATATGGTATGTTTCCAGTCTAGATTCTCTGTTTCCTACCTCAGCCTTATGTGTTCCAGATCATTTGGACAGCCAACTCCATCACTACTGACCATTAACCATGCTGCCTGGTGCTGTTAGAGTTTTGGTCCAAAATATATGAGGATTACAGTTTGAAGATCTATACTATTATAGGCATGGTCTCAAGGTAATAAATGACACCAACCACACCCAAAATATTAACAACAGCTGGTCCATATATAATGGAATTTATCCTAGACCACTGAAGTTAGGAGGTTTCTGTTTGATAATCCACACAGTTATTAAATGTGCATAGGAAGAAATTTACATAGGAGAATGTATCCTAGATACAAGGAAGGTTATCCTAACTAGATCCTGATACTTATTCGAACCGCTAATATAATGACTTGGAATATTTATTAACATTTCAAATGTAAATTGTCTTCTATGTTTACAGTCTAACACCAGAATGAGAAGAAATTGTCAACTGTCCTGATACATACAGGCACATGAAGCTAGCCAGACAATCATTGGAAACAACCTTGACTACTGCGTGCCTGCCTTATTGCCTTACACCCAAAAACCTCAACCTTTCTTCAAGCACTTGGACTTGTTTACCCTTGCCTGCACTGTGACTACATATTTTGCCAGATTCTTTCCAATATGGTTCTGTAGCTCTGCATTTGATTAACAGATTGACATGGAATGCTATTCTACATTTCTTTCTGTGACATTGCTTTACATGCATTGGATCTTTGCCTTCCTTCCTTCCTTCCCTCCCTCTGGATAGAAGAACATGAAGCTGTAATTGGAACCTTTCATGTAGCATGAAAGTGGGTGAGTTTGGACATATGTTGTAGGATTGATGAGATGTTTCCCCAAGATTTTTATCTGTCTAATTTATTTTCATTTATCTAGTTTCCTTAAAATATATATGTCACCCTTCAGAACATCAATTTTCAGAATATGTTCTGAATTTCACTTTAAGAGAAAAACACAGTAAGAAAAACATAAAAACAAAAGTAAAACAAATCCAAGAAGCATTAAAAAAACAGCCCTACTACTTAAAAATACCCTATGGTTTTATGGAATGATTAATATTCCAGACTAGACAGAAATGGGTTTCAGGTAGAAAATTACCAGTCTAAAATGGATTTATTCATTTATTCTCAGCTATGATTTTCAAATGAGCACCAACCCTTTATTTCATTCAGTAGTGCTACTTATGAAGAAAGCATCCTCCTCCTCTACTGACCAGCAAAAAAAAAAAAGGGGGGGAGGAGGGAGACACACATGGTCCCATGAGAACACAACATGTCTGGGTAAACATTTGGATGTGTGATTCACATTCATAGAGGAGCCAGCTGTTAGAAAATGATAGCATGAAACAGACCTATTTTTAAAAGGAGGAAATTGTAGCTAATGACATATCTACTGAAAGCAGGTAATTTTAATTATATCTGATAGTTAAAAGCCATGAATAATTTATTACCCAAAGAAGTGTGGTGCTCATTGTCTCTCCCTCTCTCTCTTCTCTTTGTCTTTTAATCTTGATGAAACTTGATAATTAAGATTGTAGCTCCCAAAGCTTTGTGATATGAACTATGACCCAGAGAGCTAATGGTGCAGATACTGCATTTATGGTTGGACTTCCCCTCTTCAGAATGCTTAATCTGATCCTACCTAACTCTCTCTTTTTTCAAAGTCCTCCTCAGTGCCAACGTTGCCTCCCTTTGGTTTAGTCCCCCACAGCCCAATTTTATGTTCACTTAACTTGGAAGCGATTCCTATTAATTCAACCAGTTTTTACCTCATGGAAAAGTGTGGACAAATTCCAGTCTTGGGCCTTTTCTGCAACTGCAATGAAGTTTTCACAATATTCCAGGTTCTATTCAACCTTTCTTTGTATAATTCAAGATTCTTTATTCCTAAATTCTTTTGTCTTTTTTCTCTCTTATTTAATTGCAACTGTAGATTTCTTGACAGATAGACCCTGGCAAAACTCTTTAATTATTATTAGAGCTAGCCAATCAATTAGCAAAACCCTGATACAGTGTTTGTCAGCTGAGAAAATGGCAAATTCTATGGTTAAAAAAAATTAAAAATGAATTTAAATGTTTCAGGCCATGCTTCATTGTGTATAGTTTTGGTCACTGTATTTTCAAAGACTGCAATAAAACAAGCTAGAAAAGGTGCAGAAATAGAGAATCCAAATGAAATCGGGCAGACCACATTCCTATGAGGAATGGCTATGTTTTGAGTTCGCTTATTCTCAAGTGCTTTTATGACACTTCAGTCATATGACTCTAAGCATATAGCAGTATCATTGAAACAGTATCATTAAAACAAAATCAATAAAAATATTTTTACAAGCAATATTAATAAAATAACATAATTATCCAATAGAAGAGAATCTATGTAGCTCAGGGTTGAACTGTGAAGTCCTTGGTGCTCTCTGAGCTTGGTTGTTTGTTTGCAGATGTTTCATTACCTGACTAGGGAACATCATCAGTGCGAGTGAGTGTGGGGTTTGCTCCCTGTCTATATACAGTAGCTTGCCTTGCCAGTGTTGGTGGGGGTGTAGTTTTCTCCTAGGTAGTTCCTTGATTAGGATATTGTTTTCTGCCTGATTGTTTGTCTGGTGCTAATCCCTGCTTATCTGGGTGTTGGCTGCTGAAGAGGATGTGTCCTGGTCTTTTTGTTTCCTTCTTAGCTTTTTTATTATCTGAATTATTATTATTTGAATGATGTGTAAATGTGGTTTATCTCTATGTGTCTATTAATAGCTGATTTGACTGAATGCCAAGCTTCCAGGAACTCCCTAGCATTTTTGGATGTTGCCAAGAAAACTGCAGGGAGTGGTCTAGGTTGCTGCCTGGAGTCAAAACATACTTGAAGGCACAAATACATTTTTTATAATTGAGCAGTCATCATCCCTGACCACATTTCCTGGCGGTAATGAGAGTTGGAATGTATCGCACTCTGGAGAGCAACAGGTTTTCCACCTCTTGTATACTGGAACTTCTGACATTCATACAATTTTGTGGGCTTTTTAATGGCATTTAATACTTGCAGTTGATTGCTAATAAAAGGAACATGAAAGCCATAGTGTAATCCCTAAAATCGTATATGTTCAGTAAAAACATATTGATTATTTCTCATATAGATCAATGCATGCAGATTCACTCACGTACCACTGATGGATAGGTAATATGTATTCAGTACATATACACGCTTGAAATAGGTAAAATGCATGGCAAAATGTCTAAGTATTCTTGTAAGGTAAAGGTAAAGGTTCCCCCCGAACATTTCTGCAGTCGTGTCCGACTCTAGGGGCCGGTGCTCATCTCCGTTTGTTAGCCAAAGAGCCAGCATTGTCTGAAGACGCTTCCAGGGACATGTGGCCGGCATGACGCACGCAGAACGCTGTTACCTACCCACCGAAGTGGTACCTATTCATCTACTTGCATTTGCATGCTTTGGAATTGCTAGGTTGCCAAGAACTGGGGCGAGTGTGGGAGCTCACTCCGTCACGCGGGGCTTGGGATTCGAACCTCCGAACTTGCGATCTTCCGATTGACAAGCCTGGCGTCTTACCCGCTGAGCCACCACGCCCCTATGTATTCTTGTACCCACATAGAAATAATAATTATTTAGTTCTGCTTTCTCTTCTGAATATATTTCTTGTCTGGCTCTGGCTAGCAACTTATTTTAAAATGAGTTGGAGAGAAAAACATCTGGAGACAGTGAAACTGCAGGCAGCCTTTTTAGTCAGTACAATGGCTCCTTATGAATAACTCAATTGATCTCCATATGCTTCCACTCATTCTTGCTCTGAGCAACATTACCTTAAGTACTTCACTATTCCAATGTTTTGATTGTAGAGACTTGACTGAGAAAGAAATAGAATTCTGGAAACAAATGACACAGACATAGCTTTGTCAGCCAGGCTGGATTCCATATGGTGCCAAAACCTGATTCAAAGCTGTGTAGAATGGAATGCCCACAACGATAATGAAGAAATTTCTCTAAGAATGGCTTAGAAAATGAATAAAAGCAAAGTACGGAAGATGATTTCCACTGAAGTCATTCTTGTTACTTACTGATGCTGTAGACATATAAATCTGGAATGGTACAAACAATCATGCATTTGTTTTTACAATTCATCAGCAGGGGAAGAAAGGTACTTTTTAAACAACTAAATCTTTATCAGTAAATTTAAAGAAAGGGGTGGCAAGCTAAGGAAAACACTTATTTTATTCAAAGTGCTCCTGCCTTCAATGCCATACTTCTGGTATAGTCCACCATCTTTGTGGACAGGAGAAATAGAAGAGGGTAGCTAAAACTAAAAACATCTATTTTGCATTTAATATTTAAGGGAAAGAGTCTGAATATATTTGAACAATGTGAATAAATTTCAAATGCAGTTTTTAGCTTTAGAAGGAAATTTCTTTGGGGCTTACATTAGGAAGGAAGGAAGGAAGGAAGGAAGGAAGGAAGGAAGGAAGGAAGGAAGGAAGGAAGGAAGGAAGGAAGGGTTAGTATGGGATTGCAAATTGGCTAGAGATCTTTAAATATGATAGCAGCTGCATTGGGATAGTTGCTTGTGATTTTTTATTTAAAGTGACCCTAATCAGCTTCTAAGGAATCTGAAGGTATTCTAAGAACTTGTTTAAAAACCACTGTCATATCTCTCCTGCTTAGAATATTATCATTTCCAGGGTGCTCCAGAGAATGCTTCAAATGACAGCTCAATCTGCCTGCATCAAGATACTTTCCTATTACAGTAGCCTTTAGAAACCTTGGCAAATAGTTTTACAGGCTGCTACTCCAAGAAAACAGCATGCGTTAGCGACTATCCAAGCCCTTCCCTCTAATCAAGGTCTTAGGCCCACAGACAAAATTCACCATCTGGCTCATGGCATCCAAGCCCATCCTTCTCAATGTGCCCAATGAGAGTGCCAACAGTTATGAATAACTCTGTTCAAGGAGGAGGCCAAAAGCAGAATGCAACAGTGAATAACTTCATCCACAGGGGAAGAATAATAAAACAGAAGGATAATGGTGCAGGCACATAGCAGTGCAGACTGTATGCACAGATGACATCAGCAGGACATCAAGCCACAAACCAGCAAGAAACCCATAAACTATATTTATGGTGACTAGCTTACACACAGCAGATGCAGTCACAGTGCTTGTCTGTCTCTCAGTGCCAGGGGCTTGGCACTGGACTTTGGATGCTGTTGCAGAGAGGCAGTCAGTCGTTCCTCTGCGTGGTCTTCCTGCTACTTTGCTCTGTGACCCTCACACTCTTTTCAGCTTGTTTGTAAAATAGCATATGGAAGCTATCCATATATTTTTTTATAGCTGAGCTACATTTCATACACACACACACACACACACTTATGAAACATTTCATTCTCACTCACACACAATACCAGTGTTTGTGTGGCATGTCAAGGACTATACTCCAAAAGTGGGTTGGGTTAGGACTTAACTCTGAAGGGCATTTTAAGAACCTTGTGGCTGTGTTCATGTACTATCGTCTAGACCAGGGCTTTCCAAAGTGCCGCCGCTGGCGACACACCGAGCGGCGGCGGCGACACGCGCACGGCGACGGTGCGGGGGGCGTGCGGCGGCGCATGCGCACGGTGGCAGCGCAGGAGGGGCGTGCGGCGGCGCGGGGGGCGTGCGGCGGTGGCGCAGGAGGGGCGTGCGGTGACGCGGGGGCGTGCGGCGGCGGCGCAGGAGGGGCGTGCGGCGGCGTGGGGGGCGTGCGGCGGCGCAGGAGGGGCGTGCAAAGGCGCGGGGGGGCGTGCGGCGGCGCGCGCGTGCATGGCGGCCGCCGTGCACGCGCGCGCCGCCGCTTCCGGGTGGTGTGGCGACACACCATGCTGTGTGTGGCGACACACTTTTGTGTCGCGACACACAGTTTGGAAAGCTCTGGTCTAGACTCTGAGCAACATAAAAGAATGCTAGCATAAATTATGCTGACCTGGTGGCCAAGCCCCATTCTTTTTCAATAACAAGATTAATGAGTGGCACTCTCCTTAAAGCATTAATGTGATTGGTGGATTCCCTTAGTTCCATTTCCCTCCCCCCAATCTTTCTGTTTAACGTGTGGTTGGGTGGGGTATGGTGAGGGTGTACAGAGTTTAACCCACATTTCAAGTTGGTCAAGATGGCAAGTTGGAGTTTTGGAGGTGCTCTACATTTGTGACCTGTCATTTAGGCTAGTTTTGAGCCCCACTCTAGTGCTCTTTCAAAAGAGCACTAAACCCATGTCCAAAATAGGCCAGCTGTCAAGTTGTCGGTGTAGAGGAGGAGTGTGGAATCGAGTAGGAGGATGATCTCCCAATGCACCAGGAGACCCTACTTCCCACCCTGCATCCCTCCTCTATGCCTGTGACTTGTAGGAGAACCTCTTTTTGGACATAGCACTATTTTAAAAAAGCATTATTCTTAGGTTTACCACTCTTGAGATTTCAGTTACAAAAGAATAACAGCACTGGAAATAAATGTGACACATACAGTATATCCCATATCAACAAGAGCTGCAAGAAAAAGGCAGGAATAGTATTGGGTGACTGTGACCAGCAACACCCAAGAGCAGACCATGAATTATGTAAAATGGTGTAGGGATAGACAAAATGACACCCTTCCCTCCAAGGTGTTTTTTTTTTTTTTTGGTTCCTTTGTGTCAGTGTTGACTCCTGGCAACTGCCCAGACAAGTCCCTGCAGTTTTCTTGGGAAGATTTTGTCGGGGCGCGTGGATGGAGCGGCCTGCTTCTCTCTCCTAGGCACCAGTGATCCAAGTACTATGCAGTAAATAGACTCCAAACAGAAGTTATATCAAATATCCTATTTACTTTATATACATACGTATTTACAGATCACTTCCACAAGTAACAAATGATACACCATCAACGATACAGCTTTCACGAGGTAAAATGGGAATAATGGGAAATGAGAATGTCTCTGCATATATAGTGAACCTGACCAATCACATTATAGGTCACTCTCGTTATTCACCACACCCAACCTAACTCTAAGCACCTGTTGTATGAGTCACACACTGACACATCATTCCTACAACAATGGCTGCTAATTGGGTGATTGTGCAGATTATTTCACCTCTCACCTAGAAATCAAGCCTTTGTATAATTTATATCTAACAGTAAATTCCTGGGTTTATCAAACCTCAACACCCCTTCAATTTACAATAGATATCACATTCACATATACAGAATAGAAGACATACACATTTGAGATATACACATCCTATGTCTATCTATGCTTAGAGGCTTTGTCATCACATCTGCTACATTACACTCAGATGGACAATATTGCAAATCTATCAGAGACTCTTTAACAGCATTCCTAACATTATGATACTTAATATCAACATGCTTGCTTCTTGCTCTGACCTTATCACTCTTTGCAATCTGTATACATGCCTCACTATCATCGTATACACATATAGGACCCTCAATTGTTATATTAACATCCATTAACAATTGCCTATACCAAATTAATTCTGAACACAAATCAGACAATGCTGCATACTCCGCCTCTGCCGTTGACACGGCAACTGAACTTTGTTTGCGAGACCTCCACCCAACCAAGGTGTTACCAAACATTATTATCAACGCTGTCATTGATTTTCTGTCATGTACATCGTTACCCCAATCACTATCTACATAGCATTTCAATTTCAATGGCTTACATGGTTTTATCAATAAACATTTATCAATAGTCCCCTTCAGATACCTAAACACACGTTTGATACCTTGCCAATGCCTCTGAGTAGGTTTGGTTACATATCTACTCAGAACATTTACAGCGTTCCCGATATCAGGACGTGACCATTGTGCTATATACAATAAACTTCCAATTATTGAATGATAGTGTTCTTGATCACATGAAGTTTGGTCATCATCTCCAGTCTCTGTTTTAACAAAATCTGTTGTCATCGGGGTTGAAACTTCTTTACAATGCTCCATATTGTTCTCTCTTAGCAGTGCTTCAATTTTCTTCCGCTGCTCTAGAACATAACCCCCATCAACCTTCTGAATACCTACGCCTAGGTAATTCCTAATTTCTCCCAGATCTTTGACATCAAAATTGTTGTTTCAGATTTTCAGTAAATTCAATTACCCTGCTTTGATCTTTTGCTATAAAACACAAATCGTCTACAAAAATCAAAAGCAAAATCTGTTCATCATTTTCACATTGCTTTACATACAGACATGGGTCAGCTATACTACACTTGAATCCCATTCTTTCTAATCCCTTATCTAAAGTTAGATTCCAGCAACATGCCAACTGCTTGAGTCCATACAATGCTTTCTGCAACTTGTATACTCTCCCTGCAATCTTTGATTCATAACCTGGGGATTCAATCATATAGATCTCTTCTTTCAAATCAGCATGCAAATATGCTGTGGTGATATCATAATGCTGTACTACACAATTCCCAGCTGCTGCCATTGCTAAGGCAAACCTAAATGTCTCCCCTCTTAGCGTTGGTGCAAAAACTTCATCATACCTAGCCTTATACTGAATATCACCATTCACTAAGGTCTTCTTCTTATACACCCATCTGCAACCTACTGCTCTATGCCCTTCAGGCAGCCTAGTAGATTTAAAAACCTTATGAGAATTAATGGCTTTCATTTCCACATCCATAGCAGCTTTCCATTTACTCTGCTCGTGTTGTGACAACTTCAATACGTCCTTGTAACTACGAGGTTCATAATCAATAAAACACACTTTTACATCACCTGGTGAATAACGTTGAGGTGGTATGCCCTTGTTAACTCTCTCAGATCTGCGCAATACTGTAGCATCCTGCATCATTGGCACACTAGGAGTTAATTCCTCTTTCTTCTTAATCACATCAGTGGCCTCTCTCCGCTCTGAAAACTCAAAACGTCCCTGACTAGGAAGATAAACCTCACTGCTCCTGTGTAATCTCTGCCAATTGCTGTGCTCACAAAAACTTGCTGATCTAGAAATAACAACTTTCCTGCCATCAGTGAACCTATATCCCTTGGTCCCTGGCTCATACCCCACAAACGTCAGCTTCTGTGCTTTTGCCTGTCCCTTCCTACGTACTTCCTTATGCACGTGAACATAGGCAGTGCACCCAAACACCTTCAAATGAGCTAATGGTGGCCTCTTGCCATATAACATATAATATGGAGTTTGGTTTACAGATACACTCCATAACCTGTTAATTAAATAATTAGCAGTTAATATTGCCTCTCCCCAGTATCCACGTGATAACCCTGAGTCAGCAATGAGTGAATCCTTCACTGTCTGCAATGCCAAATTCCTACGTTCAGCCACGCCATTCTCAGCTGAACTATGTGGATTAGTTCTCCTATGCACAATGCCCCTTCTACGGAGCCATTGCTGAAAAGTCCCACTCAGAAACTCTGTACCCTGGTCAGTTTGTAAACTACACACCTTTGTGCTATACCTACATTCCACAAACTGTACCCAGTTTCTAAACTTTTCAAATGTTTGACTTTTAGCTTTCAATAGGTAACAGAACCCAAATCTAGTGTAATCATCTACAATGACTAAAACATATTTAGCACCCCCTATTGTAGCTGGTAATGGACCAATTAAGTCAGCGTGAACTAATTCAAAACATTTATGTGACTTCCTATCACTGAATTTGCTCACAGGAAATACTTTTGATTTTGCAACCTTACAAGCTGTGCAATCCAAATACACTTGGCACTTTTTCAATTCCATTCCAGAACTTGCTTCTGACATCTTTTCAATCACTTTGAAACTCGGATGCCCAAGCCTTCTATGCCACAGGTGCTCACATGAATCATGTGTTGGCTTATTGATTGTAGCTAAATCATTCCTGCTTGTCCTGGTTTGAACTATTTCATAAAGACAGTTCTGCAAACTACCTTTGCCACAAACATTGTTATCTTTCATGACAATACATTCATTATTTCCAAACTGTACAGTATAACCCTGTTTATCCAGTTGTGACACACTAATTATATTGTACTCCAGTTCAGGTACACACAACATTGATAATTCAATATTTAACCCTGGTACATATACAAATCCCTTACCAGTCACAGATGCAATGCTTCCATTAGCTAGACTAACATGATCTCTATCAGCCTGCTTAAAACTCTTAAACATCTGTCTGTTATTTCCTATATGCTGACAAGCCCCGCTGTCAAATAAAAATGGTCCCTTTAAATCCTGAACACTTGAACTAATTAAAGACAGCTGTGCAGTGTCTCCCGGCTTGGAATTCCCCAGCTTGGCTTTAGGCTTCTGTTTCTTATCACAATGTTTCAACAAATGTCTTTGCGACCCACAGTTAAAACATTCCTTAACAGAAACACTGTTTTGCTTAGACCTAATTATGTTAGAACACTGTGTTCTCCTTTGCTCTTCTTCCAAGAGCCTGCCAGATAAGTAATTTATGGTCAAATCTCCCTCAGATAACACCCCGAAGCTCGTTGCTAAAGTATCCCACGTTTCATTTAAAGAACTGAGAATTATATACACTTTATTAGCTTCTGTAAATGGCATATCTCTCTGAGCCAGCTCCTGAAACAAGCTTGTCATATAATGCAGGTGATCCCTAATATTATCAGATACACCTAATCTGGCATGATAAAGTTTCCTTGTTAGTAAAACCTTATATAACGGCGAGCTTCTTAGATAAGCATTCTTTAAAGCTTCCCAACACTCACTGGCTAACTGACAATCTCTAACATAACATAATTGGCTATCTTCCAGACATAAAATTATGCTTGCCAATGCTCTATCGTCCTTTAGAGCAACTTCTTCATCGTCCAAGTCTGGGTCAGGGCAAAGTACACTTCTCCAAAGCCCTTCACGCCGAAGATACATTTCCATTTTATATGCCCATGACAAATAATTATTGTCATTCAGTCTTTCCAGAGGAAAACCTCCCCCGACTGCTGGCAACATCTTCGCTTCGCTCATCTGTCCAAGCCCCTTCTGGGCAGACACCGATGATTAAACACACAGACCTTATCTGAATGTCCTCCAGCTGCAAAACAAGCATAGGAGAAAAACACACACACAGGCACGGAGCCTGTTAAAGCTCCAAATCACTCCAAATAGCCACACGACTCCCAGATAGGCTTCCAAAGCTTCCAGCTCACAGACTGCACATGATCCCACGATCCACAGCCAGTGCAAAAGCTTCCGTCGTCTATGGCTTCTCTGCTGCCTCTGGGCCCGTAACTTGTCGGGGCGCGCGGATGGAGCGGCCTGCTTCTCTCTCCTAGGCACCAGTGATCCAAGTACTATGCAGTTAATAGACTCCAAACAGAAGTTATATCAAATATCCTATTTACTTTATATACATACGTATTTACAGATCACTTCCACAGGTAACAAAATGATACACCAATGATACAGCATTCATGAGGTAAAATGGGAATAATGGGAAATGAGAATGTCTCTGCATATATAGTGAACCTGACCAATGACCATGAGGTAAATGGGAATAAATGAAATACAGAATATCTCTGCTTTTATAGTCAAACTGACCAATCACATTATAGGTCACTCTCGTTATTCACCACACCCAACCTAACTCTAAGCACCTGTTGTATGAGTCACACACTGACACATCATTCCTACAACAATGGCTGCTAATTGGGTGACTGTGCAGATTATTTCACCTCTCACCTAGAAATCAAGCCTCTCTGTATAATTTATATCTAACAGTAAATTCCTGGGTTTATCAAACCTCAACAGATTTCAGAAGTGGCTTGCCACTGCCTTCTTCCTAGAGCTGGGAAAGAGTGACTGACTCAAAGTGGCTTTGAGACCTTCACTGGAGCACTGGAGGTCACTCACATTTTGTACTCTTTGCATGGGCTATTCTTGAGGTTGAAAACTTCTGTTGGGCTGACTCATGTCAAAAAATCCTGGCAAGGAATTAAAAGTCAAAATCAGGAAAAGAATAGATTTCCCATCAATAGCAGAAATTATGGGGCAAGGAAGCGTTCTTCATCAGAATGAATTAAGAGTTAAGCTACTTGAGAAAACTTTGTATACAACATACCCATGGTAAGAACACAATAAAGCAGTATTACAATAGATCACATTCAGGTGGGAATTAAATACAGGACACACTCATCCTTCATGTCAGCACAGCTGACATTCATTAGTCCTAATCTCTAGCCTAGACTAATTCAACTACCTGTGCCCAGTGTTTCTCTGTATACCTGAGCAGTGTTCAGCCTCCTGGTTTGCTGATTCTTCACACAGAGATAGAAGTGCACCACAGGCTGGTTGGATGAGATTTTGGTTGAAAGCCATTACTCCACTTTTCCAATAGAAATCAATTGGCGATACATAGGGTTAGAAGAGACGAGGCTTGATACCACTCTCTGATGATGTTGCACCTTTCCCCCCATCACACCCCATGTCTCATTATGGTCATTCTCCTAATCTGAGGGTGACTCCTCACAGAGGAATACAATGCCAGGCCACCCTCCTCCTTTCTTCCACTTACGCAAATAGGCCCACACTCATACAGAGACAAATTGAGCTGGAGGAGAAAAATACATTATAACTTTCCCCACCATGGTTATTCAACAGACTGGAAACATTCCCTGAAGGGATTCCCAGTGCCTTGAAGTGCTGCTTTTCAAAAGAATTGACTTTGCTTAGTCCCTCCCTTGCCTGCTGTGACAGATAAGAGTCTAAAGAAGTCAAGTGAATCAATTGAAACAGCAGCTCATTTGGGAGGGAGCTTCACTCAGCTTTCACCTTTTCTTAGTGGCTTTGGAAGCTGACAAAGACAGGCATAACTATCTGCACCAAATGTGTTTCTCAATAATGTTCCCATCAAAGACAATATCTGGAGGTTTTGCCATAACTTTGATCATATCCCAATTTAGGACTCACTTCCAGATTTTGTCATAAGGATATTACCTTGCCACATTAATAAAGCATGCATTATTACCCGTACTTGCAAATAAATGTTCTTAATGTATTTAAGAAAAAGCTGAGCAGATAACACCTACAATTCTTCTGTTCAGTTGCTATCACATCTCCCTCCAGAGACACTTAAAAAAAAGGAGGTAATTAAAGCCCATTACTCCACTTTTCCAACAGAAATCAATTGGTGATACATAGGGCTTCCCTTTTCAACTCATTTACTAGTGTATTTTAAAGTTGTTACGATTTTTCTATAAATGACATTTTATTTTGGCTTGGATGCCACTTTAAATAGTATTTGAATCAGCTTAATGTTAATAAAAGGATTTTAAAATTGGTAACTACTTTAGGTATTAGGAAGCCTTGAGCTGCAAAGAGATGGACAGTTCATTATGGGAATACGGATTAAAAACTAAAGCTTATTTATATATAATTTGACTATATATATTTTACCCCATGGGGAAATTACACACCATAATATAACTTGCTCATTCATATAAAAGGTTGCAAAATAATCTCAAGTGAAATTGCTGAGATCTCTTACAGGACATAAGCATTCTTGCATGAGATCTGACAAGATTTCAGTTCTTTGCAAGTGTAAGCATGCAACTAGGCTTGTGATCCCCAGAAACCCAGAAAAGACAGCTAGGAATTATGTATATTCAGGAATGGCCCCAATTACAGACAGTGGACAATCAAATCCAGCCTATTTTTTTCTTTCTTTGATTTGATTTGATTTGATTTGATTTGTATGGCTGCCCATCTCACCTAAGTGACTCTGGGCAGCTTATAACAGTTAGAAACAACAATCCAATTAAAAAGTTAAAAACCAATATAGAAACATCAGAAAAATCAGAAACCACATAGAAAAGAAAAATAACATGGTCAGCAGCCAAATCTATCCTTGCATCAAGCTCAACAAAGCGAATGTAAAAGCTCCCCACCATTGCCTGACCTCCAAGCACAGTAGAAGAACCATGTCTTCAGGGCCCTCCTAAATGTTTGGCAAATCAAGCATGCCTCATTAGCATATGGGTGATTGCTCTAGGAGGCAAAACTCTGTGCTTCTAGAGGAAGCTGCTTGTTGCCCCTCCCACTTCCTCTTCTCTATCTTTGATTCTCCATCATGGTAGGATGCACGTGCCTGAGCTCCTTCCATGGAGAGGCCATGCCTAGGCCTCAAGACCCTTTCTCCACGCAGCCTCTGGCAGCAAACTGGGCCAGAGGTATTCAGTTTAGGGAACAGAAAGAAGAACTGAAACCAATTCTCTACTGAAATGGCTGTACCTGTACCAAATAAATGTAAGAACACTTATGTACTTACTTTTTGTACTTACAATGTCTAAGCATGTGTTTCTTTATGCTTGGGTGGGCTAAAAGTGTAAGAATAAGAATCTGAATCTCTCTAATGTGCTCACAGACTGTGCTTTTAAACAATATTCCTTTTATGGCTGTTGTGGGTCTTCCGGGCTGTGTGGCCGTGTTCTGGAAGTTGTGGTTCCTAATGTTTCGCCAGCATCTGTGGCCAGCATCTTCAGAGGGCAGGAGCACAGACAGAAGCGAAATCTTTGTGTCCAGGTAGAGTGACTTGTTAACAGCCACTCATTAACATTTCAACACAACAAAAAAACCCACCTAATCTCCTATAACTTAGCTCTATAAATAGAAAACAAACAAAACATTGCCACTCTACCTGGGCACAGAGATTTTGCTTCTGTCAGTGCTCCTGCCCTCTGAAGATGCTGGCCACAGATGCTGGTGAAACGTTAGGAACCACAACTTCCAGAACACGGCCACACAGCCCGGAAGACCCACAACAGCCATCGAACTCCGGCCGTGAAAGCCTTCGACAATACAATATTCCTTTTTCTGCCCATGAGTTTACACAACATTAAGCTCTGCTCCATTCACTGGTTCTAACAGGCCACTGAATGATCTTCACTAAAGGTCAGTAGGGTCAGGGCCAATCTAAGTTCCAAGAGAATGATGTTCCAAAGGGCAGGCACCACAGCAAAAAAGACTCTCTTCCTGAGTCCCACCAGAGTACACTCTCCCATAGATGGGACCCGTTGCCTCTCCTGCTGGTCCTGATGAGATGGGTAGCTGTAAGTGGGGAGAGACAGTCCCTCAAATAACCTGGTCCCATGCCATATAAGGCTTTATAGGTCATTACCAATACCTGGAATTGCACCTGGAAGCATACTGGTAACCAATGAAGCTTGCGGAGCAGTGGTGTAACATGCGCTAATTGAGGAGTGCACATAACTGCCCGTGTCACTGCATTTTGTACCAGCTGCAGCTTGCAAATGCTCTTCAAGGGCAACCCCATGTAGCAACTTCTGAGGGAGAAATGGCGAATTGAAGATGGCTCTGCATTTTGTAGAGCTGATGGCCGTGGCCGGAAAGGGGAGCTGACGCAGATTTCAGCTCTTTGCAACCTTCTCCAGATCAAGGAGAGTACTGGATCACCCACACATACTTTATACAGAGGTTCCCTGCATAGAAATCACTTAATTGCGATCTTCAGTGGGTTAAGTGCTCTGGAAGTCAAGGGAAGAAACATCTTGCCAATGCTGTGGTTCAGATCCTTTTAAGGGACACTAGATTAAGTTTCACTTCCTCTCTTAATTACCATTGAATATTATCTATTAAAGTTTTCTTGGAAATTAGGATCCTTCCGAAGGGCAAGTTTCAGCACACTGGGAGAATTTCCTTTGATCCTTGATGTAAGAATATTTTTGTAAGTTTAAAGATTAAAAAGAATAACTTTGACTTTTAAAAACAGCAAAGGAAGTTTAGAATTGGCTTTGAATAGCTATAGCGCCAGAAGGATTTGCAACAAGTTTTTTATGGATTGTTTAAAATTTTTATATTTTAAGATTTTGAAATTAACTGTGAGAACTGTCTCCTGGGAAAGTCCTGCCAGTGAAAAATAAACACATAAGAGTGGACTTTGAAGCTTAACTAGAGGGAAACAGAGAGCATTCAAAGGGGAAGATACCTATTAACAATGGAGCAGCATTATCTCACTTTAAGTGAAATTAAGTCTGTTTGGGAAAAATACACTCAGGACTTACCTTTAAAAATATCTGCTACTACAAAAATGGAGTTAACAGATGCTATAGAAGAAAAGATGCTACCAGATAAAAGAGGGACTGAGGCTGTTTTGGATGTGGATTTGAAGCAGGATCATAAAAGTGATATATATATATATATATATATTTATTTATTTATTTATTTATTTATTTATTTATTTATTTATTTATTTATTTATTTAATATGACCGCCCATCTCCCCCAACGGGGAACTCTGAGCGGTTGGAGATGCCGTGGTTTTGAAAATCGATTAAAAAATGCCAATGTATAAGAATGATGTGGAAAAAGATGTAAAAATGGAGAATCAAAGGAAAGGGACCATACAAGCAACAAATCAGAAGAGTGACTGGGAAATACTTTTTATCTCAGATTTACAAAAAGAGTTCTAGCTTCCCTCAATATGCATTCAAGGACAGAGTCCTTGTCTCATTCCTTTACTGATCTGGAATCAGTCTGTTTCACCATGTTCTGTCCAGACTGTGCCTTCCTGTCCAGTTTATAGGTTTCACATGAGGACAGTGAGATATTCTAGGATTCCCATTTTCCTAAGGACATTCCACAGCATGACATGTCAACATAATTAAAAGTCTTTTTATAATCAATGGAATACATATTGACTTATTTTGGGATTCTTTGGCTTTCTCAATTATCTAATGTGCATCAGCAATAATGTCTCTTGTTTCTCAGCCTTGAAAACATGGCATCTCCAGTTCCATGTAGGGCTCCAGTCTGCATTGGATAATCCTGAGCATTATTTTGCTAGCATGGAAAATTAAGGATAGCTTACAATAGTTTGCACAGTCTGTTAAATTACTTTTCTTTGATATTGGTATGTAGACTGACCTCTTCAAAACATTCTCCAGATTTGCTGGCATAGTTTTGTTAGAACCTTGACTGATTTTAATTCTGTTACTTGCCATATTTCCATAGGTATTCTATCAATTCCTGTAGCTTTCTAACTTGGTAATGACCACAGTGCTGATCTAACTTCATCTTCTGGTACTAAAAGTTCTTGTAAATAGGAAATATCTTCTGAAGTTGGTTAATTTAAAATTAGACCAGGAGGAGGACATGAAGGCAAAGCCCACCTACCCTGCACTATGGTCCTGCAGTCCTAGACAAGAGAAATTAAGGCTCTGCTTTAGCACTTTCACACACAAATGCCCATGCACAGTATAACAATGAAACATACAGGCCCTAGTACACACAGCCTGTTATTCCATTTGTTTTTCACTGTGGTGCCCAAAAGGAAGGCATGCTTTATGACTTCTCCATCGGGGAATAACGTTGATGGGTGAGCTTTATTTATTTATTTAAATGATTGATATGGCTGCCCATCTCACAACACAGACTCTGCTTTCTCTAACCAGTGGGAACATAGACCTTATAGGGCCCACATTTAGTCTTCCACAGGGTTGAGATTCCCCTGGCCCAGGGGTCGGCAAACTTTTTTATGCCAGGAGCCATTTTGACATTTATAAAATTTATAATATCACTCGAGGGCCAGGGGGCGGGGTTTGCGGGTGGGAGCCAATCATGTGGAAGGGGGCGGGGTTTGCGGGTGGAAGCCAATCATGTGGAAGGGGGCGGGGTTTGTGGGCGGGAGCCAATCGTGTGGAAGGGGGCGGGGTTTGCGGGTGGGAGCCAATCGCGCACACTTAGGGCCTGCTGCCGCGCCTGCCCCCACCACGCACACCATGCCCGCTGCTGCGCCTGCCCCCGCCACGCCCGCTGCCGCGCCTGCCCCTGCCACGCACACCATGCCCGCTGCCGCGCCTGCCCCCGCCACACACACCATGCCCACTGCCGCGCCTGCCCCCGCCACGCCCGCTGCCGCGCCTGCCCCTGCCACGCCCGCTGCCGCGCCTGCCCCCGCCACGCCTGCCTGGGGAAGAGCCACATTCAAGGGGCCAAAGAGCCGCATGTGGCTCGTGAGCCGCGGTTTGCCGACCCCTGCCCTGGCCAAACCACACACACACACAAGAGAAGAAAAATAGCTATACAAGTAAGGTCTGGTCTCTCTGACAGCCACAACATAAATGGCCATGGAGGTGCAGAGCCCCATGGTCAGAAGGGAGAGGACATCCCTGCCATGGCCCAATCAGTGCCCAGCAGAACTCTGAACAAAGGAGTCTTCAGAGAATTAGAATGTCTGCATGAGAGGTCCCATGATACCTGGGAAAACTGCATTCCACGCTTGAACAATTTGGGCTGGCTTCCAAGTATCTCAGCAGTGGGCTGTGTACAAGATGTTGTGTGGACCTATCCTTAACAAACAGCAAGTGGAGTGTCTTTGTGGCCCTGTATGGATGAGCACTATACCTACCCCCAAATCCTTCCTGGAAAAATATACAGTATATTACAGCCAAAAATTACTCAATGTACTTACTGTTCTATAACTTTAGCCATGTTATTCTGAATATCCCTATGTTTCAGCTTGGACTGCTATTCTATACACAAGCAAATACATCAATCACACATATAAATCGATTGCAAAGAATAGAAAATCTTTATTTTCTATTTTCTCTATTTATTGCCATTCATAGATAACCCAGACCACACTTTACACTAGATCCTAAGGATATCCAACTGAGAGTTGTTAAGTGCTGAATTGACCCTGAAATTGTCATAACTGAAATTGCTGACCTCCTAGTACAAGGGTCGGAAATGGCGGCTCGCGAGCCAGATGCGGCTCTTTGGCCCCTTGAGTGTGGCTCTTCCGCAGCTGAACTCACCCACACCCCTTCCACGCGATTGGCCCCCGCCCGCAAACCCCGCCCCCTGGCTCTCGCACTGAGCGAGGCCCGGCGCGGCAGGGAGGCGCTGCTGGCCCGGGACGCAGCACTGTCGGAGGCGGCGCAGGAGCGGCTGCAGGGGCTGCTGCGGCTGGAGATGGCGCTGCTCCGCGGCATCCAAGTGCTGGGCGAGGGCGCGGGAGTGGGACGCGAGCGGCAGGGCGGTGCAGGGCGAAGAGCCGCCTGCTCTCCCCTTGGCCGCCTCCGGTCCGAGCCTGGCTCGGCTCCCCCGGCTGCCGCAGGGCTCGGGTTAGCGGGAGGGAGGATGCCGAACGGCGGGGTGGGGGGATTGATGGGGCGGGAGGGTGCACCCGGAGAGCCTCCCACGGCGGCTTCTCCAAGGCGGGTTGCAGAGCGCGCGCTGCGCCCACGGGAACGCCTGGTCCCTCCGCTCCCTCCAGCTCCGCCAGCAGCGCCGCCCGCCCCGTCCTGCCGCCCAGCAAACCTCTGCCGGCTCCGTCCCCCCACCGCTACCGCCCCGGCCAGGCGCCCTGCGCCGCCCTGCGCTGCCCTGCCGCTCGCATCCCGGGCCCGCGCCCTCGCCCAGCACCTAGATGCCGCGGAGCAGCGCCATCTCCAGCCGCAGCAGCCCCTGCAACCGCTCCTGCGCCGCCTCCGACAGCGCCGCGTCCTGGGCCGCGTTTCAAAAAAAAAAAGTGTTTTGGCTTTGCCTGATCAAAGCCAAAACGCTTTTTTTTTTTAAACGCGGCCCAGGACGCGGCGCGTGAGAGTCAGCTCCGGGGGTTGCGGGGAGGGGGAGGCTGTGTTTCCCCCCTTTGGGTTGCAAGCGGCCCTGCATGTGGGCCTGATCAAAGCCAAAACGCTTTTTTTTTTTTGAAACGCGGCCCAGGACGCGGCGCTGTCGGAGGCGGCGCAGGAGCGGCTGCAGGGGCAACGTGTGTGCGTGAGAGTCAGCTCCGGGGGTTGCGGGGAGGGGGAGGCTGTGTTTCCCCCCTTTGGGTTGCAAACGGCCTTGCATGTTTGCGGTGGGGCGGCCGGGCCGGGTTCGCGGAGCCGCTGGCTGCGCGGAGCCGCTGGCTGCACCCCCTCCCTCCGTGAGCCCCCCGCCCCCTTCCACGCGATTGGCTCCCGCCCGCAAACCCCACCCCCTTCCACGCGATTGGCTCCCGCCTGCAAACCCCTCCCCCTTCCACGCAATTGGCCCCCACCCGCAAACCCCGCCCCCTGGCTCTCGAGCACTTCAAAATGTGCACGAGCATGTCAAAATGGCTCCCGGCAAAAAAAGTTTGCCGACCCCTGTCCTAGTAAAAGTATGATACTAGTCCCTCAAATAGGGCTCAGTGCTGCAGATCTGAAAAGTAGCCAATGGAACACCAATTTTCAAAAAGGGATTCAGGAGAAGTCCAAGAAAGTCCATCAGTTTAAAGTCTATTCTAGGCAAAGTGGCAAAAATGGTAATCAAAGAAAACAAAAAAACACCCACATATGCATATAGAAGAACAAGTCTCACCGAAGGAAGATCAAAGTGGATGCTGAAAACATCTATTTATCCTGCCTCCCTAATCTTCTACTATTTTTTGACACTGGATGGGTATGACCCTTTTAGCATTGTATACCTTGACTTTCAAAAAGTATTTGACAAATTTCCTCACCAAATCTTTCAAGTAAACATCATATACACATTGATGGGGACTGAGCTGTCTCTAAGCAGGAAAATGGTCTTGGGGCCATAGTGGGTAGCTCAGTGAAGATGTCAACTCAGTACACAACAGTTGTGAAAAAAACAAATTCCATGCTAGGGATCATGAGGGATGCACTGAAAGTGTAGCTGCCAACGTTGTTTTGCTGTTATAGAAATCTATAACGTGTCTGAATCTACAATAGAATGAACAGATCTAGTCATCACATTTGAGAAAGGATATAATAAAAGTGGGGAAAAGTGCAGATGAGGGCAACCAGGATGACTGTGGGTTTGAACATTCCCTTAAAGTCTAGAATATTTTGGATTCTTTCATTTAGAAAAAAGATGACTGAGAGGGGATGTGATTGTGGTGTATAAAATCATGCATGCTATGGAGAAAGTGGATAGGAAGATTGAATTATTCCATAGAGTGCATTGTTGAAATCAGCTGTAATAATACTGCAGTGATCAAATCCCTTGTAGGAGTAATGCAATTCTTATACAGCAAAACTAATTTTTAGCATGATAAATATTTTTTACTCAGTCATTTTAATTATTTGTTTTTAAATAATATATTTGTGATGTATTATTTATCTGCTGTAACCTATTTCAAAATCATCTTAGTATAATTACCTATTGCATTTCAGATTGATTTGTTGATAGATATGAAGGCTGAGAGTTTTGTGAATATGATATTTTCTCTCTGGCTTTTTAATATTGGGGGCCTGATTTCAATCTTCATGGGTTACGTTTTCCTTAATTTTCATCCAAAACAGTGATAGCAGGCTATTCAGCAGTTTGACTACAGGTGCACAATACACAATTTCTCCTAAGGTTTTCTAACATTTTCAAACTTTCAAATTCCAAGCAGGCAACAGTATTGTTAATTTGAACCCAACTATCACATTTGGAAAGCTGACATCTCTTCATCAACTTAAGTGTTATTAAAGGAAAGCAGGCAGAGGAATAAAAAAAAAGGCTGGTATAAAGTAGAAACCACATCAGTATTAAGTCACACTCACAAAGCAGAACATAGGAGATGACAGCAAATGGGTTAGTTTTTAGGTACTATGCGGGTTTCAGATTGCATCCAGGTTTGTTGAGAGACTGGGACAAAGAAAAAGTCATTGGCCGATCCCTCATTTTTTAAAGTATAACACCTAGCAGTTATTCCAATCTATTTCCATCCTTAAGTAGAACACACGGGTTTACTATTAGGCAGAGAACAAAAGTAATGAGACACATGGCAGCTTTTATATGAGAAAAGCTAGAGATTAATTTTAGATGGTGTAGACAGATCCAATGACAGGGGATAAGTCATTGTGTGTTTCTTTGAGTGCTTCAGACTGTAACTTCCTTGTGTTAATACATCAATGCTCTTCTGTTATAAGTTACAAATGGAATTGCAATTGATTTTCCTCACTGTTATTGGTTTATTGTGCTTTTTCTTTGTGTACATCCCATTATGTTTTGTCCACACCAGTGCTCTTAATACTATTCCTTTGTATTTTCTAAGAGGCATGCTTTTGATGTGGGTGCTGGTTTGTTCAGAGAGTTGCAATTAATGCTGTCTTTAATATCACCCAGTTACTTCATTTAAAGTGAACATTTAATGAGTATTTCAACAGGTTTCCAGCCTGATTTGTTAAACAAAACATGTGAAAATGGTAATGAAATACCTCTTAAAATGAAGAGGTCTTCTAGAACTAAATTCTAGTAAGGCTTTTCTGCAGGAATGGACAAACTAGGGGCCTCATTTAAAATGGGACGTAAAGCAAAGAGGGGGAAAGCATATAATGCATATGGCCAGAATTTTAACTTGGGGAATGACATTTTTGAGGGCTTGGTGTTTTTATTTTTTAACTCTGCTGGGTCTGTTTTGGTATTTGTACTTATTTTATTGTATCCTGCCTCAAAATGGCAGAAAGGTACAGTATGTTGTCTACTCTTGCCAGAATGCAATATGCATATAAAATAGACTGGGAAAAATCCTCATTCACTGTTATTTTACCAAGGTAATCCTGAGGATACTGATTTAGCACTATAGTGTGATTAATACTATAATGCTAATGAAAGTCATTCCAGAAAATATATTTCAAGCAATAACCCTTTTGCTAAAATGGTAGTAAGTACATGTTTTTGGTAGTTCAGGATGGAATCAGCAGGCTTTGGATATATCAGGAGGCAGATAGGGAAATTTAGGTCTGTCAGCTAGTAAGGACTGGGAAATCAGAGAATGAACAAAATAAATCCCTCTACTCAGATTGCTTAGTTTATTCAGCAAAACACCTGGAAGAAACTCAGATGCAAAACCCAAATGGGCAGCCAAAATTCTTGACAGATTATAATCTTCATTATGATAGATTGCTTATATGAAGCATAGTGCCTAGTACTGAGCTAAAATGGGCCCTCCAGTTTCAGCACTGGTGGATGTGAACAGATGAACCTGGCGTAAAATAGCACACCTTCAGTGTGATCTTTGCAGAGAGAGCCATTTGACTCCTCCATTTTTTTATTTTAAAAAACTTCTCTTTTAAGTACTGTTAAAATGCTTTGGGGGGAGAGAAGAATGTCATTTAAATAAAATAGTGCTATGGTTTGCCATTGCCTTCTTTTTAGGGTTATGAGAGAGATTGTCCCAGAGCTGGCTTTCATACCTAAGGCAGGACGAAAACTCAAGGTCTCCTGGTTTCTAACCTAGTGCCTTAACCACTACACCATACAAAATACAAAGTTGGCAATCCCACATTAAAATGAAAATGGAAAGGAAGTTAAATATTCCTCCATTAAACCATTCCACACTGTTAGTGTTTTCATCCCCCTGGGGGTACGGGATATTTCCCTCACATGTGGGAGCAGTCTTCCAATGGCCCACAACTTTCCTCACATCATTGCTTCATCATCTCAGTTGGCCTTTCCTCCCCCTGACAAATGAAGGAGTACATAAATGGCTACTAGCAGCACTATATCACATCCCTTGCCTTGTCCTGTTGGTGTTTTTCGAACAAGGAAGAAAAAAAGCCTGGGAGCCTTGGTTCAAGCCTGCAATTTGATATTTGGGGCAGCCAATCCAGGAGGAATTTCTTTCAGCTGCCCAAGACTTAAGTAAAGCAGGAGTAAACCCAAAACCTTGTGAAGGAATGCCTGATATCATAGTGTCTCACAGCTTGCAGATAATCTGGCTCTATCCTTCAGGCTGAAGCTAAATTAGCTATATATTAGCTAAAATGGTGTTAATCCACTTTTTTTTTAAAAAAAAACACTCATACAATGGCAATAAAGCAATAGTTGAACAGAATAAGAACTATTAGGTGGTGCTGAGTTAAATGTCATTACTATACTGACATGCTTTTATATCCATCATTCTGGAACTTCACAAAATCGTGGCTGCTTTCTCATTTGAGGGCCAGTTAAAGTTTTGCAGAGCCATTTTACAATCTCTCCACACCACACCTACTGATAGAATTCCTTTAAGGTCACTTCTACCCATCCCCTACATTTATATCCTTGCAAAGGTTGCCAGTGAAATCTTACCACCATCACCCCCAAGTGTTTCCAGAAGGGTAAAAAAAGTCAAATGGAAGCCACTATCATGCAATCAATGCCTTGCACATAAAAAAGACAGGACTTCAACTGCATGGTTGTGGTTGCCTTTTTTACTTTTCTGACCCGCTCCCTGTGGCCAAAGCTAGCCCCCTCCCATTAGGTACTGACACTAATTTTTATGTATCTGTTTTTACTCTCTACATTGGGGAATGTTTCATCTTTGTCTACTTTGGAATGCTAAGCTTACTAGTATATGAAAGGTATCCAGATAACATGCTGATTAGTGCCATAGATAGAAAAAAAGCATATTCATAAATAAATAGCTGGTTCCAAATTGTTTTGCAGTCTCTCACACATTTGCCACTCTGCATTCCCATTGTGGCAAACAATGTTCTTATTTTTGTCATTGTTGTCTTCTTTTCGAGAGAGATTCCATCAGCAGGAGGCTCAGAAATGTCAACTGTAATTAAAAAAGTAATTTTCAAAGACATTTCACAGTTTATTCACAAGGAGAATGACTTTCTAGCCTATGAACTTTTAATCTGCTTGGTGAGTCAAAGACCTAGAAATTTTCTTTTAGAAGCCTTGCTTTACCTCACACACATAGCAAGGCACTTGTCAAGTTTGCAGCTAAGAGTGGGCTAATAATTATGTGCAACTTAAAAAGGTGCAAAGTGTTTTGATTCCCTCCTCCCTGCTAGAGTTTTCTCCCTGGCAAATTATACAATGAAATTCCATCTCAGCAATATTTTAAACTACTTTTTCTCTTTCCACCTTGACATCAGTTCAAATGTTCTGCCTTCCCCCACCCCAGCAAGTAAGCATGAAAGAGTTGGACAAATAGATCACAAGTTGATTTAAAATAACTCAGGTTATGCAATGAGAACAAAAGTGGGGCCAAAGAGCAAGCACTTCATTTTATGGTGAACTGCTGATAAAAATCTTTTCAATAATTATGTGCAATTTGCAAATGTACAAAATGTTTAGTTTTCCCACAACAATCTCATATTGTAATCTGACCCCAGCAAATTGCTAAACAATCAAGTATAGAATTAGAGACCTTCATTTTACTAGAATTTATAGTAAAGTGCTAATATTCTTCAAAGTTCTAGAGGAGGGTAGATTTCTATAACAAAATTGTGGCTGTAATATATTCAGTGCAAATAGTTGAGTAAAACCCTTCTTTTCATAACATTGTTACATTCAGGGTCTAATATTACTTAGCTGCATCACAGCTACCATAATCCCTTATCATCAACCTGTCTTTCAGGCAGGGTAGGGTTCCTATTTGCTCTACAAGTAGTCCTTGAGTTATGGCCACTTGTTCAGCACCTGTTCAAAATTATGAAGGCAATGAATGAGGGGGACTTATGACCGGTCCACAAAGTTGCGGTTGTTGCAGTGTCCCTGTGGTCATGTGATCATGTTCTGGACATCACAGCGAGCCACAGTCTTGTGATTGTGATTTCCAATGTTCCCTGCTGGCTCCCCACAAGCAAAGTCAATGGGGAAGCTGGCAGGAAGTCAGACGTTCCTGCTCTCCCCGCTTTTTCATCTGCCTGCATGCCATAGCGCCTATGGCACTCCCAACCCCCCTGTGGCACCCATGCACCCGCCCATGCTCTGGGGCACCTGCGGCACCCGCACACCTGTCTGCACTCTAGGGCACCAGACTGCGGCACCTCCCCACCCCTGTGGCACCCACGCACCTGCCTGTGCTCCAGAGTGCCTGCCTGTGGCACCCCCCTGGCCCCCTGCAGCACCTGCCAGCTTGCTTGCCTAGGACTCCCACCAATTTCTGCTTAAGATCCACACAGTCCTGGAGTTACAATGGGACTGTGGGATTGCCGTTGCTGAGCAATGCAGTAATGTGACATTGCACTTTACAACTGCATCACTTAGCAACAGAAATTCCGGTCCCAACTGCCATCATAACCCAAGGACTACCTGTATCTACCACTGACCAACATTCATATGAGCAAAGATAACCTTCTCCACCATTCTTTCAAGCCACTTAGCAATAATATATCAGAAAACTCAGTCTCCTTTCTGCATAAACTATCCTAGTATGCTTACCAGAGTCAATTTGCAAAGTTTCTTGTACACCTAGTTTTCCTGACCTTCTTATCTTATTCTTCCAAGATCTCTCCCTTCTTCTAGACGTTGTCATTAGTCTGATAAAAAAAGCTTACTGATTTCAGGGCAGGCCTGAGCTCAACATCTGCCCTTCTCCCCTCCCTGCAACAAAAGCTCTTCTGTTGCATGTTGTAGCCATTTGCATTACATTGTAGCTCCAAAAAAGCAGATCAGGAATGGAGTTTTATAGATCTGGAACAGGGTAGATTAGAAACATCTGCTCAGTTTTGGGTAAATTAATATCAATTCCAAATTACTCTTATCTTATTCTAATAACATTCTCTTATTAGAATCAGGCTTTGACTGAATCTGATGCAAAATCATACTAAGTCGCATATCAGCTCCCCATGTTTTCATGCCTAAATAGGTCTACAGGCACAACTAACTGACACTACTGGCCCATCCTTCATGATCAATTGTTTAGGCTAATGAAATGGAACACATATGCATAGGACATGTGTTTATTGTATCTTATGACAGTTAGCTGGTTTGCTAATCCTTGGGAAGGCAGCGTTAAAATTTTGAGGACTGCTGGTTCCATACCCTTCTAAAATTAAATTTTTCCCTCTTTTCAGGCCTGACTAAGCCATCACATTGTTCAGACACTGCTAAATGCTCAGCAATTATGAGATTTAGAAGATCAATATTGTTTAAAAATCAACCTATTACTTTCTCATTACACAATTTGCTCTTGGAAGAGAGGTCTCCTGCTGAGAAGTGATTGCACTGGCTGAAGGCTGCTTTGGTTGGTTATGTGATTTTATGCAGATCTCTAAATCGCTGTGGGAGGGGATATACTTAAGAGAGAAGCATAAGGAGTTCATTAATGTATTTTAACAAGAATGGCACTTTCTCCCCTTGGATTGTCCCCAGGCTTCATAGAACAACTATGTGTTCTAAGTGTTAATATGTATGAATGAAAACAGCAATTTATGGATATGGGTGTTGTGTCACTTTGGATTGGGACATTCCTGAAGATGAAACAATGCTTATATCTATAACATATCCCACTGTTGTGCTCTAAAGCCAGCTTTAGAAATATCACACTGGCTTTTTTTGAAACTTATGTATAATAGCTTTAGTATAACTAGATCAGTCATGAAACAAATATAATAATTTTCTTCTGGCCTATATGTGAGCCTGAATGTGGAGGGGTTCCCCAAGGTCTGAAATTTTTTTCAAGGGTTCCTCCAAGGTCAAAAGGTTGAGAAAGGCTGACTTCCGGTGGGGACATGGCGGACCTAACAGCTGTGCCCGCGGGCTCAGCAGGCAGAACTGACAACCTGCTCAGGCAGGTTTTTCCTGAAGCCCAGGAGTGTTTTTCCAGATAAGGAAAACACCTGGAATCACCCAATCTGTCCTCCGGACAGCTGCTTGCAGCCAGAAGATTGCAAACAGCATTCACACTCGACTGGTAAGAGCAACCGGGGGGGGGGGGGCTGGGACGTCACCATTTCCAAGCCGCGCTGCAGCCTTAAAGGGACAGTAAGACTGGCTACCCCATTTCTAAATTACCCAGTTTATATTTTTTTTAAGTATATGTACCCTAAGAGAGGCATTCTACCGCAAGGAGAAGCAGGCTCTCTTGGTGCTTATCGTTATTTTTGGGGTTAATTTTAAAAATTCTTTTTAAGTTTTGGCTTGTTTTCCATCCAAATATTAAGGAAAGGAGTACGACAAGCCAATTCAATGTGTAGGAAAAAATTGTGATTTTCTGTTTCCTTCTAGTAAACGGGATTTAAACTGCAAAATTTCCCCTCCCAGTGGCAAAAAAAGCATAGTAATTTTGTTTCTTCCTCACACTTTGGTAGTGAGGGGGAGGGGGTTATAGTAGCTTTTGTTTTTTGTTTTTTCACTGTGAAGGAGCTCAAAAGTGAAGCATTTGCAATGAGAATGCAGCAGTCCCCCCCCCCCTATTTTTTCCCCCCAGGGTCAAATGGGAAGTCACATGGCTTTATTTTCCTCTCCAATGAAGGGGGCAAAAACATATACTGTAATTATTGCTTTTCTTTACCAGGGAGGAAAATAGATTTCTTCAAAAATCACCCTTCTTCATGCTAGGAACTAAAAAAGCTCTTATTTCTATGAATCATATCATTTCTTCTTCTTCTTTTTTTTTTTTTTTTTTTGTTATTCTTTCTAGCACTGAGTGAGGACTCATTGCCCTCACAGGAAGAAAAAAAATCATTATGCATGACTATACCCATGTGAAGTGTGAGTGTGTGTAAAAGTGTATTTCAGTGTTTCTCAACCTGGGCAACTTCCAGACGTGGGGATTTCAGCTCCCAGAAGTCTATTGCTAAGTATTTTTGAAGTTCAAATCCACACATCTAGAAGGAGCCCTATTAACATGATTAGGAAACTGTGTGTGTCTGTGTGTGTGTACGTGTTTGTGTGTATGGTTGGGTGACTTTCCCCAGTATAATCTTCTCCACTGTCACACTTGAATATGACTGTGGCCATCCACCCATCCATTCAAAAAGGATTTCCAACAGTATGACTACAGCATGGTAATGAAATCTATCTAGAACTGAATGTATTATACTTGTGTTTCTGTTCTTACATATTCACCTTCTGAATTTTGATCTGCATTGCCATTCCAGTTTATTCTCATATGCATGCATATTTCCCAGTTTCTCATCATGACACCAGCTGCTTCATCAATGTCTCTTTGAAACTTGCAGATTGTCTCCATTGAAAGGCATTGTTTGAAGTGACATCAGGTGATATAAAAATTTTGCCTGTGGTGTTACTAAAACTTTGAAATACATGGTAGCATTTCACATACTACTGTCTTAGGCAAGTTAACAAAGAAGAAAGGAATGAGGTATACTTTTTAGCAAGTATTTTTAGGACACAAGGTTACTCAGTTGATAAACAGGTATAAGTAAAAAATATTTCAGTCAAATGGGAAAAAAAATTGTTCCTTTTCCCCAACAATAGAAAAAATAGTAATAAATTGGATAAATAAACATTCTCTGCCCATTAACTGTGTCCAGTTTCTCCTATCTGAAGAGACAGCTTCACTGATCATAATGGTAGAGAAAGAGTTGCCATTACCTAAGCTGAGGAAAGCATCCAAATCCCAAAGAATTCTATCTGAAAACCTGACTTATTAAAAAAAAAAAAAAACAAGTTGTTAATTTGTTAACTGGGACCTTAATAATCTAGTTCAGCCTTTCTCAACCTTTTGACCCTGGAGGAACCCTTGAAATATTTTTCAGGCCTCGGGGAACCCCTGCACATTCAGGCTCAAATATAGGCCAGAAGTTACAAAATTATTATATTTGTTTCACGTGTAGGCCTATGTATGTATGTATGTATGTATGTATGTATGTATGTATGTATGTATTTGCAGTGTTCTTAAACTAAAAATAAAGAATGAAACTTACCTCTTTAATGTGAAGTTGGCTGAATTTGAAATAATTTTTTTAATAAATCGTGATCTCCCAAGGAATCCCTAGTGACCTCTCGGGGAACCCTAGGGTTCCATGGAACCCTGGTTGAGAAACCCTGATCTACAACCTCCATAGACTGGATGAGGAACCCTTGTGTTTTGCTTCTTGAAACGCTAGCAGCCATGTTCAGAGGGTTAACTACAGAAAGCAGAGTTACTAGAAGTTTTGCAATCAGCCTGATTTCTAGGACAGCAGTCTTACTTTGAAGACACAATACCTAGAGGTAATTAACTGAACTCTTCTCAGAAGTCACAGAATACAGGTATCTACCCCTTCCATTTTAATGTGGTGCACCGGTTTTTTTCAGTGATGGACATGCTTTTCCTCCTTCCCTAAAAAGTGTTCATAAATCCTGTTTCAGTTATGTGTGTGGGGCACTTGAAGAGGTAATATTGACAAGTATTGATGACATAGGTGCAAGTTGTGGTGCCAGAGTTATGACGTTGTAAAATAATATATAAGGACACATATCAAGTGAGAGGCTATAGTTCAGCCCTCAAAACAAGTGTGATGTGATGGCAGAGAGCCTGTGCTCAGACCATTAGAAATGTTGGCTATAATAACATGGCCCACCGATTCTGCCTCAATTGTGTTTGGAAGAACTTTCATACTTTGATCATGGGTGACCTCAGTGGGGCATGACAAAACATGCAGGATAACATAATCAAGAAAATGCCCTACTTACATACTTGAGTCAGACATCAGGATCCAAATCCATAATTGCATCATTACATGCCATACACATATTGGTATTTTTTCATCATCATGGTTTGCTGTGGGTGCCCTTGCCTATAACTGTATTGTTATCTGATGGAGGAAGTGGTTGGCTACCATATTTAAACTAAATAAATAGTTCTGAGATGAAACAGGCAGAAGAATTCCAAAGTAACAGAAAACCAGTCAAAGAGGGTTCTTAGAGCAAATTAGGCTATTGTTTACAGTAGCACTATGTATACAGACAGGAAGGCCATCACAAACTCCCTTAGATATATTTGGTTGATAGTCAACATGGTCAAAGAGCCACTAATTAGGTCTGCACTCTAATTGACCCCTGTGTTATACATTTAAGACTCTGAAAATAAATTAACCTCTAGATTTTACTCTCTTGGTGTTATTCCCAATCTTCATTATTTTTTGTATGTTCTAAGAGCTGCTAAAACAGGAGACATTTCCTTTTTTTTGCATTTCTAAATATATAAATTGAGATGGGAATTCATACCCTTACCTGTGGAGAGAGAGAGAGACTTGCTGTTATTGAAACAAGGACAAAGAAAATGCTCAAGCTCCCTTCTAATGAAACTTTTGAAATTGGAGCTCACATACCAGCCGGATGATTGTGTCACTGAACTATGCACTATTTTATTCCCTCTTCTTTTTTTCAATTTCTGCTATCTATATCTATCACCTATCACCTATCACCTATCACCTATCATCACCTATCACCTATCACCTATCACCTATCACCTATCACCTATCACCTATCACCTATCACCTATCTATTGCTTTTAATGCTATCTAGTGTGTTTATCTAGTAACCCTTGATCAATGCTTCAGGTACTTGAAAGTCTGCACCTGGATCCCTATGAAATCATAGACTTACTTGTCTGAGTCAGCTGCTACCTGTACTTAGTATGGTTGTTTGTGATATTCTAAAGAGACTTACATTTAAACATTGGGAAATCTTTGGATTCAATATTTTGAAAAACTTCTGGTAAACTAGAAAGGAGAACTGGAATATCTTCTGTGCCAACATATTTTAAATAATGATTTGGTTCATGTAGATTGAGTAGAGTTTGAATATTTTACAAGGAAAGGTATTAGACTTGAATGACTACAGCAAAAAATCAGAGTGCCTCCAACCATGCATCTCGATCAGGAATGTTGGCAGCATAACCAAATCAGGAACTTTCAGTACCACTGGATAATTTAAAGCAGAAGATGCTTCCATTTCTGCTCAGCAGAGCATTACCTCTGTAATGCCAAGAGCATTGTTATTATAGCATATTATTTATTTATTTATTTATTCAATTTATTCCCCGCCCATCTCCCATACAAGGGACTCTGGGCGGGTTACAACAATCAAAGTTAAAAACAATACAATAATTTTAAAAATACAATATAAATAAATAAAATACAAGATGGGGGACGTAGGGAACGTAGCATAGTGTTGCTACGGGGCTAGCCAACCCCAAGAGGCACTCCCGCCTCTGTTGTCCCAGGCCAGGTGGCAGAGCCAGGTCTTAAGGGCCTTCCGAAAGGTCAGGAGGGAGGGGGCCAGTCTCACCTCCGGGGGCAAGATATTCCATAGGGCGGGCGCTATCGCAGAGAAGGCACGCCTCCTGGACCCCGCTAGATGGAATTCTCTTGTTGAGGGGGTCCGAAGCATGCCCTCTCTGCATGCACGGGTGGGGCGGGCTGACGTTATTGGGACGAGACGGTCCCTCAGGTACCCTGGTCCTATGCCATTATACAATTAAACACATAATACAATTATAGTATTGTTAAGTTTAGCCATTGTTAGTTTAGTAGGTGATCTGAGGAATAAATGGGGGTCTGGCTAACTCTGGACAGCTGTTGCTCAAGGCTTGGTTTCTAAGTCTGAACAATGATTAATGAAGGTTTAAAGCAGATGCCTTCAAATTTACTGTTGCTGAACCTGACCCTCTGTATTTCTTAGACTTGTTATCTGTGTCTGGCCCTTGTATTTTAGTTTACTTGCTCCGTAGTCTAAGGACTTCCTATTTGAACCTCAACATTTGTTTCTGGCCAGAGATTATATGTGGCAAAAGAGCAGAGACATGGTCTTCTGTATTTTATACCTATCCTGGTAAATCCAGAGGCCTCATAGCTTTGGCCAAATAAACTGGACCATTATTAAGAACTCATGTTCCCTTTTGGGTTGTAGAACTGATAGACTCTTCCTCATGCTGAATTAAAATGCTGTGCATCCATCCATGATCCAGCAAACAAAACTGTAATGATATAACATTTACTGCCCCCAATACTGAGCCCTAACCATTCTCTCCCCTTCAACGAAACATCACCAACTGGTTAGAAAATATCTATCTGTCACTCTACTTAATATATGATGGAGATGGAATGAGGGGAGGAGACAGGTTTTGATGGGTGGATGGATGGACCAATGAGTTTAAACCAGCCATCAAAACCTGGTAGCAAGAGAGCTAATCTGCAGGTGAATGGGAGGCAGCAAGTGTATAGTACATGTATGGAAAAAAGCAGAGATGAGAGGAACTAGGGTTGTTGCCATACAGAGTCACTGAAAGTCGAGTGGCATACAAGTTTAATAATTTATTATTGTTATTGTTATTATCCCTGGGGGAAAGCTCAAACAGTTAACACATATTTTTAATTGCTTAATTACTGATTTTGATTTTAATTTTGGTTTTGATTTTAATTATATTATATTTGTTTTGTTTTATCCTCTATATTTTTATTGCTGCAACTCATTTTAAGTGTTGAAATAAATAGAAAAGCAAAAAATAAATTGAATGATAAATAAAATAATAAAAGTAAGAATTATAATAAATACATAACTTTGAGGATCTTATTGAACTAGCTTCATTCATACAATGAAATTCCATGTTCGAGCCCAAGGATCCCAGGTAAAACGCCATAATACAAGCTTCCCCAATCTCATGTCATCTACTGTAGATATGAATTTACAATTAAGGCAATTGAGGTTGGGAATTATGAGAGCTGATGGCAATGTTGGCAGACAATTATGAAATGTAAAGTTCAACATTTAAAGGTCTGAGTTGGAGAAGTCTTCCATAGCACTGAAAGATGAACGTTTTATCTTTCAGTGAGGAATGAAGAGATGGGAGAATGCCTTCTTAATGTATCTTCCATTCTCTTATGCTAGAGAGGAACAATATTGTAAGCATATTTGCATACATTTAATGTTATCATTTTGCTCATGTTTTTCTGACATAATATACAGTGTCACAGTGTTCCTTGGTAACATACTGGCTTAAGTCCCATTAATCTCAGTGGAATTTGCAAGTTTAGCTAGATAGCATCAGCTCAGGAAAACTAGCCAGGTGAGATGGGAAACTACCAGGAAATTCCAGGTGTGTAACCTAGACTACAAAGTTGAAAAAATGCCAGAAGAAGGCCTTCTTGTCTTTTCTTTTTAGGGAGAGTCAACTCAACCTGAACATGGTTGTTTTCTTCTATGTGGAGTATTCCTTGGAAGTGGAAATCCTATTGATTGATTGATTGATTGATTGATTGGTTGATTGATTGATTGATTGATTTGCCAACCAACCAGCCGTCTTTCATGCCTAAGGCGGGACTGGAACTCACAGTCTCCTGGTTTCTAGCCCGTTGCCTTAACCACTAGTCCAAACTGGCTCTCTTTTGCACACTATATCAATGGGAGCTTTGCTTTTATAATATTTAACATTCAATTTTTTTTAAAAAAAAAAGTTGAGTATTTTTGAGGGGTGCATGATCTTCTAGTCTGAATTTCTCCAGAAACCTTATTTAACTGAAAAGCAGGCACTTTTATGACATTAAAGTAATTATTGGAATTGTACTGTGAATAAAAGGCTCTGTATTAATCACTGACTCTGTCTTTTGCAATAACGAAAATACAGGCTGCATTTTCTGTGGCCCTTTAAGCTCCCAAGAATAATTGCATCTGACATATTTTTTTCCTCCAAGGTAATTTCCAGCTTGAAATAAAATCTTACCAGTATCATCATGTTAAAAACAAGTTGACTCAGGAGGTCTTTATCTCTTCCTTAAAACATACATACATACATACATACATACATACATACATACATACATACATAATCTCAGATAGTCTGCATTTTTGCCCCAGCCTTGGTGGCTTGAGGAATGGATCATTTGTTCTTCCATAAGAATGTCCTATGTGCCCCCACTCATTTCAGTTTTGAAATGAGTTTCATATTGTTTACCAATTTCCAATTCCCAGTTGTTTTCCAGCTCCCAATTTGTAGTAGCATTTCTCATATCCTGTTCAGAATATGACAAAGCCAATTAATTTAGTTTAATGTCATTATGTTAGAAATATACTTTTGCAGATGAGCTATAATTCAAGAATGGGGGGAAGACAAAGAAATAAAATGGATCCCTATAGTTTGTAAGGCTGCTGATGTTTCTAAAGATAGAATTAATTATACGGTAAGTGGGACGCGGTGGCTCAGCTGGTTAAACAGCTGAGCTGTAGGGTGCCAATCAAAAGGTCGGCAGTTCGAACCCCGCAGGATGAGGTGAGCTCTCGTCCTTAAGTCCTAGCTCCTGTCAACCCAGCAGTTCGAAAGCCTTGTAAGTAGATAAATGGGTACCACCTTAAAGTGGGCTAATTTGCTGGCATCCTGTCGGGAAGTTAGCTCCACCAGAGAGGAGAGGATCAAAGGATCGGAGGAAGATCAAACAGAGGTGGTGACGACGGACCCGGATGTGACAGCTACAGGACGTCAGCAGCCGGCTCAAGGCATCCTGGGATTTGTAGTCCAGAGCCTAATAGAGTCGGTTCCCTTACCCCTCTCCTTTCACGAGTGGTGAATTGTATATATTTGGAATTGTTGTATAATTGAATTGTATATATATGATTGTAAGCCGCCTAGAGTCCTCCACTAGGGAGGGGATAGGCGGGGTATAAATAGCACTATAAATAAATAAATAAATAAATAAATAAATAAATAAATAAAATAATCCTTGCCTTCCACTTCCATGTGTCTTTATTTCCTTTTTTTAAAAAAAATAATAATAATGTGGTGGGGTCATCTGATGGCCAATTTTACAAACATTGTATGCGGTATGTTTGATCCAGGTGAAAGTATTAGTCGTGCTTTAATCCTCCTGAAAATAATAGGATAAGATTTGAAATTATCTGGGCTCAAATGAAACATAATAAAAACATGGTGAACAGTAAGAGATGGAATTTGTTTTCTGCTTTTGTGGCCTTGTGACCCACAAAACTGATGCAGCCTAAATTATATGAAGTTGTACCTGGGCCCAATCCTTTAGGTGTTGGTAAAAGTTGGAAAGGAGGGGAAAATAGTGGAGGTAGGAACCTTTGCAGTTATTGGTATACTCTCCACTTCTGTAGTAGAATAAAAAAGGCAGCCACTTATGACATCAGCATCTTAATTGCAGTAGCAATTATTGAGCTGCATTCCTTTCATCACAAAACTGCACAAAAGGATGATATACGTAGAGACTATTTCAGAGTGTCTTTCTGCATGCCTTTGTCACAGGACCAGAAACCTCCTGGGCTTCACCTGACCCACTGGAAGGCTGCTCCTCCTACTGGGCAGAGCTCTGTACCTCCATGCCCATTCTTGCTTTAGCTGCTGGAGAGAGCAGAACTTCACCCAGCAACTTTTTTGTGGCAGGGGGAGGGGAAGGTTTGGTCAGGAGAATATGACCTTGAGGAGTAACAAATATAGGTTTCCACTAGAGATGATCCTTGCTTAACAATCACTCATTGTCAGGGTTCATGTCTATGAATCCTGCCATTAGAATTGACCATAGCATAGTGCTTGCATAGTTGTTGGGAGGGGGGATGGCAGTTGAGTGTTATGTCTGCTCGTGGAAGCTAGAAACAGCTCGGCCAAGGTCACGCACCTGCAACGGAGTGGATATGGGACCGTTTGCTTCATGAGATCATCGTTGGTGAATTGGCGCGCAAGGGGGATGGTTAAGAGGGCATAGTTTGGCGGGAATCAGCATTCAAGTCTTTAGGAGTGTTTCAATGAACATGTATCCTTAATAAAGCTTTATCTGCATTTCAATGAATTGCATGGAGAGGTGTTTATTGGGACATTGTTGTTGAAATCATCACAGAAAGACTTGAATCTACAATCCAGTCGGTTTATCCTGAGGTTACAAGTGGTAACTCCACTTAGTGCCTCCTGAATGAGAATCGACTTGTCCAAGCAATTTCAGCATGGAAGAATCTATGGAATGTTTCCAGGCGGGGGAAGAAGAGCAGCCAGGCACTTCTTCAGGTTTGGAAGCGATTTCCAAGGAAGGAAAAGGTATGGCTGCTGAACCCGAAGTGGCCAAGAAAAAAATCTCCAAGAAGGGGCCTCGACGGAGTGGAGTAGAGGCTGCTGAACTAGCCATGGCACGCACCCCCAGAGTGGGAGCAGAATGGTCCGTGGGAATTGGAGGTGGCATCCAGGCTGGGATGGGAAAGCGCCCGGCTAAACCCAGAGTAACCCAATCCCAGAGGATGGCTTCACTGGAAGCGAAGACTGCACGTATTGATTTTGAAACGGAGACTATTAGCCACCAACTACAAACCCTTATTCAATCAGTGCAGCAACTGGCCCTGGCTCCAAAGCAGGAAGGGGTCCCAAGGGTGAATTTACAACCTAAATTGATGGCCACGGCAGCAGAGAGCGGCACGTCCAGCGGAGAGGAAGAAGAGGAATTTTCCGGACCTGAGATGGAGGTGCCTCAACTGCCCGTAAGTGGATTACAAAGGGGCCAAGCTAGGGTGTTCGCGATAAACAAATTGAAAATGAGATTTGATGGAGACCCAGGGAAATTGGCTTGCTTTATGACCCATGTCAGGGGTTTTATGGAGGAGTTTGAAGATTCTTTCTTAACCGAAGAGGCCAAAGTAAGGTATGTCTCAAGTTTCTTAGAAGGAGAGGCTGCTTTATGGCTGGTGGCGTTGCATGACTCCAAGTCCCCGGATTTATTGACTTTTCACAGTTTTATGCTAGCCTTGCGACGCCGATTTGAGGATACCCTCTCTAAAATGTCAGCTAAGGTGCAACTGCAGCAGCTAAGCCAGGGGAACCGGTCTGTTGCAGAATATGCCATGGAGTTTAAAAAGCTTATAGGTATGGTCCCAACCTGCCCTGAAGCTTTTCAGGTGGAATATTTCCAGATGGGGCTGAAACCAGAGATTTTAGAGATGGCAGCGGGACGAGGTGACCCTGACACCCTGGAGGAATGGATTCAATTAGCCGGCAGAGCTGAGAGCACCCAATTAAGACTGAGATCGTACAGGAAGCTGCATAGCTCGGCGAAATCCCCTCTGGGACAGCCACCGGCGAAGAAGCCGGCCAGAGCAAATGCTTGGGAAGAGGAAAAAGAACGCAGAGCAAAAAGGGGCTTGTGTTTCAAATGTGGCAAAGAGGGGCATCGCATTAGCAACTGCCCTCAGAAACCTTCTGCAGTAAAAGCAAAGCCAGACAGCCAGTTTTCCAAACCATCTAAGCTACCACTTGGATGAAAGCAAGATGCGGGAATTGGTTGGGGGAGAGAACGACTCCTCTGACGAAGAATTCATGCAGCCAGCGGGAAACGAGCGATGCCTGGTTTGAAGTGCGCCGGGGGCCAGGCATTTACAGATCGGCGCTCCGATCCGCTGGTGAGTGGAGATTGTCCTACCATGCAGGTTAAGATAAAGCTTGAAACTTTAGATGGGAGGGATCAGAACAATTTGATGGCAATGCTGGACTCGGGGTGCTCAAGATGTTTGATGCATCCTGCCATTGTTACAGAACTGAGACTTAAGTTACATAAGTTAAAAGTTCCCATCATATTTTGTCAGTTGGATGGATCAGATATGAAAGGGGGTCCAGTGGAATACTATACAGAAGCCCTAAAAATGACTATTGGGACGCATCAAGAGACTATTAGGTTCATTGTGGCTCCCATTTCCAATCAGCCCATAGTATTGGGACTTAAATGGTTGAGGGAGCGTAACCCTCAGATTGACTGGGTTTCTGGAGAAATGGAATTTGCAGATGGCTCATATTTGGGGGGTGAGCGGGAAACTGCAGGACTCTCTGTGTTACGGGAGCTAGCTCAAGCAGCAGTGGCACCGTCAGTGTATGAGGAGGAGGGAGAGATTTTTGTAGAGACGGAGTCAGACCAGATGCCCCCTCATCGGAAAACAGACTGTTCTTTGCAATTGGAGCCTGGGGCAGTGTTGCCTAAACCGAAGTTGTATTCAATGACTCATAAAGAACTGCAAGAGCTGAGGAATTTTATAGATAAGAATTTAAAGCGGGGATTTATTGAGCCTTCCACGTCACCCACGGCAGCTCCAGTATTATTCCGGAAAAAGAAAGATGGCTCCTTAAGGCTTTGTACGGACTATAGGGGTTTGAATGCTATTTGTATTTCTAACCAATACCCGCTGCCTTTGATGAAAGACATGCTGGCTCAACTAACCAAGGGGAAAATATTCACCAAGCTGGATTTGAGAGAAGCGTATTTTAGAGTATGCATAAAAGAAGGGGATGAGTGGAAGACCGCCTTTAATTGCCAGTTGGGTTGTTTCCAATATAAAGTCATGCCGTTCGGATTAAGGGGCGGGCCTGGAGTCTTCATGAGCTTAATTAATGAGGTTCTGCATGAATTCCTGTACCAGGGGGTATTGGTATATTTGGATGACATATTGATATACACAGAGGCCATGAAACAACATGTGAAACTAGTAAAAGCAGTACTCAGAAAGCTCTTAGAAAACAAGTTGTATGTTAAGTTGTCTAAATGTGAATTTCACAAAGAAAAACTGGACTTTCTAGGCTACAGAATATCTCATCAGGGCATAGAAATGGATCCCGCCAAAGTCAAAGACGTGTTGGCGTGGGAAACACCCAGAACTAAAAAGCAATTACAAGCTTTTCTGGGATTTGCAAATTTTTATCGCCAGTTTATTCCTGCTTTTGCAAAGATTGCGTTACCATTAACTGATATGTTAAAAACCAAGAAATCAGCTGATGGCGTATTAGCAAATAAGCCTCAAACGAAATTAAAATGGACGCCGGCGTGCCAAACGGCTTTTGAGCACTTGAAGCAGTTGTTCACTGCAGAACCCGTTTTAAAACATCCTGATCCAGAACGTCCCTTTGTGATCCAGACAGACGCATCCAAGTCTGCAATTGGATGCATATTATTACAAAAAGACAATAATGATCAATTAAGGCCTTGTGCATATATTTCTCGTAAATTTACTGAGGCTGAACAACGTTGGTTGGTTTGGGAAAAGGAAGCTTTTGCAGTGCGACATGCTCTAGCTACATGGCGACACCTGCTGGAGGGTTCGCCTCATCCATTTGAAGTCTTTACTGACCATAAAAACTTGGAAGCACTTAAAACTCCTCGGAAATTAAATCCTAAACAAATCCGTTGGGCTGAGTTTTTCAGTAGGTTTAATTTCACTTTAAAGTATTTGCCAGCGGGAAAAAACTTTTTAGCAGATGCTTTGTCTAGGTTACCACAACATGACACTCAAACAGAACTGGTAGTATCTACAGTAATGTCTCCACAACAATTGGGATTATCGAACCAGGAGGAGCCTGGTCCTGAAAGTACTAGAGCACCTATACCTGTACAGTTACAAGGGAACGTTGCTCTCACTAGAAGCAAGACCAAACCATGGAAAACCCCATGTGAACCTTCTCTAGAAAAAGAACTTAGGGCCGCTATAGACACTGATGAGTGGTGGAAAGAGCACAAACAATCTTTAACTGAGACAAATGGGGTGTGGTGGAACGGAGACAGATTATATGTTCCTGAGACGGTGAGAAGGGCTATTTTACAACGTTGTCATGATAGTAAAATTGCCGGACATTTCGGATTTGTTAAAACTTTACATTTGGTTAGAAGGCAATTTTGGTGGCCAACCTTGAGGAAAGATGTTAAACAATATGTTTTGTCATGTCATGTTTGTGCATCCATGAAAAAAGCACCCGGGAAACCTGTGGGGCTGTTGCAAACCGTGGCTGAGCCAACAAGTCCATGGAAGCAAATTTCAATGGATTTCATTGTGGATTTACCTGAGAGTAAAGGCAAAACTGTTATATGGGTAGTGACTGACTTATTCTCTAAGCAAGCTCATTTTATTCCTTGTAAAGGACTGCCATCTGCTGGTCAACTAGCAAAGTTATTCATCCTGCACATCTACTGAGCACAGGGCGCCCCCTTGCGGATTATCAGCGATCGCGGAAGTCAGTTTACCGCCAAATTTTGGAAATCTTTTTTAAAATTGATTGAAACTGAGCAGGGTCTCACCTCTGGGCACCACCCCCAGGGGAATGGGGCTTGCGAATGACTTAACTCCGTATTGGAACAGTATTTACGGTGTTACATTAGTCATCAGCAAGATAATTGGGTGGAGTTGCTACCTTTTGCTGAGGTGGCTTATAATAATGCTGTTCATCAGAGCACTGGATTTTGTCCATTTAAAGTGGCTACGGGTCAGGATTTTGTCCCTATTCCTGAACTACCTGACCCTGCCATGGTTCAACAGACTGATCCTGTACTGGCGGATGAATGGATTACAAAAATACGATCAAATTGGCCTATAATGTTGAATATATTGCAGGAGGCCAAAGATTCTTACAAAACTTTTGCTGATCGTAAAAGATCTCCAGAATGGCCTTTAGTGGTGGGAGAAAAGGTTTACCTGTCTACAAAACATTTGAAATCAACTCAGCCATCCAAGAAACTGGGGCCTAAGTTTATTGGCCCTTTTCCTATTGTGAAAGTGATCAACCCGGTGGCCGCTCAGTTAGACTTGCCAAAGAACCTTCGTAGAGTGCATCCTGTCTTTCACATAAGTTTATTGAAACCTGTTAAACCTGCTCATCAATGACATCCGGATCCAGTGACACCTCCACCTATCATGGTGGGCGATAATGAACATTTTGAGATTGTGAACATTTTGGACTCCAGAATGCATAGAGGAAAATTACAGTATTTGGTCCAATGGAAACATTTGCCTGGGGGGTTTGAGGAGTGGGTTGATAAAATCCATGTTTCAGCACCAAGATTATTGAAGAAATTCCATGATCAATTCCCAACTAAACCTGGTTAATTGCACAATTGTTATTGTTTCTGTTTTTCAGGTCTCAGTGCCTCCCATTGTCTTGCAGCCTGAAGATTTCTGGAATTGTTCCATATGCCTTTATGTATACTTGTACTTTCTCACCTTTCTTGTTCTTTGCATACTATTCTTTCTTTTGGAGGGTCAGCATGTCAGGGTTCATGTCTATGAATCCTGCCATTAGAATTGACCATAGCATAGTGCTTGCATAGTTGTTGGGAGGGGGGATGGCAGTTAAGTGTTATGTCTGCTGGTGGAAGCTAGAAACAGCTCGGCCAAGGTCACGCACCTGCAACGGAGTGGAGATGGGACCGTTTGCTTCATGAGATCATCGTTGGTGAATTGGCGTGCAAGGGGGATGGTTAAGAGGGCATAGTTTGGCGGGAATCAGCATTCAAGTCTTTAGGAGTGCTTCAATGAACATGTATCCTTAATAAAGCTTTATCTGCATTTCAATGAATTGCATGGAGAGGTGTTTATTGGGACATTGTTGTTGAAATCATCACACTCATTCAGCGACCATTCAAATTTAAGATGGTGCTGAAACCCGGGGACTTACATCCAGTCCTCAAAGTTCTGGCCATTGCAGCATCCCAATGGTCATGTGATTGCGATGTGGGCACTTGGTGACTGGCTCGCAATTACAACATCACAGTATCCTGCAGTCATGTGATCGCAATTTGTGACCTTCACTGCCAGCTTCTGACAAGCAAAGCCAATGGGGAAGTCGGTAGGAGGTTGCAAATGGTGACCACACGATGTCACATTTGATGATGTCATGGGATTTGCTTAATGACAGCAACTGGAAGTGCTGGAACTGCCATTGCTAAGCAGTGTAGTCATGTGACATCATGCTTTATGACCACATTACTTAGCAATGGAAATTCCGGTCCCAATTACCGTTGTTACCAAGGACTACCTGTACATATTCTTTGGTAAGCAGAAAGCAGGAACTGAGTGGAATTTAAGGCACAAGTAACAAAAGTAGAGTAATCATGCCTCCCTCATTTCTTCCTTTTCTTGGCAGTTGGGTGGCCAGGGAACCTCTCTGAGCCATCTGAGACCAGGTTGCCTTTCTTGAGCCCAGCTAGCATTACCACAAAGTGAGCAGAGGCCTGTTGAGGGTCATCTGCTGAGTTAGGTTTACAATTACAGCTTCAAGGAAGTTACTAAGCCTGCCAGGAGCTGAACTTAGTTGCTGCAGTTCATTCTCTCCTCACACCTCAGAAGCTCAGCCTTCTCAGGTTCCTGGAGCAGCATCTGCTGAGTTCTATAGTCTGGAAGAACCAGATGGCTTTGCTTGAACAGCTGGGTCCAATTCACACAAGGGAGGAAAATGGCAATGCCTAGTCTGAATTAGCGGGGTGCAATGGCTCAGCGGTTAAGACGCCAGGCTTGTCGATCGGAAGGTCGGCGGTTCAAGACCCTAGCCCCGTGTGATGGAGTGAGCTCCCACACTCGCCCCAGCTCTTGCCAACCTAGCAATTTGAAAGCATGCAAATGCAAGTAAATAAATAGGTACCACTTTGGTGGGATGGTAACAGCGTTCTGTGTGTGTCATGCCGGCCACATGACCACAGAAGCATCTTCGGACAGCGCTGGCTCTTCAGCTAACAAACGGAGATGAGCACAGGCCCCTAGAGTCAGACACGACTGTGAGGGGAAACCTTTTTGTTGTTGTTTATTCGTTCAGTCGTTTCTGACTCTTCGTGACTTCATGGACCAGTCCACGCCAGAGCTTTCTGTCGGCCGTCACCATCCCCAGCTCCCCAATGGTTGAGTCCGTCACCTCCAGAATACCATCCATCCATCTTGCCCTTGGTCGGCCCCTCTTCCTTTTGCCTTCCACTTTCCCTAGCATCAGCTTCTTCTCCAGGGTATCCTGTCTTCTCATTATGTGGCCAAAGTACTTCAGTTTTGCCTTTAATATCATTCCCTCAAGTGAGCAGTCTGGCTTGATTTCCTGGAGTATGGACTGGTTTGATCTTCTTGCAGTCCAAGGCACTCTCAGAATTTTCCTCCAACACCACAGTTCAAAAGCATCTATCTTCCTTCGCTCAGCCTTCCTTATGGTCCAGCTCTCGCAGCCATAGGTTACTACAGGGAATACCATTGCTTTAACTATGCGGACCTTTGTTGTCAGTGTGATGTCTCTGCTCTTAACTATTTTATCAAGATTTGCCATTGCTCTCCTCCCAAGAAGTAGACGTGTTCTGATTTCCTGGCTGCAGTCAGCGTCTGCAGCAATCTTTGCGCCTAGAAATACAAAGTCTGTCACTGCCTCCACTTTTTCTCCCTCTATTTGCCAGTCATCAATCAAGCTCGTTGCCATAATCTTGGTTTTTTTGAGGTTTAACTGCAACCAAGCTTTTGCACTTTCTTCTTTCACCTTCGTCATAAGGCTCCTCAACTCCTCCTCGCTTTCAGCCATCAAAGTGGTATCATCTGCATATCTGAGATTGTTAATGTTTCTTCCAGCGATTTTAACTCCAGCCTTGGATTCCTCAAGCCCAGCACGTCGCATGATGTGTTCTGCGTACAGGTTGAATAGGTAGGGTGAGAGTATACAACCCTGCCGTACTCCTTTCCCAATCTTAAACCAGTCCGTTGTTCCGTGCTCTGTTCTTAACGTTGCTACTTGGTCGTTATACAGATTCCTCAGGAGGCAGACAAGATGACTTGGTATCCCCATACCACCAAGAACTTGCCACAATTTGTTATGATCCACACAGTCAAAGGCTTTAGAATAGTCAATAAAACAGAAATAGATGTTTTTCTGAAATTCCCTGGCTTTCTCCATTATCCAGCAGATATTGGTAATTTGGTCTCTAGTTCCTCTGCCTTTTCTAAACCCAGCTTGTGCATCTGGCAATTCTCGCTCCATGAATTGCTGGAGTCTACCTTGCAAGATCTTGAGCATTACCTTACTGGCATGTGAAATAAGTGCCACTGTTCGATAGTTTGAACATTCTTTAGTGCTTCCCTTTTTTGGTATGGGGATATAAGTTGATTTTTTCCAATCTGATGGCCATTCTTGTGTTTTCCAAATTTGCTGGCATATGGCATGCATCACCTTGACAGCATCATCTTGCAAGATTTTAAACAGTTCAGCTGGGATACCATCGTCTCCTGCTGCCTTGTTATTAGCAATGCTTCTTAAGGCCCATTCAACCTCACTCTTCAGGATGTCTGGCTCTAACTCACTGACCACACCGTCAAAGCTATCTCCAATATTATTATCCTTCCTATACAGATCTTCCGTATATTCTTGCCACCTTTTCTTGATCTCTTCTGCTTCTGTTAGGTCCTTACCATCTTTGTTTTTGATCATACCCATTTTTGCCTGGAATTTACCTCCGATGTTTCTAATTTTCTGGAAGAGGTCTCTTGTCCTTCCTATTCTATTGTCTTCTTCCACTTCCGCACATTGCTTGTTTAAAAATAATTCCTTATCTCTTCTGGCTAACCTCTGGAATTTTGCATTTAATTGGGCATGTCTCCCCCTATCCCTGTTGCCTTTTGCTTTCCTTCTTTCTTGGGCTACTTCCAGTGTTTCAGCAGACAGCCATCTTGCCTTCTTGGTTTTCTTTTTCTTTGGGACGTTTTTTGTTGCCGCCTCCTGAACAATGTTGCGAACTTCTGTCCATAGTTCTTCTCGGACCCTATCTACTAAATCTAGTCCCTTAAATCTATTCTTCACCTCCACTGCATATTCCTTAGGAATATTAGTGAGCTCATATCTAACTGATCTGTGGGTCTTCCCTATTCTCTTTAGTCTGATTCTAAATTTTGCAATAAGAAGTTCGTGATCTGAACTACAGTCAGCTCCAGGTCTTGTTTTTACCGACTGTATAGATGTCCGCCACCTTTGGCTGCAAAGGATGTAGTCAATCTGATTTCGGTGTCGACCATCTGGTGAAGTCCATGTATAAAGTCGTCTTTTAGGTTGTTGGAAGAGAGTGTTTGTTATGCACAGTGAGTTGTCTTGGCAAAATTCTATCAGCCTATGTCCTGCTTCATTTTGTTCTCCTAGACCATGCTTGCCTGTAATTCCAGGTGTTGTCTGACTACCCACCTTAGCATTCCAGTCTCCTGTAATGAAAATAACATCTCTTTTTGGTGTATTATCTAGTAGGTGCTGCAGATCCTCATAGAACTGATCTACTTCTGCTTCTTCAGCATCTGTGGTTGGGGCGTATATTTGGATCACTGTGATGTTAAATGGCTTACCCTGAATTCGAATTGAGATCATTCTATCGTTTTTTGGATTGTATCCAAGCACTGCTTTAGCCACTTTATTATTAATTATGAAGGCTACTCCATTTCTTCTGTGGTCCTCTTGTCCACAGTAGTAGATCTGGTGGTCATCTGATGTGAAGTGGCCCATCCCAGTCCATTTCAGTTCACTGACACCTAAAATGTCTATATTTAATCTTGACATCTCACCAATAACCACATCCAATTTGCCCTGGCTCATAGATCTTACATTCCAGGTTCCTATGGTGTGTTGATCTTTAGAACATCGCATTCGTCGTTCACCACCAGCACCGTCGGCCGCTAGCCGTCCTTTTGGCTTTGAGCTACCTGCGTCATCACATCTGGGGCTAGTTGAACGTATCCTCTGTTCCTCCCCAGTAGCATTTTGACCATCTTCCGACCTGGGAGTCCCATCTTCCGATGGTATACCGACATATCTTTGGTTGTACTGATCCATTTAGTTTTCATGGCAAGAATACTGGGGTGGGTTGCCATTACCTTCCCCAGGGATCGTATTTAGTCTGACCTCTCTGCCACGACCTTCCCGTCTTGGGTGTCCCTTCACGGTTTAGCTCATGGTTTCATTGAGGTGCTCAAGCTCCAGCACCACGACAAGGTAACGATCTCCTTTGCTGGAGGGGAAACCTTTACCTTTACTTATAGTCTGAATTAGTTTGAATTCCCCAGGAAGAATGTAGGTTCAGGAAGCTTGGGAATGTGCTAAGTTCCCCAGTTAAAAAGCCCTGGCACATGTGAGGGATTCTCTCCCTTTCCTTCCCTGGTTCTGTGAAATTCTGGAAGCTTTGCCTACCATCAGTCCTCAGAAATGTACACCAGTCCTCCTTTCTCTCCCCCCACCCATCTATGGATGAATTGGCTTTATGTACAGGTTAGCTTCTCACCACCCCTCTCCTTTTTCTTTCCCCACTCTTCCCCTCCCCCTAGATATTACATACAGGCTGGCTTCTCAGCCCTCCTTCTTCTTTTTCCTGAAAATTCCACCCCCCCCACCCCTGGTATTAAAACCCATGCCTTTTTCATTTCTTCTGCTTCTCCAAAATTCATGACCTCTCTTTCTCTTTCCCCCTCTTTTGTTAACAAAAAGAAGAAGCTTATATAGAAGACATGCTAGACACGTGCTCTCTTCTAAAAAACTGCACTTATACACACAAGTCCCAGGGATTGTTCTTTGCTATTCTCTCAGGACTGCCTAAATGCTATTCCTCCATTGAATACTCTTTCATCGATGATTGTTACTTTCTCCTTCACTGCCATATCCTTTTGACATGATTTCCTGGTGGCCTCCCTCAATAAAATCCAATCCTTTTTAAAGGTTCATATTCACTCTGGGATGCATAGTTTTTTTTACATGCTCTTTAGTTAAATGAGCTTGCTTTCACAACAACAGTCTCTGCGTAATATTATCTGTATACTTATCTACTTCCTTACCTACCTATCTGTAACCTATTTTCTCTTTCGCCTTCTCTTGTGTTAGATATACATAATTTATTGCTTTCATTTATGTGTATCCAATTCCCTGAGAATATCTAACTTCCAGAGAATGCAAAGGATGACAAGAAAAATTCACTGCACACTTGAATAGAGATTCAGATTTTAATATTCATAAGGTTACAGTGCCATGGTTCACATGTCAATTTAGGATCACCCTACATTTTTGACTGTCAATAAGCTTAGTTTGTTTGTTTGTTTGTTTGTTTGCACTACAGCCAATGTGGAGTTCAGCACACAAAGGCCCACTGACTTGAAGAGCTTTAGCATTCTGGGCTCTGCAGATTATGGCCCAATGTGATTCACACAATTAACCTATTCTGACTGTTTTTCAACAGGAGAAGGAGAATAAACACTGATTTATATGCAGGAACATTTGCATGCCTAGAGTTGCCTGTGGTGTCAAGTTAAATGCTGTCTGGAGAATGGTACAGATGCATTGCGTTCTTGCAGCTGAGAACCATACTCTACTGCACTAGTGGGATCTGTATATGCACTTCTGTGAAAAAATGTTTGCCCTCTTTCAAATGTTCTGAACGTTTGCATACCTTTGCCACTGAATGTTGCCAGAGCCCGTAGGTCCTATTGATATATAAATAAAGTGACCATATTTTCTTGGAAAAAATAGAGGACAAACCTGAAAAAGGGGCAAATCTGAAAGAGGTTCATAAGGATTTAAAAAATAACTGTTTATGTTTATAACTTTGCTTTACAAATGAAAATTCAAGAGCAAAATCAAGAAAATAAATAAATAAATAAATAAATAAATAAATCTAAAGGACAACTTTCTGAAATAAAGGACTGTTCTTTATATTAAAGGACATATGGTCACTATATATACTGTATACAAAGGAGTCTGAGTGAATAAAACCAAAATGCAGTGCTTGCTTCATTTATTTCATAAACAAAGTCATCCAACAAGTTATAGGTCAGTGTGAAAAAGTAATTACCCCCATAGGATCATTAACTGATTTTACTTTTAGCTGTAATAACTGCATCCAAGCACTTCCTGAATTAGGTGATCGGTCTCTCACATGGCTCAGTAGGTGTTTTGGCCTTTTCCTCCAAGGCAAAATCCTTAAACTCAGTCACTTTTGAGGATTTTTGTAGCATGAACTGTTCATTTAAGGTCCTGCCATATTCCCTTCTACACTTGTTTGCATGTTTGGGACTGCTATCTTGCTACATGACTCATTTGAGCTTCAGCTGAGGACAGATGGCCTGATTTTTACAGAATTCTCTGATATAAAGCAGATGTCGTTTTTCACTCAGTGATCTCAAGTCATCCATGTCCTGATAAAACAAAGCTTCTCTAAGTCATTATATATCTACCTCTATGTTTGTTGGTAGGGGTGTGTTGGCTCAGCGGGTAAGACGCCAGGCTTGTCGATCAGAAGATCACAAGTTCAGAGGTTTGAGACCCTAGCCCCGCGTGATGGAGTAAGCTCCTGCACTTGCCCCATCTCTTGCCAACCTAGCAATTCGAAAGCATGCAAATGCAAGTAGATTAATAGGTACCACTTCGGTGGGTAGGTAACAGAGTTCCACATGTGTCATGCCGGCAACATGACCATGGAAGCATCTTCGGACAATGCTGGCTCTTCAGCTAACAAACAAAGATGAGCACTGGCCCCTAGAGTCGGACACAACTGCACAAATGTGCGGGGGGAACCTTTACTTTACCTTTATGTTTGTTGGTAGGTGGTTTTTATTGGGGAATAGAATGTTTGGTTTCTGCCAGTCATGTACTGTGCAAAAGTTTTAGGCAGGCGTGAAAAAACGCTGTAAAGTAAGAATGCGTTCAAAAATATACTGTATATTGTAATTGTTGATGTTTATAAATTTAAAAAATGCAAAGTAAGTGAACAGAAGAGAAATCCAAATCGAACAGAATATTTGTAGCTCAGGGTTGAACTGGGGAGTCTTTGGTGCTCTCTGAGCCTTGTTGTTTTCATGCAGACGTTTCATTGCCAGGCTAGGCAACATCTTCAGTGCGAAAAGGGAGTGGAACTTGCTGTCTGTTTATATACCCTGGCTTGTCCTGCCTGTGTTGGTGGGGGTCTTGTACTCTCCTTGGTAGTTTCTTGATTGGGCTGTTGTGTGCTGTTTGGGTGATTGACTGAGTTAATAGTTCCTTGATTAAGGTCTATTGTGTTGTTTGATTGCTCCTCTGCTGCTAATCTTGCTGTTAATCTATGCCTATCTTGTTGTTGATTGCTGGCCCAGGGGTGTTCTGGTCTTCTGGCTATTCTATTGTCTCTTATGAATGGTATGTAAATGTTGTTAACCTCTATGTGTCTGTTGATGGCTGCTTTGTCTGAGTGCCAAGCTTCTAGGAATTCTCTAGCATTTTTGGATTTGGCCTGGTCTAATATGCTCACAGTTTCCCAGTTGAAAGTATGGTTAAGTCTGTCCATGTGTTGTGAGATTAAGGAGTTTTCATCATGACTTCTGACTGCTAGTTGGTGTTCGTGGATGCGTTCTGCTAGTCTTCTGCCAGTCTGTCCTACATAGTGGCTGTTACAGTCCTTACACTGTATGTTGTAGATAACTCCTGTTTTTTCTTCTTGGGCTACTGGGTCTTTTGGTTTACTTACAATGTTCTGAAGGGTTTTAGTAGGTTTGTGTGCTACAGTGATGCCGTGTGGATGTAACAGTCTATTAGTAGTTTCTGAGATGTTTCTGATGTATGGCAGTGTAATCCTTTTCATAGCTTCTGTTGGTTTTGCTGTGGTGGGTTGAGTGGTCAGGCACTTTTTGATAAAGTTGTGTGGATATCCATTTTGCTGGAAGATTCTGTATAAGTGGTCTGTTTCCTTTTTCTGGTGTTCTGGGTTGCTGCAGTGTGTTTGTGCTCGTCTGAATAGTGTTCTTACACAGCACCTCTTGTGTGAGGTTGGGTTATTGCTTTGATAGTGGAACACTTGGTTAGTGTGGGTAGATTTCCGGTAGACTTGTGTTTCTAGAATGCCATCATTTCCTCTACTGATGAGGATGTCCAAGAAGGGTAGTGTGTTGTTGTTTTCTTCTTCCCTTGTGAATTTTATTCCTTTGAAGATGTTGTTGATGGCTTCATGTGTTTCCTCCAGTTGATCCTTTTTTATTATGACGAAGGTGTCATCTACATACCGGATCCATACTTTGGGTTGTATGTGTGGGAGTGCTATCCTTTCTAGACGTTGCATTACTATCTCTGCTATGAGTCCTGAGAGTGGTGATCCCATAGGTGTTCCTTTGATTTGTTGGAATATTTGTCCATCAAACTGAAAGTAGGTGGTGAGGCAGAGGTTGATGAGGTCCAAGATTCTGGGTATTTTGATCTTGGTGTATCTTGTTAGGTCAGGTGTGTTACGTAGAACTGCTGCCATGGATTCAATCGCTAGTGCTTGGTCTATGGATGTAAAGAGTGCAGTGACATCGAATGACACCATAATTTCATCTTCATCTATTTTTATGTCTTTGATTTTCTGGAGGCACTGTAGTGGGGAATTGATAGCGTATTCACTCTCCTCTGTGAGATGCCCAAGTTTTCTTGTGAGTTCTTTAGCTATGTTGTATGTGGGGGTGCCTGGTAATGATACAATTGGACGGAGTGGTATGTCAGGCTTGTGTATTTTGGGGCATCTGTAGAAGTGTGGGATGATAGGTCCACTGCTTTTCATCTGCCTCTGTTCTTCTTTACTGATTTGACCTTTCTTGGTTAGGTCGTTGAGGATTCTTTTGACCTGGCTGTCAAGTTTCTGTATCGGATTGGAGTTTAGTGGGGTGAAATCCAAATCAAATCAATACTTGGTGTGACCACTCTTTGCCTTCATAAACAGCATCAATTCTTACACTTGCACACTTTGTACACTTGCACAAATTCAGGGATCTTGTAGGATTAGAGTCAGGTGTATGATTAACAAATTATACCAAGCAGGTGCTAATGATCATCAATTTCATATGTAGGTTGAAACACAGTCATTAACTGAGACAGAAACATCTGTGTAGGAGGCTTAAAACTAGGTGAGGAACAGCCAAACTCTGCCACTAAGGTGAGGTTGTGGAAGAGTTTCATGTCACAGGTCATACACCATGGCAAGACTGAGCACAGCAACAAGACACAAGGTAGTTATACTGCATCAGCAAGGTCTCTCCCAGGCAAAAATCTCAAAGCAGACTGGGGTTTCAAGATGTGCTGTTGAAGCTCTTCTGAAGAAGCACAAAGAAACTGGCAACACTGAGGACCGTAGACGCAGTGGTCGGCCAAGGAAACTTAATGCAGCAGATGAAAGACACATCATGCTTACTTCCCTTCGACATCGGAAGATGTCCAGCAGTGCCATCAGCACAGAACTGGCAGAAACCAGTGGGACCCAGGTACACCCATCTACTGTCCAGAGAAGTCTGGCCGGAAGTGGTCTGCATGGAAGAATTGCACCCAAAAAGCCATACCTCCGATGTGGAAACAAGGCTAAGCGACTCAACTATGCACAAAAACATAGGAACTGGGGTGCAGAAAAATGGCAGCAGGTGCTCTGGACTGATGAGTCAAAAGTTGAAATATTTGGCTGTAGAAGGAGGCAGTTTGTTCGCCGAAGGGCTGGAGAGCAGTACAATAATGAGTGTCTGCAGGCAACAGTGAAGCATGGTGGAGGTTCCTTGCAAGTTTGGGGCTGCATTTCTGCAAATGGAGTGGGAGATTTGGTCAGGATCAATGGTGTCCACAATGCTGAGAAATACAGGCAGATACTTATCCATCATGCCATACCATCAGTGAGGTGTGTGATTGGCCCCAAATTTATTCTGCAGCAGGACAATGACCCCAAACATACAGCCAATGTCATTAAGAACTATCTTCAGTGTAAAGAAGATTACATTTTGGCGACCGCGGCAGGACGCGACAGGACCCTGAGGTCCCTCTGGAGGGTCACCACGCTCGCAGGGATTCGGTAAGCCAAGGGGAATTTCCCAGGCGCCATCGGACGTGTTGTTCCGAGGGACTTCCCAGTGACGCCGGCTCCCTGTGGCGCTGGCTGACGCCTTCAAGAACCACTTGCAAGGAACTGAGACCAGGCAGAACCCCAGCGCTGGAAGACGTGGAAACAAGCCCTGCAGGCGAGTATTGGGGAAGGGAGCTCCCATAGAGAACGACTCGAGAAGACGGGAGGGGTTGATCACCCCCGAGGCGAACAGGGGCCAGGGTTGGCCAGCTGCGGTTCCTCGAAAAAATCCCTATTGAGTCGGGGATGTACCGGTGAGACCGAGGTGAAAAAAAAAGGAAAAAGGAGGGGAGGTTACGTGTTGTGATTGTTGTGTGAATGTTCACTGCGTTTCCCAACGGTGACCGTTGAGTGTCCGGCACCTTGGGCCAGTGAGAAGTGAGTGCAGTCTGCAGTTCCCAGTGGAGGCCGTGAGTGTCCGGCTCCCTGGGTCAGGCTTGAGAGCGTGACCAGTCCCTCTGTGTTGTCCCGAGAGTGAAGGACCCCTTACCTTCCTCTCAACCCCCCCCCTTATTGTCTTGTCTGGTGCCCTGGGAGGAATATGGGTGGAGGAAGTAGTGTGCCCTCTACCCCCTTAGGATGTATGATAAAGTATTTTAAGCTTGCCTATGTTAGCAAGGACTATGACATTAAGTGGAGCAAACTGCAGTTAAAAAGCCTTTGTGAAAAGGAATGGCCGACTTTTGACCTTGGCTGGCCGACTGCGGGGACGTTTGACCCCGCTGTGGCTATCAAGGTCCATCAAAGGGTATTCCACCCTACAAACGGCCATCCTGAACAGGCCCCATACATTGATGTGTGGCTAGATCTCCTTCAGCACCCCCCTGCATGGCTTCAAAAGTGCAAGGCTGCTCACTGCCGCCTTTTGGTGTCACGCATCTTGCCACCTAGAAAAGGGAAAAAGATGATTCCAGTCCTCCCTAGTTGTCCGGAGGAGCTGCCTCAGCCGCCCCCGTATCTCCCTTCATCAGCCAGCGTCAACCCTATCCTCCAGTCCCCTTCCCCAACGGTGGGCATGAGTGGAGCGTCCGGAAGCACTCCATGGCGACAAGCCAGGGTCGATTCAATTTTGCACGATTTTAGTGTATTGGGAATCGTGGATTCCCCCACAGATTGGCGCTCACCAGCCCCTGAGGTCCAAACTCAGACTCCCCAGGCTATTCACCCGATCGGGAGCCCAGCAGCTAAAAAGGAAGAAGAAAAACCCCAAGACGAGGAGGAGGCAGATTTAATAGGAGCGGTAGGAGGCAAAGAAGAGGATGAGGGCCCCGTGGCTCAACGCACACGGGCAAGAACACAACCTACCTTGCTGGCCCCCCTAAGACGAGTGGATCAACTGGTAGTGGGAGACGGAGGCACCATCACAGCCCAACTATTCCAGCACGTCCCCTTTACCACTTCTGACCTACTCAATTGGAAGCTACATTACGGACCTTTTAGTGAAAAGCCAACTGAGATTGTTGACCTAATTAAGACCATTGTGGATACTCACAATCCCACTTGGCGTGACCTCCAACAATTAATGGGGACCCTCTTTAGTCCTGAGGAGCGAGAAAAAATCCGGAATGGGGTTACTAAAGTTCTGAAAGGCACCATGCCTTCCCACGGTTGGACATTGGAACGATGGTTAGAAAAGAACTTTCCTTCTGAGGATAGGAACTGGAACCCCTATGAGAGCGGGGACCTTAATGCTCTTAAACATTACCAACAATTGGTTGTTCAGGCCATCCAAGAGGCAGGGAAGCCAGTCACTAATATGTCAAAGCCTTCCTTGGTTCTCCAGGAGCCCACTGAGAGCCCTGAAGCCTTCTATACCCGCCTGCTGGATGCCTACCGCATGTACACCCCTATTGACCCTACCCAACCTGAGAATGCTCGAATGTTGACCATGGCTTTCATTTCCCAAAGCGCCCCGGACATACGATTAAAATTACAACAGCTAGATGGCGCCTTGGGAAAACCCATGAGTGAACTAATGGAAGTTGCTAGGAAGAAGTTTGCAAACCGTGATAAGGAAGAACAGCAGAGACAGGAACAGAGACAGGAACAGAAAATGAAAAAGAAGGCTGCGTTACTGGCTGCCGCCATGATGGGAACCCCAGAGGGCCGACCAGGGGAAAGAAGGAGAGGAACTGCTAGGAATCTAGAGCGCAACCAGTGTGCCCGTTGCCGACAGGCTGGTCATTGGTCTAGCGAATGCCCGGTGGGACCAAACCAATGCACCATCTGCCTGCAAGACGGCCACTGGAGAGGCGATTGTCCACAGAGAAGTAGGGATGTGCTTCATGAAGGGAGGCGTGAGTGGTTTGCCAGAAACCATAGAGGTGGCAGGGGGGCCCGAGGCAGAACCCTGCGAGGGCGGGGGCGAGAGTCGCCTAAAACCCCCCTCATTGGTCTGGCAGAAGTAGAAGAATGGGACTGAGACAGACCGGGTTCAGCCTGCCTCCCAGAACCTATGGTCAGTTTGACTATTGGAGGCAAACCCATCCCCTTCTTAGTGGATACAGGAGCCACCCGTTCAGTTCTCACTCGCCCTTTGACTCAGCCCTCTCCCTCAACGATTAACATTCAGGGAGCAACAGGAAAAACTATCCAGCGTCCTTTCCTAAAGCCCTTGATTTGCCATGCGGGAGGGAAGACCATCACTCACCAGTTTGTTTATATGCCAGACTGCCCTCTCCCTCTATTGGGACGAGACCTGCTATGTAAACTGCGAGCGCAAATTTCTTTTGAAGAAGATGGCTCCATGGCCATGACTTTTGGCAAGGTCTCAATGACAGTCCCCATGGAAGAATCATGGCGAGTGATGCTCATGCAGGAGGTAGCGAAGAATGCTGGCTGGGAAGCTTTTGAGGTTCCATACCTATGGGCGGAAGATAATCCTCCAGGCCTGGCCCGCCACCAGCCCCCTCTCATCGTCGACGAAATCCCCACAAAGACCCCAGTCCGCATTCGCCAGCGCCGATACCCAAGACACATTATGCAGGCTATCCAAGATGTGATTGATCAGTACCTGGCTTACCACATTCTGGTCCCTACTGAGTCCCCCTGGAATACCCCCATCTTGCCAATCCCAAAAGGTGATGGTCTTTTCCGCCCAGTTCAGGACTTACGCTCAGTTAATTCAGCCACGGTCACAGTCCACCCGATCGTCCCGAACCCTTATGTCATCTTGGGGTTAGTCCCCCCGACAGCAACTTGGTTCTCTGTCATTGATCTCAAGGATGCTTTCTTCACCATCCCTGTGCATGCCAAAAGCCAACACCTTTTTGCTTTCGAGTGGGAGAACCCGACTACTGGTCGAAAGCAACAATACACATGGACACGACTACCCCAAGGATTCAAAAACTCCCCCACCCTTTTTGGCAATGCCCTGGGAAGGGACCTCGAAGGCTTGAACATCCCTGAGCCTGATGTTGTCCTGCAGTACGTTGATGACCTTCTCGTCACCGGAAGCACTCAGACCGCCTGTTGGCAGAATACTTACGATTTACTCCACTTACTGGAGGACGAGGGATATAAGGCTTCCCGTAAGAAGGCCCAGTTAGTTTTGCAAAAGGTTCGGTACCTTGGGTATGATATTGAGCCCGGTAAACGGACTCTGGGTCATGAGCGAAAGGAAGCTATCTGCCAACTCCCAGCCCCTCGCACTCGTAGGGACCTTCGCGGTTTCCTGGGTGCAGCTGGTTTCTGCCGTATCTGGATCCCTAATTTTAGCCTGCTTGCCAAGCCCCTTTATGAGGCTACAAAAGGGAGTGACAAGGAGCCCTTACAATGGCACAAAGAAGAGGAACATAGCTTCCAGGCCTTGAAACATGCTTTGTTACAAGCCCCAAGCCTTGGCTTGCCTGATTTAGAGAAACCATTCCAACTCTTTGTGGACACAAAGCAGAATGTGGCGGTTGGGGTTTTGACTCAGACGTTTGGTACTTGGCATCGTCCGGTTGCCTATCTCTCTAAGCAGCTGGACTCAGTGGCTTGCGGTTGGCCCGCCTGCCTCAAGGCTCTGGCCGGCACGGCATTGCTGGCCCAAGAAGCCCACAAACTGACTTTCGGCCAGAATTTGGCCATTCACACTCCGCATGCCCTTACAGCTGTGTTGGAAACAAAGGGCCATTTATGGCTCACGAATCCTCGCATGCTCAAGTATCAAGGTCTCCTCACCCACAACCCCATGATTTCCCTCAAACAGTCAACCACTCTTAATCCAGCTACACTTTTGCCGGAGCCAGACCTCCATGCCACGCATAACTGTATCCAAACTATTGAGGAAACTTATGCTAGCCGCCCGGATATGTCTGACACCCCCCTTCAGAATCCGGACTCAACCCTTTTTACGGATGGCACCAGTTTTCTCCAGGACGGAATTCGCAGGGCTGGATATGCTGTGGTAACCTTAACGGCCATTTGGGAAGCAAGGCCTCTCCCTCCTGGCACTAGTGCCCAATTGGCTGAGCTCCATGCCTTGACACGAGCGCTCGAATTAGCACAGGACAAGCGTGTCAATATCTACACGGATTCTAAATACGCTTTCCTCACGGTGCAAGTTCATGGGGCCCTGTATAAAGAACGAGGCCTCATCACCGCAGGAGGAAAGGATGTCAAATATGGCCCTCAAATCCTTAGGCTGCTCGACAGCGTTTGGGCCCCCCAGGCGGTGGCTGTTATGCACTGCCGAGGACATCAAAAAACAGCATCAGAAACGCAATTGGGGAATGCAAAAGCTGACCTTGAGGCCCGCCGGGCTGCCATGCAACCTTTCACGGTACACGCCCACGGCCTGGCCTTATGGACCCCGCCCGCTGACCCTCATCCATGGTACTCCCCACAGGAGCTTCAGCAAGCTGTTGAACTTGGGGCCACTCTCCAGTCTGGCTGGTGGGTTCTCCCTGATCACCGCGTTTTCGTCCCTTCCTATTTGGCGTGGGACACGGTGCGGGGAGTCCACCAACAGCTGCATATGGGGAAGACAGCCTTGGCAACTGCTCTGCTACGTGAAGTCTACATCGATAAGATGCACAGCATTGCTGCCAATGTTTGTTCCCGGTGCCCTACCTGTGCGGCTAACAATCCCCGTGCAGGGCCTCACCCGCCAAAGGGCCACCAGCCAAGGGGAGATTACCCGTTCGATTCACTTATGGTCGACTTCACTGACATGCCTCGCTCCAACTGTTACACTGCCATGTTAGTCATTATCTGCACCTACACAGGGTGGCCTGAGTGTATCCCAACTAGAACCAAGAAGGCAGCCGAGGTGACCAAGGCTTTGCTCCAGCTCATCCTTCCTCGGTATGGCCTACCCTCTAGAATCTCCTCCGACAATGGCCCTGAGTTTGTTCATAGGGCGACCCAAAGGATTGCTACTATGCTGGGAATTACCTGGCGTCTCCACTGTGCTTTCCACCCCTCCTCTGGATCGTTTGTGGAACGGGTCAATCGCTCTATCAAGAATAAGGTAGCTAAAATTTGCCAGGAAACCCACCTTAAGTGGCCTGATGCTCTTCCAATGGCCTTACTCGCTGTCCGCTGCACCCCGCGAAAGGGTCTGGGAGTCTCTCCATTTGAACTACTCTTTGGCAGGGTTCCCAACCTTTCCCGCCCTGCCCTTCAGAATACAGGCCAGGTGGGGGACACTATCAAACTTCAGCAGCTCCAAGCGCTTAATGCGATGGTCCACAAACTTCAGGACTATGTCCTCACCTCCCGGCCTCATCTTGTGGTCACCCCAACTCACCCCTTCTCCCCAGGTCAGGAGGTTTGGGTCAAGGATTGGCACACTGATACCTTGGCACCTAAATGGAAGGGGCCGTTTACTGTTGTTATGAGCTCTCCCCTTGCTGTTAAGGTGACTGGCGTCAAACCTTGGATCCACTGGTCTCGAGTCAAGGCCGCTGCGCCCTCGGCGTGGTGCGTGGATCGGCACCCGTCCCAACCCTTGAAGCTCACCCTCCGCAGAACAACTTGACCGACTCAGTCTCTCCTTCTGGTGGCACTCCGGAAGCTGCCCCTCTACGAACGGGAGACGGACGCTGGGGGATAGAAGCTCCTTGCCCTTGCAGGTGTTGCACCGGAAGCCAACACCCTTCGCATGGGCCAACTGCTGCTGACTGCTACTTTATGTCTTCCTTCTGTACCCCTCCTTGGTCTGGTTACTGCCCCTGCTGCTGCCCGGCCAGTGCCATTCACTTGGGTGGCACGCCGCCCTGTTCTGTATACGGTTCCGCCCTTGGCTATCCTCGCTGCTTGGGAGGATTTTGCCTTTCTCCAGCAGCAACTGTCTTACTTGATGTGTAGGCCTCATTCGTGCTCTTATACCTGTGGCTTCCATGCCAACGAGTGTGTCTGCTTTGCCAGTCATACTCCGGGAGCAGGCGCCTCGCCAGACTTCCTTGTGACTATTTGGGCCCCTGCTCCGGTGGCGGAACCCGCCCCCGACGCTTGGGCGGCTTTTTCTGCCCTACTCTTCGCCCACTTACGATACATGGCCTGCGGTGGTCTTCTCCTTCTCACTGGGGTCACTGCGCTGGTGTTTTACTTTGCTTGCTAAGTCCCCAGCTTATGGGTAGTGCGCCCGGACTTTCCGGCCTGCGTGCTGTTCCCCTTCGTCTCCCGGGTGACCGTGGACGCACTGTCCGAGTGCTTGTGGTGGCCCTAGCTACCAGCCTCCGTGGGGCCCCTCAGGTCAGGCCCCTTGCTGACACTGTCCTGTCCTCCCACCCCAGGGACATTGGCCTCCGTACTGCCCGTCCCTCGCTTTAGGCCTACCTTGAGACCTCCCTCGAGGATGGAAGCGCAAGCGCGCCTTCAGGCTACTGCTTGCATTCGCAAGGGCCTGATGCCAGCCATTTGCATTGTTATCTTCCTCCTTCTCATCAGCGTCATCCTTAATTCTCTCTACCTATTCAGCACTCTGCTTGTGAAAGGGGGGAATGGTGGCGAGGGTGGCGTTGGGCCAGGGGAGACAACATGTGATTGGGTAACCGTAACCCCGCCCCCCGAGGCCCAGCCTGAAACTCCTCCTCCAGGAGATGGCTCCCCGGGTGGGTGCTGGGACTCCCAGGCATCTGCACCAGTTCCCCTCCTAGCTCCGCCCCGAAGGCGACGAGTCACCCGTGCTGCCACACAAAGTCCAGTTAACTGCTCGCAGTGTATTACGTGGGCCCAGGTGGGAAACGTCAGGCGCCACACCCTCCTGTACCATACCCAACGCCCACCGGACTGCACGCCTCAAGGGTCTTGTGCTACACAAGGAAAGGTGTATAAACTCTGTAAAACAAAGGGGGAGAAGATTATCTGCTACGATCCGCAGACTGAGGTTAGGTACAATGTCTCCGTGTGGGCGGGCCTGGGAATGGTGTCCTCCAGTGGGGTCCGCCCGACCTTGTATTACCTAAACCACACAGTAAGCCCTAAAACCTCTGCTGGCTGGAACTTGGAGTTTGATGTTTGTGAGGCCATGGATAAAATAGCTTACACCTCCTGTGGAAGCCAGGCCTGGCGGGACACATATAAGCGTAACAGCAAGTATTTATGTGCCAGAAGCCCGCCCAGACCAGCGGACTCTCCCTCCCCTGACAACCCTTGCATTTGGTCACCATGCCCCGACCACCCTCGCTCTTTTGCCTGGGCTACCATGTGTGCAGGCTCTTTCCGAGGCTTCAATAAGTTTGGGGGATGCGTCAGCGCAGATAGTAAATGGCTACATATCTTTAATATTACTGAGTTTTGGGATAGTAACCGTATCCGTATTTACATAGCTCCGGCACATGCTCCAATGGATAGCTATGGACTAGGAATTGATGGGACAGGTTACAACCCACAAACTTTTATTACTATCATTAAGGAAGAGCTTTATGAGGGAAAAATCCAATCCACTGGATGGTCGGTTTATGACAAAATTATCCGCGTGGCCACCGACACAAAGAGTGTTGAGGTATCTGAAAAAGCTGAAAACCTTTTTGTGTCACTAGCACAGGATGTTGCCTCCACCTTGTTACTTAAAAACTGTTTTGTGTGTGGCGGAACAAGCATGGGTGCACGATGGCCTTGGGAGGCTTTAGAAATTCATCCCGAACACTTTAACAATCTCTCGTCAGCAGGAAACATCACGTGGCCAGTACTGTCTAATAGTTCCCTGAAGACCCCTTTAGTGTGGGCCCTTACCACCAATCTTGTCGGGCAACATTGCTTGTGGCGAGCAGGAGGAACTCCCGTAGGGGACTTGCAATGCCTCGGGTTCTGGAACAACTCCTGGACCGACTGGCAGACCCCAGGGAACCTCACCGCCCCTGATCCCTTTAACTTCTCGTCTATCTCTCTAGCAAAAGACACCTTTCTGTGCACTGGTAACTGGTCCTGCCCTGGTCCCTGGCCTGCGCCTCAGGGAATGTATTGGATTTGTGGGGCACTAGCCTATGAGATGCTCCCTAGAAATTGGTCCGGTTCCTGTACCTTGGGATGGATCAAACCATCCTTTTTCCTCCTCCCGATACGCAGTCGCCAGGTTTTGGGCGTGCCTGTGTACCAACCTCTGGAACATAGCCGCCTTCGCCGATCGAACGACAGAGCTTTCTCTGACTTTCCTTGTCGCGACAATTATGACGCGGACGGGGACACCTGGAACTCTGAGCGTATTGTTTGCACGTATGGCCAGGCTACCTGGGCGGAGGATGGGTCATGGGGATATCGCACCCCTATTTACATGCTGAACCGGATAATCCGGCTGCAAGCTGTCCTAGACCTAGCTGGCCGCCGCATTGGTCAAGCTCTAAACCTGTTGGCGGATACCACAGATAGAATCCGCACTGCAGTGTATCAAAACCGCCTGGCCCTAGTTTACCTGCTTGCTAAGGAGGGTGGAGTCTGCGGTAAGTTTAACCTCACCAATTGCTGCCTGCAGATTGGGGAAACTGGCCAGGTCATCCATCAGCTAACCACCGAGCTACAACAGCTCACTTATAACTCTCCACAGGAGTGGCAAGGGTTCAAGATTGGCTGGACGGCTGGGGCCTTCCCAAACTGCCAGGGCTTAAGGTAATTGTTGGCCTTGTGGGCCTCATTGCCGCAGGCTGTGTCATTCTCCCTTGTGTTCTTCCTATTTTTGCTCGAACCATTTCTACCTCAATCTCCCTCCTCGTAGATAAACAGGCTGCAGTGAAAGCTATGGCCTTGTGGAACTATGAAATGCTCACTACCTCCCGAGAAGACAACCCTTACGCTGAAATAAGTGGAACTCCACAGTAATTAGATAATTTTGGGTGGAGTTCCAAAGGGGGGAATGAAGCAGGCAGGCCAGAATCATGCACTTTTCAGAATCATGCACTTTTCTATATCATAATAGCTGCTAGGCCTGTGTTCTGCTCCATTCCTCTGATATCTAATCAAATCCAATCAAACACATATCCTCTTGGCTAAATGCTTTTACCCACATCCTGACCCTTGTAACAGAAAGCCATGAATCTTGACAGTTCCTTAAAATACTACAGATGGTGTATATAAGTTCCCCTTTTCGGTATCCTGTTTTGAAGTTTTATGTCTGAACAAATCTGTCTGGAACACGCTGAGTTATGATATTTTAGACACCCCCTATAGTTGTCATATCCTGATTGTAATTAATTACAAGCCCTATAAAAGATTAGCCCTGGGTGTAGCCCGGGGTTCAGACTTTGCCAAATTATTACTCTGAACCTTGCTAGCAATAAATCTGTCTTCTCTACCTTGTTGGTCTCGCGTCCTGATTGATTGGGAATGTGAATTTTCCTGCTACAGTGGGTTGAGTGGTCAGGCACTTTTTGATAAAGTTGTGTGGATATCCATTTTGCTGGAAGATTCTGTATAAGTGGTCTGTTTCCTTTTTCTGGTGTTCTGGGTTGCTGCAGTGTGTTTGTGCTCGTCTGAATAGTGTTCTTACACAGCACCTCTTGTGTGAGGTTGGGTTATTGCTTTGATAGTGGAACACTTGGTTAGTGTGGGTAGATTTCCGGTAGACTTGTGTTTCTAGAATGCCATCATTTCCTCTACTGATGAGGATGTCCAAGAAGGGTAGTGTGTTGTTGTTTTCTTCTTCCCTTGTGAATTTTATTCCTTTGAAGATGTTGTTGATGGCTTCATGTGTTTCCTCCAGTTGATCCTTTTTTATTATGACGAAGGTGTCATCTACATACCGGATCCATACTTTGGGTTGTATGTGTGGGAGTGCTATCCTTTCTAGACGTTGCATTACTATCTCTGCTATGAGTCCTGAGAGTGGTGATCCCATAGGTGTTCCTTTGATTTGTTGGAATATTTGTCCATCAAACTGAAAGTAGGTGGTGAGGCAGAGGTTGATGAGGTCCAAGATTCTGGGTATTTTGATCTTGGTGTATCTTGTTAGGTCGGGTGTGTTACGTAGAACTGCTGCCATGGATTCAATCGCTAGTGCTTGGTCTATGGATGTAAAGAGTGCAGTGACATCGAATGACACCATAATTTCATCTTCATCTATTTTTATGTCTTTGATTTTCTGGAGGCACTGTAGTGGGGAATTGATAGCGTATTCACTCTCCTCTGTGAGATGCCCAAGTTTTCTTGTGAGTTCTTTAGCTATGTTGTATGTGGGGGTGCCTGGTAATGATACAATTGGACGGAGTGGTATGTCAGGCTTGTGTATTTTGGGGCATCCGTAGAAGTGTGGGATGATAGGTCCACTGCTTTTCATCTGCCTCTGTTCTTCTTTACTGATTTGACCTTTCTTGGTTAGGTCGTTGAGGATTCTTTTGACCTGGCTGTCAAGTTTCTGTATCGGATTGGAGTTTAGTGGGGTGAAATCCAAATCAAATCAATACTTGGTGTGACCACTCTTTGCCTTCATAAACAGCATCAATTCTTACACTTGCACACTTTGTACACTTGCACAAATTCAGGGATCTTGTAGGATTAGAGTCAGGTGTATGATTAACAAATTATACCAAGCAGGTGCTAATGATCATCAATTTCATATGTAGGTTGAAACACAGTCATTAACTGAGACAGAAACATCTGTGTAGGAGGCTTAAAACTAGGTGAGGAACAGCCAAACTCTGCCACTAAGGTGAGGTTGTGGAAGAGTTTCATGTCACAGGTCATACACCATGGCAAGACTGAGCACAGCAACAAGACACAAGGTAGTTATACTGCATCAGCAAGGTCTCTCCCAGGCAAAAATCTCAAAGCAGACTGGGGTTTCAAGATGTGCTGTTGAAGCTCTTCTGAAGAAGCACAAAGAAACTGGCAACATTGAGGACCGTAGACGCAGTGGTCGGCCAAGGAAACTTAATGCAGCAGATGAAAGACACATCATGCTTACTTCCCTTCGACATCGGAAGATGTCCAGCAGTGCCATCAGCACAGAACTGGCAGAAACCAGTGGGACCCAGGTACACCCATCTACTGTCCAGAGAAGTCTGGCCGGAAGTGGTCTGCATGGAAGAATTGCACCCAAAAAGCCATACCTCCGATGTGGAAACAAGGCTAAGCGACTCAACTATGCACAAAAACATAGGAACTGGGGTGCAGAAAAATGGCAGCAGGTGCTCTGGACTGATGAGTCAAAAGTTGAAATATTTGGCTGTAGAAGGAGGCAGTTTGTTCGCCGAAGGGCTGGAGAGCAGTACAATAATGAGTGTCTGCAGGCAACAGTGAAGCATGGTGGAGGTTCCTTGCAAGTTTGGGGCTGCATTTCTGCAAATGGAGTGGGAGATTTGGTCAGGATCAATGGTGTCCACAATGCTGAGAAATACAGGCAGATACTTATCCATCATGCCATACCATCAGTGAGGTGTGTGATTGGCCCCAAATTTATTCTGCAGCAGGACAATGACCCCAAACATACAGCCAATGTCATTAAGAACTATCTTCAGTGTAAAGAAGAACAAGGAGTCCTGGAAGTGATGGTTTGGCCCCCACAGAGCCCTGATCAGAACATCATCGAGTCTGTCTGGGATTACCTGAAGAGACAGAAGGATTTGAGGTAGCCTACATCCACAGGAGATCTGTGGTTAGTTCTCCAAGATGTTTGGAACAACCTACCTGCGGAGTTCCTTCAAAAACTGTGTGCAAGGGTACCTAGAAGAATTGATGCTGTTTTGAAGGCAAAGGGTGGTCACACCAAATATTGATTTGATTTGGATTTCTCTTCTGTTCACTTACTTTGCATTTTGTAAATTGATAAACATAAACAATTACAATATATACTGTATTTTTGAACGCATTCTTACTTTACAGCATTTTTTCACACCTGCCTAAAACTTTTGCACAGTACTGTATAGCAACATCAAAGTAGCCCAAAATCTTCTCATGTAGCCCAAAGACTCATCTGAATATTACTCCAGAAATTCTAAAGATTACCCAGATGCTTTTTGGTAAACTTGAGCTTATAAGGCACCAGGCTGGAAACTGGGAGACTGTGAGTTCTAGTCCCGCCATAGGCACAAAACCAGCTGGGTGACCTTGGGCCAGTGTCTCTCTCTCTCTCTCAGCCCTTGGAAGGAGGCAATGGCAAACCACTTCCAAAAAAACTTGCCAAGGAAACTGCAGGGACTAGTCCAAGCAGTTGCCAGGAGTCAAAAACTGACTTGAAGTCACCCAAATACATATACATATACATATACATATACATATACATATACATATACATATACATATACATATACATATACATATACATATACATATACATATACATATACATATACTATACACATAATCTCAATATTTTTAGTCAGCAATGGCTTCTGTCTTGCTTCTTTCCCACAAATACCATTTTCACTCAGTACTTTTCTGATAGTAGAATCATGAATACCAAATTTAGCAAAGACAAGAGAAGCATGCAGAACCCTGGGTGTTATTCTGGGGTTTTTTGTGACTTCCTACTTCCTTTAGGTGCTGTAGTCTTGGAGTAAATTTCGACTGGATGATCACTGCTTAGAAATGTACTATTGTCTACAGTTCCATTCAGTTATTTATATTGTGTTAACCATGTCTCTGTCACTCATTCTTAGCTAAAGTTCAATAATGATTCTTAGATCATTAATGTGACATACATATCTAACTGTTCATAACTATAATAATAATATAATTATTCAAATTATATTTTAGAAAGCTATAACCTCCATTATTTTTTTTAAAAAATCTCTAATTTCTTTATTTGTATTGTATTATTTTATTCTTTTCTCATCTCCTCTCTTGTAATAGTTTATATATTTGCTTCAAAGGTTCAATTAAAAAAAAAAGGTAAGTTAGAATCATCCCAAACCATCCGCATTTTAGACTATGTCTCCGAGTCTGGATTGGTTGAGACCCAGAAATTTAGAGATGATTGTGTAATCTCTAGACTGACTTTTTAATAGAGTTCTTCAGAAATTTCTTTTGAGTGGGGCATAATGTGGGTAACAGGTTTTTTGGGGGGAATGGTATGGACCACAGAAAAGGGGGATAGATTTTTCTTCCCTTGTTATTATAGGTAAGTTATTATACAAAAATAATAAATCTTACTTAAACAAAATGTAGGATACCTAGTTATTTCTATATCTTGTTACTAATAACTATTCACCTATGTGCATCTTTCTGTATATGCTCTATGTCATATTCCAAGAATTCCTATCTACAGTTACTATGAATTTTCATATACTTCTTTCTCTCTTTTCCTCATACTCCTTGAATTGCCTACACTGTCTAAATTACCAGGGTTAGTTAGCCCTGTCTAGCTGTGGATTGGGGTGGGGGTGGAGAACTCCTCAGCTGGAATTACAATAATCTTTTAGCCAGCCATTAGCCACCATAGGTTTGGCTGGCTTTGCTGCTGGCTGGCAGTTTAGTATCTTCAGCCAATTGCTGCTGTCCTGAACTTCTGCAGGGACTTTAGCATCTTACAGTCTTTTCAGTCTGGGAGAAGAAAAGTTGGCATTTCTGGAAGAGTTGGCATAGCTGCTGGGAACTACTGTTCCACTGAAGATGTAGTCTAGCTACTCCTGCTGCTTTAAAGCTGGGGGCGGTGGGGGGTAGAAGAAAAAGAAAAGAATGACCCACTCGGACCACTGCAAGGCTGTCCTTCCACAGTGTGTCTCTGGAATCTGTGTGGTAAGGAGCTCACTGTGATGAGGGAGCCAAACTCTGTGAGATTTCTCTAGGACTGACCCAAATGAACCCTGATTGTTTGATGAAGGACTCACACAACAGACCCTTATTAACTGATTGAACCTGGAGGTGAGTACTTTTCTCACACTGCAACATTGAATGTTGGATGACTTTGCTTATGAAATATATAAAACGTGTGTTTGTTCATTCAGACTCTATCAGTAGGACTCATGTAAAGCTCTGATAATATTCAGTGGCAAAGGTACGCAAACATTCAGAAAATGTTAAAAGGGCAGAACTGTACAATACTATCTGAGGTGAGCAGGAACATCCCTGATAGAGCTAGTCCTGAACAGTAATGGAATTATAAGAATGACATCCAGTGCAGTGTGCCTCAGCTATACTATGGCTTTTAAGGACTTTGTTGCAAGCTTCTGTACTATTATGCTACTCTTTCATTTACCACTAATTACCTCTCTGCTGTCATCTGTTTTGGCAGTCATCATTCAGGCAACCAAGAAACCTATGGCTCTTAGCCCACCTTGACTTTTACTCACATCAGTGCAGGAGAATATGTTTATGTGAACGTCACCTGCTGCTTTCATGTATTTAGCTGAGACAGGCAACTTTGCCTCAGCCCATCAAAAGTGTTCCAAAAATTGCATTTGCAGTGGATTTGGATATACTAACTATCTTACAACTCATTCAGTTTTCTGTGTCTACTACCAAAGTTGGCCAAAGCTGTCTCACAGTTGTAGTTATTTCTATTAGCTGCTTCTCCTTTTCAGCAATTTTCCAGTTCTGGCCTGTATGTTTCAATTTTGGGTGGGTGGTGGTGGTGGCTGCTGCTCCTTCACCTTTCTTGTACTTCTTTTACAGTTCTTAATTTGCTCTCGCTCCCACTCGATTCAGCTTGATGGGATGAATGATGATGATTGGTTATGTCATAGATAGAAATACCATTCAAACTCACTTTTACTCAGATCGTAAGTAATTCTTAAATAGTGTAATTATTTATTACAAATTAACTGATTTTTCTGCCCCTGGGTGGTCTATAAGACTAAGCAGCAAAACTACCATTTTATAAATGTTCAGTAGGCATTCTTACTTTATGTTCAAATTAAAATGAAAAATAATCATTTTTTCTGTTGGCTTTATTATGCCCCTTTAGCTACTCTATACAACAGGAGAAAAGCGATTTTAAAACCCGCTTCTGAAATTATAGGAAAATCATGTTGAAGGAACAGTTATGTACATTTTTATTCTTGTACAATATTCTTTTCACATTCATGGCTGATACTCATTTTTGCTCCAAATAACAGGTGTCTTAGGTATTGGATAGAAAAAAGTCCTTCTTTATTGCATAGAGTTTTTGATGGGTGACATTCCAATGATACACAAAAAATCAAAAGATACTACAAAGCCTTGTAGAAAGGAAGAATGATAATTTATCTCATCTCCACCAATCATTCAACAAATATAGGAGTTCCCAGCTAAGAAAACACCATGTTGTATCTGCCTGACCTGAAGCTGTTAAACTTAAGTCTGTTGGGGGAAAAAATATGCAAGGAGCTGAATACATGAGAATTAAAATCCAAATGTTTAAGATCTAAAAACTCCTCTGGCCAGGTGGATGAATCAATCAACTTCCTTTTATACCTCACTTTTTAAAAAAAATCTCAAAATTTTCTTAAAAGAGTATGTGTGTGTATGTGCATGTGTTTTTGGAATATTTCTATCAACCCTCTACTCAAACTTAATTATCTTCTCACCTATCCCTAGCCATAGCAATATGTCATCCATGGCAATCTTTATTTTAAGTGTCTTGATCATATGTTAGCCTGATATCAAGCAAAGGAATCTTCAGAAAAGCAGTTAAGCATCCTTGTTTTGGAGAAAGAGCTAGAACAAGAGAGGGAGTGAGAATGGATTCATGATTGCCGTTTCCCCACTCATGACTTACAGCATCTTCATAGCATCACCCAGCCATTGCTGAAATGATATAAAATTTGTCTCAACTGCTGTTATTTTGCCACAGTGATTGTTGGATAATTCTAGGAGATGCTATAAGTCACTAGTGGAGAAACGACCTATGATGTTTAAGTCTGGTGGGCAGGAACATATAAAACATCTTTTTTATTGTACACTATGCCTGGCTTGTCCCCCCAAACTAAATTTTTGCTTTACACTGAACCAGATCACTGGTCCAGCCAGTTTAATACTGATACTCTGATAAGGGCTAATAATCTGCAGGTTCAAGTTCTTAGCAATATTGCTACCTAAGATCCTTTAACTATATGTTTATTTAAGATGAAGGCACTATAAGCATAATATATGCTTATTGCCATGACAGTCCATTCATCTGAGCTTTTTCTATGCTGCAGAAAGTTAGGTCTGAGAAGAAACAGCCAAGAAAGAAATAAGAACTTAATACCATTCTACCCAGAATTTCTCCCAAAGGAATTCACAGTAATTTGAAAAGCCAGGTGGCCCGTGACTGCTGGTTCTTTTTAACCTTTTGTCTGTATTTCTCTCATCCTCCCTACTACTCGTCTACTCTTCTGGATTTCTTGCACTGTAGCCTGAACAAGTGAACATCATATATCAGATGTTATAAATCTCCTGTTTCCCTCGGCAGAGGCCAGCAATTAACTTGTTGTCCTGGAATACAGATCAGTAAATTGGCACCAGGCAAAAGGTTGATTTGTATTCATATTGTGTTCTTTCTTACAAAGTTCTGCGTGTATGTGTATGTGTGTTAAAACATGACTATTAGCAAACCCCTGCCCTCTCCCAGAGGCCCCAACCCAATAACAACCTGCTCTTTTATGAACGTTTTATTCACAATACATTTAAAGATATAATGAGCCCCGAACTGGTAGAATTTACTGCAGCTCCCATAATGTGAGCATTCTCTTTGGAATATGAACACATAAAAAAAAAGTTATGGTTGTAGTGAAGCAGCTGATATACTGCTTGGAATCTTTTAGTGATTTCTCAGCAGACGTGAAACTGCAGGTGATTCATGGGGTTCATGAAATCAGAAATGGATCTTGCAATCTACTTCAGACATGGTCTGCAAGGCCTACACTGAGTCTGAGGACATATTTTAGCCTGAAGAAATATGGCTTCACCACTGCTCACAATTCCTTGTACAAAGGCTGGCTGTATTGATGCTTACCTTAGTACTAACCTCAGGAACAGCATTCTATTTTGAACATTGGAATGGCAGGCTAGTTTAGAAGGACAGGCCATATAACACACCAAGTTGTGTCTGCCAACAGAAGGAAATGGCTAGGGCTGGCATGGCTATTTCTGCCTTTCTGCAGATGCCTCATCCTGCTGGGGAATCACTAGCATAAGTACATTGCTTCTCTGTTTGTAAAGCATGGTCAAGAATGTTACCTATGGAACTGCCCATGAAAGTGTTAGAATGGAAAAAGTCTTCAAGCCGTTTTGGAAAATACTCAAGGCCAAGCAGAACTTCTGTTTCTTTCTGCATTCTATGATCTTGTAGTACTGGTGCAATAACAGATAATATCACAGTAGTTGAGTGTGATACCAAGGTATCTTTTTCACCCTTGGATTGCTGGATGATATTTAGGATTGTATATTATGGCTTGTATTGTATGCTGAATGTATGTTGATGGTGATCCAAAATATGGATTGTATATTACATGGCATGGGACCAGAATACCTGAGGGACCGTCTTATCCCCATGTTATTGACCCGCCCCACCCGGTCATCCAGAGAGGCCCTGCTACGTACCCCATCAATTAGAGAATGTCATCTGATGGGGTCTAGGAGGCGGGCCTTCTCTGTGACAGCGCCCACGCTATGGAACAGCTTGCCCCCAGAGTTGAAACAGATCTCCTCCCTCCCGACCTTTAGGAAAGAACTGAAGACCTGGTTCTGCCGCCTGGCATGGGAGGGAGGGAGGGATAGTTCCTCATGGAGATGGCTAATCCCTTGATTTTAATGTCCTTCTTTTAATGAATATCTTATCCATCTGGATTTATAATTATTTTTATACTGTTTGTAAATTTTTCTATGGATTTTAACTATTGTTATCCTGTAAACTGCCCAGAGTCCCTATTCCGGGAGATGGGCGGGGATAAATTTAAATAATAAATAAATAAATAAATAAATTATGCAGCACAGCAAATGCAAGTATTTAGAGCAGAGCTTTCCAAACTTTTCATGTTGGTGACACACTTTTTAGACATGCATCATTTCACAACACACTCTTACAGCAGGGCACAAGGCAGGGACTAGGACCTGCGTGGAATCATGGCAGGTTTGGAGGCAGCAAGGCACAAGGCAGGCACTAGGGCCTGCGCAGAATCCTGGCAGGGCAGGTTTGGAGGCAGCAAGGCACAAGGCAGGCACTAGGACCTGCGCAGAATCCTGGCAGGGCTTGGAGGCAGCAGCAGCCGCGACACACCCAGACACTGCAGCCAACACACTAATGTGTCCCGACACACAGTTTGGAAAGCTCTGATTTAGAGTAAGGGGACAAATAACTGACCAAACAACCTATGTACAGGAGGATGGCCCAACACAGGAGAAGTAACACCACAGGACCAGAGTCAGCAGTTTATCTTCATCTAAAGGAAAAAGGACACTCATTTGAGGACATTAATGTTCACATTTTAGACAGAGAAGATAGGTGGTTTGAGAGAGGGGTCAAGGAATCCGTTTATGCCAACTTGGAAAATCCTTCCTTGAATAGAGGTGGGGGCCTCAGGCACAATCTTTCCCCTATTTTCCTCCCTGCTTTGTCTTCTGTGCCTAGGAAGATTAAGACCATTTCGCAAGCTCAATAGCAGCATGGTGATCTTAACGATCCTCCTTTAGATGATAAAGGGACTTAGAAATAACATCTCAAAATAACCATGACCTAGCCCCAGGTGTAAGGTCACACAGCAACATATTTAAGGATTCCCTTACTAACTTTGCTCAGACTGAAGAAGCTCCTTGGATAAGGAGCGAAACGTTTCCACTGAGAAAATAGAAATCCAGTTGACATGATTCAAGCTACAGACAATTCCACCTGGATGACTGAGAACCTTCATAGACATAACTGACTAAAGTAATTAAATCAGAAGCACATAAAATTTAAATGTCTATAAACATTGTATATCAGTCCGAGTACAACAAAGGGGAATTTAGAAACCACTATTTATCTATCAGCTCAGAGATTCAAATTCATTCTCACATTCTTAAAATAATGTAATGCACTTTGTTTTTTTGTCGTTGATTTCTCATCAACAATATACTGAGCACTAACTGCACAATCTCAATGATATCTTTGTTCGCACTGATATTATATTTCTGTATCAACTATTTTTTCCCCTTTTCTCCTTTTGCATGCTCATTTGCTTGGGAGAGGTATGGATGAAATGGACATCAGTACACTGATGACACCCAATTGTATCTTTCAACCCTAGACTGGCCAAGTGAGGCTGTTTGAGTTCCTGGGGCTGGAGGCTGTGTGGTTTTGGATGGAGGGGAACCATCTTCTGCTCAATTCTACCAAGATCAAGTGGCTGTGGATGTTTGGGCTTCCTGGATCTGGGAATATTCCATCTCTGGGATGGATGGGGCACTTCTCCATTCAATTTAGGGGTCTTCCTAGATTCACAGCTCTTGCATAATGAGCAGGTGGCAGCTGTGACCAGGAAGGCCTTTGCACAGCTTCATCTGGTGTGCCATTCACGCTCTTTCCTAGATCAGGGGGCCATTCAGATAGTCACTCATGCTCTGGTCACCTCATTGACTACTGCAATGCATCCTACATGAGGCTGCCCTTGAGGTCCACCAGGAAGCTTCAACTGGTCCAAAATGCAGTGGCATGGGCAGTGGTAGGCATGCCTCAGTATGCCCATGTAACATCTCTGCTTCGTCAGCTGCACTGATTGCCAGTTTTATTCCAGGTACAATTCAAAGTGCTGGTCATTACCTACTGTATAAAGCCCTTCACGGTATAGAGCCTGATTATTTGAGGGACTATCTGTCTCCCATAATATCTGACCAGCTGATCTGATCTGGCAGGGTTGGCATGCTCTGGGTTCCTTTGATTAAACAATGCCATCTATCATGACCCCAGAAGCATGCCTTCTCTGTAGCAGTGCCTACCCTATGGAGTGAGGTTCTCCCTGAGAATCAAACAGTTCCCACTTTGCTTGCATTTCAAAGGGCCTTGAAGACCTGGCTCTTTGCCCAGACCTTTAGCAAGGATGACTGAAGCCTCCTTTTAGATTATATGGGTTGTCTTCCTTTGTTCCCATCCAGTTTTGTCATTTTTGCCATCTTTACTCTTCATTTTTGTCTTTTGTTGTTTTCTTGTTTTTAATGTTTTAAAGAATTTGCAAACTGCCCAGAATCACTGGGAGTTGGGCGGCACATACATTTAACAAAGTATCATCATCATCAATCATCATCACTATCACCATCATCTAGGGGTGAGGATCATTCATTAACTTAATAGGTCATCATTGGATCAACTGCAAGATTATAAATAATACAGAGAATGTAGCACACCAGCAGCCAAGGATGAAATAGCTGTACAGGACAGTGACCAGATGCTGGATGGGAGGGGGCATGCCAGGCTCACTATCCAATCAGAGTTGGGGCTCCTGTTAGATCAGAATGAAGGGCTTAAGATGGCTCAGGTCAGAAAACAGCAGTTCTGAATCAAAGTTGGAAAACACAGGTGGGAGGGGGTACATTTGCAATGGGTTGGGAGTGGGAGGAGGGTGATGTCATCCATTCTTGCACTCAGGAAGCAATACCCATACTGACAATGGGCCAAGCAGAAAATAGGGATCTGTCTTTAATGTTTCACTTAAACAAAACATTCCTGCATGTAGGAGTGGAACAATCATAACATAATGTCCCTAACCCTGAACTCACAAAAAATATCCAGGAGGATACAGTGGTAAATGGTATCAAAAACCTGTGAGAGCTCAAGAAGGCTCAGCATAGGTAATCAGATTCCTCTTCCTCTTATTTATTAAAGTAACTAGGGCTGATTCTGTCCACAAATCAGAACTGAACCTGGTTTAAAAAGGGGTGAGGCAATCAGTATATTCAAAGAACAATCATGCCTTTCAGACATCCAGTCCATCATATCATATCATATCATATCATCATCATCATCATCATCATCATCATCATCATCATCCCATGCAAATATATACACATCTATGCAAATATATATACACAAGGATGTTTTTTTTAATAACTTTTTATTCTTTTACATCAATAACATACATATACATAGAAGGAAAAAATAAAGAAAAAAACATAAAACATCTATAAATATAAACAACATTAAACATTATATAACCTTCAAACGTCTTTTAACATTAATTTCTTTACCCTCCATTTCAAACTTCCTTATCTTTCCCCTCTCGTTTTTAAACCCTACTTAACCTCCTTTAAACTCTCTATCTATTTCCTTCTTCCCCTCCTCTACCTACTCTTACCTTCTTTACTTTCTGAATCCCCCAAATCTCTCTCTACTAATCTACATAAAAAAAAGAAACAAAAAATAGACTTCCCACTTTCTCATCCTTATTTTCTACATCTAAATTCTACATATTTTAAGTATAATTATATTTACATTATATTTACATTAATTTTCTATTTGTATTTTTTGAGATTTTTCTATAAATTTATAGAATGGGCCCCAACATAAATTAAATTCTTCCATATTCTTATCATTTAATAAATCCGTTAGCTTCGCCATCTGTGCAAAATCCATCATTTTTAATAACCACTCTTCAACTGTAGGTGAACAGTCCTCTTTCCAATGTTTTGCAAAAATAACTCTGGCCGCTATTATTAGGTAAAATAATAATTTTCCATGTTTCTTGTGTATATCTGGATTTATAAATCCCAATAAGTACATATCCGGTTCTTTAGTTAAGTCTTCTTTCAATATTTCACATATAGTTTGATGTATTATATTCCAATATTTTTTGGTTTTCTGGCAAGTCCACCAAAGATGAAAAAATGTACCCACTTCTTTTTGGCATTTCCAGCATCTATTAGATATTCTGCTGTTCATTTTTGACAATGTGTTAGGAGTTAAATACCACCTGTACATCATTTTATAAAAATTCTCTTTCATATTGTAATTCAACGTAAATTTTAAATCTTTTAACCACATATTTTCCCAAATATCAATTTGAATATTATGACCTAAATTCTCTTCCCATTTACTCATACATTTCTTTTTAGGTAAATTTATCGAATTAGTTTGTATTAATATTTTATAAATTTTAGCAATCAGGTGATCTTTATCTTTCCATAACACATTGTCCCATTTAACCACATTCTCTTTGAACTTAAAAATTTTACTATCCGCTTTAAACTGTTCTTTAATCTGTATATATGAAAACCAATTACAATTAAACCCTTCTTTTAATAAATCTTCTCTTGATTTTAATTTATAATCTAATCCTTCAAATATTAATAAATCCTTATATGTTAACCAATTTCCTGCATTTAAATTTCCATGCCATGTAAGTGCTTCTTGTGGCGAAGTCCACAAAGGTATATTGGGTAGAAGTGTATTTTTATATTTAAGCCAAATTTTTAAAATTGATTTTCTAATGGGATGATAATTAAATGCCAAATTAGCTTTGATTTTATTATACCAAAGGTATCCATGCCATCCAAATTTGAGATCATGTCCTTCTAGATTAAGTAATTTTTTATTATCCAGTTTTATCCAGTCTCTAAGCCAACAAGGATGCTTTTAAAGGTTAGACTAGGCAGAATCTCCCCACCCCCTCCTTCTCTCTCTTTTTAGCAGGATGCCAGTGGTTTATGAAAGGGCAGCAGCAGGGAAGTGGATGAGGTCACAAATAATGTTCCCTAAATACTTGATCTTAGCTCAGCAGAGATGAAGTCCTTTTTACTCCAATATCTTTTCCAGGTCCCCAGCCGATTGGGAAGTTTCCTCTGTAATCTGCCCCTGTTGATTCAGCAGCTCTCAAACTCCAGATGCAAAGGGTTATGCTTCCAAAGACAGCTGCACTCTGAATTCTTAATAGAAGGCATGTGCTCTCTCACTCTTTCTGAAGGGAATATATTTAAATACATCCATCACTGCCAGAGCTCACATCAAATCAGGTGTTTATCAGGCGCACTGGTTTTCTCTCCTTTCTTTTAATTTGAAAGAATGGTAACAATAGAAACAAGCCCAGGAAGGTCATTGTGTGTGTCTGTGTGTGTGTGTGTGTGTGGTGAAGGGGGAAATCATCAGTTCTGCTGAAAGCAAGATCTTGTAAAAGCTGATGAAGGGTTGTGTCTGATTCATTTCTGTTCCTCTCCTTTTCAATATTTCAAACGCTATTGCCATCAGGGCCCCGGGTTTCGATAAAAGAAACTGATGCAAGATCTTGAATGAAAGATCTTATTTAGAGGCTCTGTAGAACGGAAAGGCTTATGTTAATCACTGATAGATTTCAGAAACAGAGCAATATGGTTGATAAAGAACATTTTGTTTGGATAGAAGAGATTCCAGGATGGGACTGGTGTTGAAACACTCATTCAGTCATAAGTCTCACTTGATGGCCGCGGGCAACTCATTATCTGTCTGCTTTAGGTCAATTCTTCTGTTGTAGCCACCATGTTAAATTGACTAGAAGAGCTGTGTTTCTTCATAACCAGGGCTCTTGATTCTGGATTAAATATGCACATATAAAAAACTGTGAATGGAGTATGACCTTGCATTCATCTGAGTGCTTGATTTAGTTTGGAAACCATACTCCATTCAGATTTGTAAAGGATAGATTTGTTAAATGTACCCAGACACTTATGGAGTATTATAGTGATAACCTGGCCCCCAAGAGATTGCTGAACTGTTACTCCCAAAAGCCCCAACATGGTTAATGAAGAATGCATGGAGTTCTAATTTAGCAACATCTGGAAGGCTTTCCTCTGACTTTTATTTATGGACTCTTGCTTTATTTTATTTTAAAATACTTTGAAATATGCTCTGATCCTTGGAGACAGAGTAGCATACGATTGATTTTTATTCAAATTATAAAAAAAAATAAGTTTAAAAAGCATTTATTTTAGGTAGAGCTGGCAAAAAATACCCTTCAAGTGTTGCAGAACTGCAGCTCTCATAAGCCTTTGCCATATAACCAATACTAAGGTATGATGGGAAACTCAGATTTCAGTCCACCCTTGCCCATAGCAGTTCACTGGCTGAATTTGGGCCAATCTCTCTCTTTCTGACTAAACTTGTTTCTGTGGGCTATCTCCATGTAAGTTCAATCAACTTAAGTCTTCCTTCTAGGAGGTACATTCAATTAAATTGAACAGATACATTCAAACATCCAGCAAAACAGATGGACCACTCATTACCCAGTCCAGTTTTAAGAAATAAGAATATTGTTGTTGTCGGGGTCGCATCTTAGTTTAGAAAAAGCACTGGTAGGGGATAGAAATTGAAATTACTCTTTAGTTCAGCAGCAAAGGAACCCATGTAACAAGGTGAAATCAGCTGATTCAGCACCTGCATTTTGAGGGAATTTGATTAAACATGGAACCGGCATCAGAATGGAACAGCAAGATTAGTGTCCATCCTACTATGAGTGGAAGTGCTGTTTACTGCTCTGTTTATATTGTCCTGAAGTTGTTTTAAAGATATTCTATGAAACATTGTGAAGCCTTGCTAGTATAATGAGATGGGAGCTTCATTTAAATAGTGATAGCTCCAGGAAGAAAGAGATCTATCTACATGTGAGGGAGAGCAGTGTCTTTGGTTGTGGACACTGCGGTTGACATCTGGCTGTGCCTTCCTTTCCTGGGCTATTTGTGCCACCTTTGAACATGTACTGTATTTTCCATGACAAATCACAACAGCCCACCCCACAAGCTGTTGCAGTCAGTTGGGTAGGTGATTAGCATTTCAAATATGCTATACATGCTTATTTACTCAGTAGATGATAATAGCTCTATTCTAACCTAATCAATATACCTACCACACTTTTAATAATGGCCTATTAATTTCTCTCAGTTCAAAATAGAGAGTTCCAGTTAGAAATGCATTAAGATGGTTATTCATACATGGCAAACCATGCATGCTGAAAACAAAAATCTAAGAATACCCATAGTGTATTCTGTATGTTTCCAATTTGATGTTTCTGCATAAATGTCTCCAGACTGTACACTACATATATGTACATGAGAACTGACATGAATACTCCTATTCACATGTAGTATAAGCCTCTGTGCCTTGCACAGTGCTGTGAAAGCTTTTGATTCAAAGGGTAAAATGTGATATGGAGCATATTGGGCATATACTGTAAATAGCCCCAGTTGGCAACTACTTAAACCAGGGGTTCTCAATTTTTTCAATACTACTACCATCTAAAATGATAAATGAATTTCCATGACTGCCCAATGAACCATGCTAAATAATAAATACATAAATAATACCACAGTGGTGGCTGCTGGTTGGTTATTGTATTTCTAGACTACCAGACTGCAAGCAAGATTCCCAGCATTTTAGACCTTAAAAATTAAACAAGAGAAAAACCATAATGTTAGTCAAATAAAATAATAATAAAAGAATACCACAGTACAATAATACAATGCCCTGGCCTGAAGTCTTGATAGATGGCTTGGTTTGCCCAGGCAAGTCTGCTGTGGATTTGCACAGGCAAAGTGAGAACCCTGTCAAAACTCTCTCCCATTTTGCCACAAGTTTAGCCATCTCTCAAAACTCACTGGGGCTTCGCTCCTCACTTTACCTGACAAGCCTTCCAGCAGCTCTCCTTGTGTGCTCAGCCTTGTTCTGTTGCTCTGAATCCTTGTGATGACCTGTTTTTGCACCTGCCTTCCTTTTCCCCTTGGCCCCATCTCCCCTTTCTGTACAGAGTGACTGCTGCTGCCATCTCTCAAGAATCATTCTGCCATCTGATAAAGTGGCCAATACAAGAAATCTTTTAAGTTATGGAGAGACCTTTAGCCCTTTCTCACTGACCCCAACACACAAAAATGAAACAAACAGCTATGAAGCTAGCTCGTCCAGGCCAAGAGAAAGGGGAATTTTGATGGCATTCTATCTTTATCTGCCCAAGCCACCTCCCACAAATGTTTGTTCCCTCTCAAAGCTGCTCATGACTCTCGGGGGTGTGATCAACCACAGTTCTACCTTAAATCAGGATCACCATGCAGCTGCAGAGGGCAGCAGGGCAATTCTGGGGGAAAATTTATTTATTTATTTATTTATTAATCAAATTTATCACCGCCCATCTCTACCATGGTAGACTCTGGGCGGTTTACAACAAACGTTAAAATTAAAGTTAAAAATCAATAATCATTAAAATACAATAAACAGTACAATAAATAAGAATATAAAAATCCAGAGGATGGTAGGATCTTAAAAGGAGGTCATTATTAAACTAACCACCCCCAGGAGGAACTATCTCTACCTTTGTCCCACGCCAGGCGGCAGAACCAGGTTTTTAGGGACTTCCTAAAGGCCAAGAGGGAGGACGCCTGCCTCACCTCTGGGGGCAAGATGTTCCACAGGGCGGGCGCTATCGCAGAGAAGGCACGCCTCCTGGACCCCGCTAGATGGAATTCCTTTCTTGACGGGGTCCGCAGCATGCCCTCCCTGCATGACTGGGTGGGGCGGGTAGATGCCATTGGGATGAGACGGTCCCTCAGATAGCCTGGCCCCATGCCATGTAGGGCTTTAAAGATGATAACCAACACCTTGAATTGGACCCGGAAGCAAACTGGTACCCAATGCAGCTCGCGGAGCAGTGGTGTTACATGTGCTGATCTTCTCGCACCCATAACCACTCGAGCGGCTGCATTTTGGACCAGCTGAAGCTTCCGGATACTCTTCAAGGGTAGCCCCATGTAGAGCGCATTGCAATAATCTATATGAGAGATGACAAGGGCATGAGTGTCTATTCGGAGGGCCTCTCGATCCAGGAAGGGGCGCAACTGGCGCACAAGCCGAAGCTGTGCAAAGGCCCTCCTGGCCACGACTGCCACCTGCTCTTCGAGCAGGAGTTGTGAGTCCAGGAGGACCCCCAAGCTCCGGACTGAGTCTGAACGGGGTAGTGCCATCCCATCCAGAATTAAAGATGATAACTTCCTGGAGGCCGAGGGGCCATCAATCCATAGCCACTCCGTCTTACCAGGGTTCAGTTGAAGCCTGTTGTTCCCCATCCAGGCCCCTACAGCCGCTAGGCACTGAGATAGGGTATCCAATGCAACACTTATTTCACCCGGGATGGAGATATACAATTGAGTATCATCAGCATATTGGTGATACCTCATCCCGTGATGATGGATGATCTCACCCAGCAGCTTCATGTAGATGTTAAATAGGAGAGGAGAGAGAACCGAACCCTGCGGCACCCCACATAGAAGGGCCCGTGGGTCGGATCTCTCCTCTCCTAGTACCACCTATTGCGAGCGACCCTGGAGGAAGGAGGTAAACCAGCACAAAACTACACTGCCCACCCCCAACTCCCTGAGTTGCTCCAAAAGGATACCGTGGTCGATGGTATCGAAAGCCGCTGAGAGGTCCAAGAGAGCGAGAATGGATGCACTCCCTCCATCTTGCTCCCGCCAGAGATCATCCATAAGCGCGACCAATGCAGTCTCTGTCCCATATCCCGGCCTAAAACCTGACTGAAAGGGGTCTAGATAATCCGTTTCATCCAGAATCCTCTGGAGTTGCAGCGCCACCACCTTCTCAACCACCTTTCCCAAAAAGGGAAGGTGGGAGACAGGACGAAAATTGTTCAAAACAGTGGGGTCCAGGGAAGGTTTCTTGAGGAGGGGGTGCACCAGCGCCTCCTTAAAGACTGCTGGAAACACCCCCTCCGCTAAGGATGCATTAAACATCCCCTGGACCCAACCACATGTAACCTCCTGAGCTGATTTCACCAGCCAGGAGGGACATGGGTCAAGATGGCACATGGTGGCGTTTACAATCCGGAGGATCCTGTCTACTTCATCAGGCCCAACAGGATCAAACTGTTCCCAGATAACAGGGTAAGTACGAACCTCTGGCATCTCTCCAGATTGGGCTTCACGCTTAGAGTTAAATTTGGAATGAATCTGAGCGATTTTGTCCTGCAGATGCTCAGCAAATTCTTCCGATCGGCCCTGTAGATGGGTCACCGTATCTTTGTGACCCAAAAGAGATCTAGTAATCTTAAATAGGGCCGTCGGGCGGCAATCTGCGGATGCAATAAGAGCGGAGAAATATTCACGTTTCGCCGCTCTTACCGCCACAAGGTAGGCCCTAATAGCGGCTCTAGATTGTGTCCGGTCAGATTCAGTCCTTGTCTTCCTCCAGCGGCACTCTAGACGTCTCTTAACCCTCTTCAAAACCCTCAACTCCTCCGTGAACCACGGGGAGTGACGGGTCGAACGAGGCAAGAGAGGCCGCATAGGCGCGATCCTGTCCAGGGCCCCCGCCACCTCCTTATTCCAAGCTGCGGCCAGGACCTCCACCGGACCGTGCATCAGATCTTCGGGTATAACCCCCAGCTCCTTTTGAAACCTCATTGGGTCCATCAGTCGCCGGGGGCGGACCAATCTAATAGGTCCTGCCTCCCTGTGGAGTGGGGTGGCACAAGATAGCCTCAGGGTCACCAGGGCGTGGTCTGACCATGACAATGGGGATAGATGTAACTCTCCCCTCAGATCACATTGCCACTGCTCAGACAAGAAAACTAAGTCCGGGGTGAGGCCACAGTCCCGAGTCGGGTCCCGAATAATCTGTGGCAGGCCCATGGTTGCCATGGTAACCATGAATTCCCGAGCTGTCTCAGAGGTCTGTCCCAGGGAAGACAGATTGAAATCCCCCAAGACCAGAAGTCTGGGGAATTCCACTGCCAATCCTGAGACGGCCTCAAGGAGCTCGGGCAGGGAGGTTGCCACGCAGCAGGGAGGCTGGTACAGCAGCAACACTCCCAACTGCTCTCAAGAACCTAACTTGAAGAACAGGGTTTCACACCCGGCCACTTGTGGAGCAGTGCCCCTGAAGGCCATCAGATGACAACCGCTACCCCTCCTCCCCTGCCCCGCTGTCTCAGCTGATGCCACACTCGAAACCCGGCTGGGCACATTTCTGAAAGGGCAACCCCTCCTTCTGGGCCCAGCCAGGTCTCAGTGATACATGCCACGTCCGCCCCCTCATCTGCGAGCAAGTCGCGAATGAGGGGGGCCTTGTTATTCACTGACCTGGCATTAAGGAGCAACAGCCGGACCTCAGGGCCCTCGAAGATCTGATTACCAGGGTCTGGGTTTGAGCTTGGGGGGCCGGAACACAACACCAGTAACAAACACCGGGGACGCCTTCCCCAACGATGGCCTGCCCCCCAGCTCCCGTCATATCGTCCCTTACCCATCACCACCTCGATCAAATTCTCCGCCCCGCAGCCCCCAGAGAATCCTAGCCCAGACGCCTCCACTTCTGGGCCCCCGGACATCCTGGATTTAGGCAAGGGTCCCTTTCCACATACATACATCCTCTCATACTCAGTCTCTCCTGGGTAATGGCATGGCTCCCAGCGTACCAGCTCACGCTCTCGGCACTGGGAAGCCCCAACCACCCCACACACCTCATTCTCTCTCACTGCTCCCCGCTGTGGCCTCTCTCACTAGCCACAGCAGGGTACTCAACCACTCCTACCTACCCTGCCTCTCACTCAGGGATCGGTACTCTCTCACCAATCATACAGTCCTAGTCCCCCCTTGTCACTCTCACTTACAAGGGGGCACCACATTCACACCAAGGGACCCTGCAATCTTCTGCCGCCTTAATAGACTGGGGGTGGGATCCTCCACTTCATCCGCCGAGCAGTTAAAATTTTAAGCTGTTATAAATATTGTAAAATTTTAAGATGTTATAGAGTCCGCGATATCAGAGTTCAGGGTGTTATTGCTGCAGGCCAATTCCGCTCTCAGTGCCTCTTGTACTATACAGCCGATCCCTCTTGCACCCCCATACTCCATTTCCTCCACAACATTGAGATTAATGGGCCTCAGTCAGAATTTTTTTATGGGGTGAAAACCAATCCTCAGCTGGAGGGCATAGGCTTGCCTATGAAGCCACTTAGTTATTCCGTCCGGAGGAAAATGCAGCTGCTTTAAGGTCGGTCAACAGGTGTGACATTTGTTGTCTGCACTCTCCAAATTATTGCAAAGCACTATACAACACACACAGATATTAGCATCCCAAACACTCAGCTAATGATATTATACATCAATGATTTATAAGCATTTTATTTTCAGAGAACATTTCCATATGGGCCTATTTACTAAAGAGCCTGAGAGCAAGGTTGGTGTAGTGGTTAAGGCATCAGGCTAGAAACTGGGAGACCGTGAGTTCTAGTCCCACCTTGGGCACAAAGCCAGCTGGGTGACCTTGGGCCAGTCACTTTCTCTCAGCCCTAGGAAGGAGGCAATGGCAAACCACTTCCGAAAAACCTTGCCAAGAAAACTGCAGGGACTTGTCCAGGCAATTTCTGAGAATCGGACATGATTGAACGGATAAAAAAGCAAACTAAAGAGTCTGTGGCCTTGGAGTGGATGCTCCAGTTTGTTGTTTGAGGTGCAACCCCGTCAGCTCCCTGTTGTCCATTATTTGCAGGACTGTCCGGTCCAAATCCACTTGTGAAACACAGTATCATAAGACAAGAAAAGGACTTGAAATTGCTCAACCAAAATAGAAACAGCAGCCTGAGCAGATGTGAGTCACCTGATCACAATATGCTGAGCTGCGTTTTAGTGGCTGAAGCTCCATTGCAATGATAATTATTATTTAGTCATTAGAACCGAAAAATATGCTATCAAATTCTCAGAAAACTCCGTAGAACACATCTTTATCTTGTATATTAAACAAAAAAGCTGCCAAAAGATGGAGAGGAGGAGTTTACTAATATTGGAATTAGGAGTGGAAGTGTCTGTTGATTCCAATTTCACTCACTTTGTATTTTTGCCAACTTTTATTTCATTCCAATTTTATATCAGTTTGCCATTTTTAGAGTGAATATTTGGGTGCATTTTGTGGATACCCCCAAATTTTTATGTTATTTTGCCTAATATAGATATTTCTGCATATATAATTCCTAATATATTTTTGTATGTTTATGAATATACATATTTTGTGCACATTTTTTCTAATATATGCACTTGGTTGGATATTATATATGAATGAAATGGGCCCCAGATAGATACATAGATACATAGATACATAGATACATAGATACATAGATACATAGATACATAGATACATAGATACATAGATACATAGATACATAGATACATAGATACATGGATGGATGGATGGATGGATGGATGGATGGATGGATGGATGGATGGCACATTTCACAAAATTGGAAAATGTGTGACTATCAGAGTTTCAGTTTACACCTTGCTTTGGAAAGTGTGATTTCGATATGGCTCCATGGAAATCCTTAAATAGATGCTGTAAATGTTCTATTTGTTGAGAAGCTGCAGTCTGGAGAGTTACTCAGTTCACTTGGGAAGAGCCCATATCATCTTGCAGCCATCACTCAGAATGCCAACACTCCCTACAAAGAACTGTTGGGAACAGAAACTATTGGGGTGATTTAAGATGGGAATGATCACAAAGCTGTCACTTTAACTACAGATCTTACAGTTTAGCAAACATGTTGCTGGCATTAGACCACTGGAGAACTATTAGAGGAGACCCTTCTTGCCCTTTTAAGGCTGGTGCTGTGAAGCCTGGGTACTTCTAATTATCTAACTGGGAAAAATAGTGCTGTATTTGTCTCCTTAAGATGCTACGTAATTGTTAAGATTATGAATGGTTTAGTATTTGAAGACAATACTGTATTTATTAATAGCACTGAACACTTTGGCAACTGTCTATCCAGCCTTATATGTTTAGCAGCTGGGCTTAGTACGTATTCATTCTTCTTTAGTAGAGATCTTGTAGATTTGATAGCATGGGGATCATATTTCATTTTTAAAGGACTGCCATATTTCCAAATAAATATTGCTGACCTGATTAAAATTTAAATAAAGAACCTGATTGTGAGAAGAGATGAGGCGTTTTACTGTTCATTTTGTGGATATGATATTTATTGGCTACAGCATTTTGAACAAAACTGAAGCCCTTGGATTGTTCATAATTCTGATAAATGATAGTACTATCTCATAAATTTGCTATGGCTCGAGTTAGCATTTTAATTGTTAAATATTGCTGTAGCACTTTAAGATGAACATAATAGTATTAGCACTAATAGATTTAAAAATTATTCTGTTTACTTAATATTAAATGAAGAGAACACCATGTATAAGCAATTTAGGATCTTAATGTCAGTATTTTTTAAAAAGGTATTTGAACTAAGATACAATGTTTAAAATATTTTAAATGAATATACTGTATGTTCCTTATCATAGCACTAAATGAGCTACAGAATAAGCATCATATAAATAAACTCATAAATACATACCCATTGCTATTTCTTTTTTGGGTGGGTAATGTTATACAAAGCACAGAAAAGGAGTAAAAAAAAGTGGGCAAAAAGAAACAAAGGCATGAGATAAAGGGAAAGGAAATCTAACTAAATCTAATTTTACAATGACACCACGTACTATAAAAGGCAAAGGTTCCCCCACACAGTCATGTCCGACTCTAGAGGCCGGTGCTCATCTCCATTTGTTAGCTGAAGAGCCAGCATTGTCCGAAGATGCTTCCGCGGTCATGTGGCTGGCATGACACCTGCGGAACGCTGTTACCTTCCCACCAAAGTGGTACCTGTTTATCTACTTGCATTTGCATGCTTTCGAATTGCTAGGTTAGCAAGAGCTGGGGCGAGTGTAGGAGTTCACTCCGTCACACAGGGCTAGGTGTCCTGACTTTGAGTGAAAGAACATGCTGAGACTTGGCGTAAAAGCTCTAGTGTTTTATTGTTCTACTCTGCTAGACAGAATCCAGCTAATCTAAAATGAATTAGTGATGCTCAGAGAAAAGGCCCAAGAAACTAGGGCAGTGCCTTCTTTAGCCTCTTGGGAGGAAAGCAAAGTGATTCAGTACTGCACATGCATTTATCCCCCTGGAGGGAGCCCCCTCCTTCTTCACCAGTTATCTCCCTGACACTAGGGTCTTGAACCTCCAAACTTGCGACCTTCCGATCGACAAGCCTGGTGTCTTAACTGCTGAGCCATCGTGTGCCCCCATGTACTATACTGCTCCATATTTCTCTATCCATGGAAACCTTGGTACTGTCACATTCATACAGTGCACAGATTCATATATTGCATTTTGTCCTTTAAACTTCTCATCTCTCTGTTTTTGAAGAACTTATCAATTCTACCCAACCCTTACTTTCTTGGTCTTCCCTTTCCTCTTTACACATTCACTCATTCTTCACAATTTGTTCCTCATTCCTTCCATCTATATGACCAAATGACCACAACATACTTCTTTTATGCTGCTCATTCACTTTGGTACTAATCCACATCCATTCATTCTTGACCCTATCTCTTTTTGTTTTACCACATGCTCTTCTTGAGGACCTTTTCACTGCATTCAGCTTATTTGATTCTTCTGACAGAGCTAAATCTCACTTTTATCTAATAAAGTGGGCAGGAACATGCTCTTGTAAAGACCCATTTTCACTCCTTTAAACAAACATTCATTCTTTGGAACAGAGCACACAGTACTCATTGTGACCCAAAACCTTCCTTGTACTCTGCCACTGACATTGGCACCAAAATCTGATTTATTGGGATCAAAATTGTTTTAACTGTGTACATGCAAATATCAGCCAGATGGGTGGAAGATAAATATCACGATCCTGGCTCTTGTATAGCAGGGGAACCTGCTGGTCTCCTGATGCAAATTGGTCTTCGGAAAGTGTTATTTGCCTTGGGGGAAAGTTCCTCTTGGAATTTAAAATGCACTGAGATAAATGCACTGGAGGGTGACACTGTTGAGAGTTATAACTTCTTTCCAGAGTTAAAGATAACTGCCACCGAGTCCAGGCACAGCAAAATGGCAACCAAAGGATGCTGGGATGGAAATGCAGCCTAGTAGCTCACAATATTCTGTGCAAGCTAGGTCTCTAATCTAGAGATTCTTTTGCAAGCCAACGTACTGACACACTCAGGATATTTAGGAAATAATTCAACTTCACACAGTTTCAAGATCCATTTGTTGTATATATTTTATGATTCAGAAATAATATGAAAAACTAATTTTGAAAGTCAAGCTGAAAAGTTTTTTTTCTGTGGGAGTCAGAAATGCTCTTGCTAGCTCCCCCCTCAGGAATGTTGATTGTTGGTGCCTGCAGGTCTAGTTTGCTTGACCAATCAGAAAGTTACCTGTTGGTTCTTTCCCAAATTAAGAATAGGTTGCCTAGGTGAGTGGTCACATGCCAAGCTTTGTCCACTCAGGTACTGCCAAGTTGTTGTAAAATGGCTTTATATTGTAAAATGTAAATTTGCCTTTTGTCGTTCTGTTTTGTCTTCTCTACTATGTTTGGTGAGTGTGGAGAGGCAAATTGCCTCAAGCTATGTTAATTAAGCCATGTGCTTTCCCCAGCTGGGGAAGGCTGAAAAGCTAAGTTCCTGTTTCTTTGTTTTAAAATAAAAGCAGCATTTTTTCTACTGCAAGTTTTTCAGTTCATTTATCTCTTAATATTTCTATAACTCTGATCTCACAAATTATTAAAAACTATAAAAGGTTCTGTGCCCAGCAAAGCTCAGAGAATCAGAGATAGAAATATGGAAAGAGAAGAGCTGAACAATTTTGTTTGCATTTGAAAGGCAAGTTTGGAAACTTGCTGGAAGCTACAAGCAGTTTTTGTTTGAGGAGGAGTCAAGCCTTGTGTGTTTTGCAAGCCTCATGGTTCATCCCAACAGAGGAGGAAGAAGCAATGGCTGCAGCTTCAAGTTATCAAGGTATGCCCTTGGAAAAGCTTTCTAATACTAATTATTTGAACTGGTCTTTGAAAATGGAGAGTTTTTTGAGGAGAGAATAATTGTGGTCAGCCATAGCTGAAGCAATTCCTCAAAATCCAGACCAAGCTTGGCTGAGACGGGATGAGAAATGTAAAGCTTCCATTATTTTAGCTGTGCAGGATGATCAGCTTATACATGTGAGAGGTATAGAAAGATCCAAGGACTTATGGGTCTCTTTACATGATTTGTATGTGAAAACCTCTCCTGGAAGCAAGGTTTTTTTAACCAAAAAGCTGTACAAAGCCTACTTGTCAGAGCATGGAAATTTGCCAGAGCATCTTCATAAACTACAGCAATATTTTGTGGAGCTTCAAGAGCGTGGTTTGGAGTTTACCCCTCTTATGAAAGCTTACATTATGCTGTCTTCGCTGAATGAGTCCTGGGACACTTTAATTTGCACTATGGAGGGCATCCCTGAAGCTGATTTAACTCCATTGTTTGTGTCTGCTCGTCTTCTTGCTGAGTGGGAGAAAAGGCAGGAGAAGGTTGTGTCTACTTCTTCATTAAAGTCTTCTCGTGAAAAGCCAAGAGAACAGAAAAGCTTTGAATTTCAGGCTGCTGCATTTTCAAGCAGGCGTTGCTTTCAATGTGGTTCTCCTGGGCATCTTCACAAGGACTGTGACAAGTTGCTTAAAGGTAAGAAGATTTTTCAGAAGAAAGAAGCAACATCCAGGAAGAAGGTTCTACAATCTTCTCATATTGCACAAGTTTTGAAAGCTGTGATAATAAAGAATCTTGGGTCTTAGATAGCGGCACAAATTGGCATGTCTGTAATAATAAATATTCTTTTGTGTCTTTGTCTAAAACTAACAAACAAAGAGTTTCCTTAGCTGATGGATCTATGTCTAAAATCATGGCTCAAGGTGAGATTTATCTTTCATGTTTGGGGGAAACTGTTCAAAATGTTTTGTTTGTGCCTAATTTTCAAAGTAATCTTTTGTCTGTGGGTCAGCTAGTAGCATCTGGGTATGTTATAACTTTTAAGAAAGAGGGCTGTGAAATTAGGAAGGATGGTAAAGTGTTTGCTAAATGTTTTCAGAAAGATTCTCTTTACATTGTGCAGAAAGCTGAGAAGCAAACAGCAAAAGTTGTGTTTGAGAATACTCCCATACACGATCATTGTATCCATTTAATGCATAGGAGGTTCGCTCATGCTAATTTTAAGTACATATCACAAATGCCTAGTTTTTCTGCTGATTTAAAATTGAAATCTTGTGATAAGTATTTGGATTGTTCAGTTTGCAAGGAAAATAAGACTACCAGAGCTCCTGTTAAGAAAGTTGCTGATAGAACCACTTCTAGGCCTCTAGAAATAATTCATTCTGATGTGATAGGTCCCTTCTCTCCTAGTCTTGGAGGAGCAAGGTATATTTTGACCTTCATAGATGATTTTTCAAGGTACACATTCATTCATTTGTTGAAACACAAAGATGAGGTCTTTGACAAGTTTAAAAGTTTTGTAACTTGGGCAAATGGAAAATTCCCAAGGCCTGTGTCTGTCTTGCAATCAGACAGAGCTGGAGAGTATCTATCCACAAAGTTTAAAAGCTTCTTGTCAGAAAAAGGGATAGAACACATTTTAGCTAATCCTTACACGCCAGAACAGAATTCTGTGGCAGAGAGGAAAGGGCGAACACTGCAGGAAGCCATGATGTGTTTGCTGAAAGATGCTAGTTTACCTTTTAGGTTTTGGGGAGAAGCTGTTTCTACAGCTTGTTATGTTCAAAACAGGCTATTTAACAGTGCAATTCAGGATGCGCCATTTCATTTGTTCTATGGTGTAAAACCTAAGGTAAATCATCTCAGAGTTTTTGGGAGCACAGCTTGGGTGCACATTCCCAAGCAGCTGAGGCATAAGGGGGCTTCCAGAACAAAGAAAGCAATCTTTGTAGGGTATGAACAAAGTCAGAGGAGCTACAGGTTCATACTGGATAATCAACTGATAATTAGTAAAAGTGCTTCTTTTGCTGAGCAGAATTGGGATAAAATAAACTCTAGTTCTTCAGTTGATTTATCCATGAGGGAACAGCAAACTTTTGCTGATGGTGATTTGCAGGAATCACCTAGTGAAGTCAATGAGCAAGAAGCTGAATTGTCTGAGAAGTCAGAGGTTTCTGAGGGAAATGGTGGAAATCAGAATGTAAGTCCTGTCCTACCTCGCAGGTCTGAAAGGATTAATAAGGTGGTTCCACCTGATCGTTATCAAGTAGATGTTGTGAAAGCTTTTCACATCCACACAGAGCCTGAATCTCTAGAGAAAATCAATGAGATGCCACCTGAAATAGCTAAGTGCTGGCATGAAACCATGCAGCAGGAACTAGATTCCTTAAAGGTTAATGGAACTTGGAAATTGGTGAGTCTGCCTCCCAATCAGAAGTGTTTGGATTGTAGGTGGGTGTTGCTTCTGAAGGTCTGCCTGGAGGAGGTAGGAAGGGAGGGGGGAGATAAACCCACAAAGGCTGCGGCAATTAAGGCTTGAGTAGAAATAAAAGTTGAGATCAACTGTCTGCCTCCCTGATAGGAGAGAAACTGGATGCAGGTTCTGTTTTGCGCAGTGTGTTTTGTGTATTGTGATTTTTAAATGAAACTTGAATGCAAGGAAAGTTGAGTGGTTTTTGTTAATTCTCTGCCATTTGCTTAGTCTAGCCCAAGCCCTCCCTCCTTTGGTCTGCCTCTCGCTTGCTTGCTTGCTTGCCTGAAGGTCACAGAGCGAGGGAAATTCTCTTGCACTTTTTTTTTCTCTTTGTTTTCTGTCCTTTGTTCCACCAAAAATTATTTGTGAGTTTAGAGAATCTGAGCAGTTAGAAAGGGGCAGCGGAAACTACTACAGATAACATGCAGATTTAGTTTCGCTTCTCCGTGTGTTTGCTGTCTGCCCAGATCACAGAAAAGAAATAGGTTCGTGATATTAAAATGGAAAGTAAGTGACAAGAGACAGAATGTTGTGGTATGTGTAAAAAGTGAAATGGGGAGTTATGGGATTTTGCGGAAGAGGTGGCCGAGGAGAAAGGGTTCTAGGAAAAGAAAAAAAAATGGGTTTCAGAAATGCGTAGTGCAGGATTTGGTGGAACAAAGGCAAGTGTTTGCAGCCAGCTGAAAAAAAGATGTTTAAGTGTGAAACCCTGTCCAAGGACATTGGCTTGTGCGGGTTGGAGAGAGGTCTGCTTTCCTGCCTTAATTTACAAGGGGTTTATAATGAATGAACTAAACTTTGAACCCCTTCATTAGAATCCTATCTGAGTTTCAACTTTTTACAAAACATTTTTTTTTGGCTGCTATTAGAGAACAGAGGTTGCATTTTTTTTCCAGGCAGTAAGGGGGGGGTCACCCTCTTGCTGCCTGCCCAATTGTTTTTATGCTGATCTTTTCAACAAAGAGACAACGGGAATGTGAATGTGTTTGTGTGTGTCTTCAGTTTGTTTAACTGTGTAACATATGATTAGCAGATAGAATTTTTTTTTTTGATAAATTTTGGTTGTAATAGAGCCTCCATGGACTGGCATGATCTATCTGATGACTTTGTGTTGTTTCTTTTTTACAAATCTTTTACTGCAAAAGTAGTCTATTCATTAAAATACATTAAAATATATTATGCCAATGCTCATTTTTATTTTCTAGCCTTCTAGGCTTGCTTTTGGAAATTCATTGTGAATTTTATAAGTGTTATGTGTCAATGCTTTTGCTCAACATGGCTGTGCTATTTGGCCACAGAGACAAGTGTCACTGTTTAATTGTCTTTCAATTTTTTTTTATTTGGAATATTCAGCATGGTTTTTCAATTCCTTGCCTGTTAGTGGCGGTGCCAAGTCTCAATAGTGTTTTTTTTTTAATGCATGTTCCATCTCACACATCTGAAGTTGCTGGTGTAGTGAGTGCATGCGTGGGGGAAAGGAAACATGTACTGGGAGATTTTGTGGTGTAGAAACTTGTCAGCCCAAGCATCTATTAGGATCCCTGGAGAGTGCTTCCAGGGGACATAATTTGTTTATACAATACCTTCTGCAACTGCAGGACGCCCCCCAGAGGAGCAGTAAAATTCCACATACACTTACATGAGATTTCATTTTTTCCTTTGTTTTTCCTTTGTTCAGATAAGCAATGCAGACTAAAACATCTTTTTCGGGACCAGTGAAGGATTTGGTCTTATCATCTGACCTGCGTTGTTTTTTATTTCACTGACATTGACTAAGGTTTTTTTGTTTTCTTCTAGGACTTGTTGATTTTCAAATGTAAGCTTATGCTTTGTGTCCTGGGAGCGGTGGATGGGCCCTGGAGTATATTGGCCCTGGACTGAAATTTTCTGTTTTTTTCCTTTTTAGGCTGTTTTAACTTTTGCTATGTGGGAGTGGGGTGTTGGTAGCTACCTGGTCTCCTTTGCAGGAAATGAATGGGTGGTGAAACCGACCCCTTGCTTCAGCATCTAGTGATTATTATTGTGTAGAAATTACAAACCCCCATTGGGGAAAGGGCATCCTTTTTATTTTAGTAGTGTTCCATGAAAGTTTGGAATTACTTCCCCAGGTGCCTGGAAGCCCCAATTCTAACGTGGGTTCAGTAGACCTGGCAAGTGTTCTGCTTGCCTCTGGAAAAAGAATACATTGACTGTGGCCTCTTTATCAAGGGCTTGGATATCTGGAGCCTTTTGGACAATAAGAGGATTACAGAAAGATGTGGATAATACAATTGGGAATTTTGTTGATATTTGGGATAAGGGGAGAAATTGAAAGACCATTCCTGAACCCCTTCTAATAGTAAACCATTGGATTGACCTGTTAAAAGCCTCAGTGGCAGTGTTGATCAATTGGTCTATGTAATTTGTTTTCTAACCTGTCCTTTCATGGATGAGGGACTTCTTTTTCTCCCTATTCTTTTTAGTATGACTTCCATGGTAACCCCTGACTTTAAGACTTTGGGTACCACCACCATAGTCTGGATATATAGAGTGAACAGGGTGCTTTGTCTACGCTAGCAGGGATTGGGTCCACGCTTGGGAGAGTCTGAGTATGGACAAACGTGGACTCCCCTCACACCCTTAGCTTTCTAATTTGGCCAGATGGAATTGTGGTATTCTAACAAATGTTCCTCCCGAGGACTGTTCCTGTCTCTTGGGGCAAGCCTAGAAGGAACTGTGGGAATTAAATTGTTTACATCAGAGGGATGGATGGAACACCCAGACAACAGGTTCTTAATCTCTCTTCATTAGTTCTAGCAAAGTTTCAAGTTGGGTCACTACTTTGGAGGGTGAACAGATTCCTTGGTGCGTCTGCGGAGAGTGGGCCTATAAGAGACTGCCGCCAGAACACATCATCAAATGGGTGGGGCCTGCCACCTAGAAGCCAAATTTTTGTCACCCAACCATCCCCATATTTGACATACAGAATTATTAGGCTTCTGGTAGTTTTGGAAATAATTACAAATAAAACTGCAAATGCTCTAGATTTGGTAGCCACCTAGATTACCCGAATGCCCACTTTACTGTTATGACATACATTACTTTTGAATTATCTGTTGGGTGCAGAGAAGGAGGGTTTTGTAATTGGCTGGGAAACACCTCCAACTGCTGCATCCTCATTGATGATAATGGAAAAGCAATTGAAACTATTACCAATGACATTTGTGGCCTTGCCCACAACCCAGTTTAGGAATGGAATGATGGCATATTTGACTGGTTAACTAATTAGTTACCTAATTTTGTTTGTTTCTTTTTGCTGTTATTGCTCTGTTTATTGTTTTTTTGTGTCACTAAGATGTAAAAGCCACATTTCATTGCCAGATGGTTTTATCCAGCTTTTTCCCAAGTGTGCTATGTTAATGGTTTTTCTTTGGGGATCTGAGTTTCAATCTTCAAAACTCAAATGAAGGAACTGATGACAACAGTAGAGGAAATCTGAATTTGATTGAAGAGTGCCGATATGGTGATTGTGTGTTGAATAGGCCTTTGATTTAATGTGTAATTGAACTGGAGATAGTGGTGTTAAATGTCCTATTGTTTTGTAGATGTCACTTTAAAATGTGTTAAGTTGAAAAAGTCACTGGAATAGGTTAGATTCTCTGTGCCTCAGCTTATGGACGAAGATGGAGATAACGGACTGAGCTATGGAATGTGTATTTGAAACTATTTAGTGATACATGTTTAGGGTATATTATGGGTTATGTTTCATGTTCAGTTTTGTGTAGATATTAGAGAGATAACTGCTTGGAAGCTTTTTATGGTGAGAACGAACAATTGTAACAACTATATTGTGGATATATTATGTTGAAAGCTCCATGTAGATTAATTATGTAAGGAAAGAATATAGGTACCTACTGTTGTTTATGATCCCAACAGTTGGTGAATTAATGTAACAAGATATGTTTTTGTGCAGTTACTGGAGACCTAAGGACCAAGTGCTTGAAGACCAAGACACCGTCAACGTAAACGTACAATGTAACTTAATAAGCTTAAAGACTATATGTGCCCAGTCCCCATGATGGGCCTGAGACTGGCTGTGTTAGGGACTCTTATTAGCAAAGCTGCTAATTGCTGCATCTGCTTTAACCTAGTGGCTTCTTCCTGCTCGACCATCCCCAGCACTCTAGGTGATGGTTCTAAGATGTTTTCCTATAGACTACTGGAGTGAAAAGCATTTCGCTCCCTCTAAAATAAAGGGAGGGAGATTAAGGATTTAGCAAACCCTGAGCTGTTTTTTTTTTTTTTTGCTTCTGTAACACGCTTAAATGCATTATTTGACTGTAAGCTATTTGGACTGGTTCAGTAATATTTTCACTGATTGGAAATGCATTGTTTTTCTGGTTTTACTTGCTCTGGGAGACCTTCTTTTCTCTTTGCTTCCAAATGTCTTCCATTGATGGGATAACTGTTATTGCCTCACATTGCTTGGTAACACTGGAGCCCAGCCTTCCAAAGTAATGGTACTCAGGTGTGTTCCTTATGAGTACACCCCTTTGGTGGGATGGCCTCTAGCGAAAAGCATTTCTCTTGTTTATATAAAGGGAGGAATGTAAGGGTTAGCTTAGCTTACCTAACACCATCTTGCTTTTGGAAACTGCTTGCTGTTAGAAATTAGGTAAAAGGGAAAGGAGATAACACTTAGCAAGGATTGTTTAACACACTAGGAGACAGAACGTCGGCTAGAAATGTAGATACGGAGCTTTGCCCGGTTACTGGGATAGAGTTCATTATGCTTCCTTACCAGCTTTGCTACTCTATATAATCTCTGTGCTTGCGATGTGTGTGTGTGGATCTTCCCAGGCATTTTACTGTCATGATGCCTGTGGAGACCTCACCCAGCTCTGTCTTGGCCAAAATAAATGCTGTTATTTTATATCTCCAAGCCTCGACTCAAGACTGTTATTGGTAACCTCAGGAACTTGGGTAAAACAGTGTAAGCAGGGGCCTTACAATCACTATGATATTCAAACTGCTTTTCTGTACGGTGATTTGGAGGAAAAATTGTTTATGCAACAACCTCCTGGTTATGAAAAAGAAAAACATCTTGTGTGTGAGTTGCAAAAATCCATCTATGGATTAAAACAATCGGCCCATTGTTGGAATATTAAGTTGGACAAAACTTTACAAAATTTTGGGTTTCAGAAGGGAATTGCTGATCCATGTGTATATGTAAAAAATGATAAGCAAGGTGTAATGTACTTATGCTTGTATGTGGATGATTTGTTGCTGCTCACATCATCAGATGAAGAAAAGCATGATTTTGAGGTTTGTATGAAAAGCAATTTCACTTTGAAATGTCTTGGAGCAGTTAATAATTACTTGGGATTAGAAATTCATAGAGAAAAAGATGGCAGTTTTCTCATAAGTCAGAGTAGTAAAATTAAGAAACTGCTGGAAGATTTTAAAATGCAAGACTGTAAGTCTGTCTCCTCCCCCATGCTTCCCGAGTTTCTAAAGGAGGAGGGGGAAAAGGGGGATGATGAGTTACCTGAAGGAGATAATTTCAGATCAGCCATTGGTAGTTTGCTTTATATTGCAAACAACAGCAGACCGGATATTTCAAACAGTGTATCCATTTTGAGCAGATATGTGGAATATCCCACATCTGTTGCAAAGTCTGGATTAAAAAGGCTTTTTCGTTATTTACAGGGCACCAAAGATTATTGCTTAAGATTGTCTGCTACAGACACAGAGGAAAAGTTAGAGTGCTGGTGTGATTCAGATTGGGCTGGGGATCTCAGTGATAGGAAGTCTACTTCTGGGACTGTAATGAAATTTGCTAAGTCAACAATTGCATGGTATTCCAGAAAACAAACAGTAGTAGCTATCAGCATGGCTGAAGCTGAATTTTATGCATTGGCACAACTGTGCAATGAGGTAATCTGGTTTACACAATTGTTGCAAGACATTGGAGTCATTTTAAGCCAGCCTGTAACGATTTATGAAGACAACCAGGCCTGTATACACTTAACTTTATCTGAAGGTTCCAGAAATCGTACAAAGCACATTGATGTTCGTTTTCATCTTGTTAAAGATTTTATAGCCAAAAAAGAGGTTATTTTAAAATATTGTGATACTAAATTAATGTTGGCTGACATTTTTACAAAGCCTCTACCTGGTGTTAGGCACAAGGAGTTGGTAGCAAAATTGGACTTGTTTCCAAATTCTTTCTGGACATAAAAAGGGGAGTGTTGTATATATTTTATGATTCAGAAATAATATGAAAAACTAATTTTAAAAGTCAAGCTGAAAAGTTTTTTTTCTGTGGGAGTCAGAAATGCTCTTGCTAGCTCCCCCCTCAGGAATGTTGATTGTTGGTGCCTGCAGGTCTAGTTTGCTTGACCAATCAGAAAGTTACCTGTTGGTTCTTTCCCAAATTAAGAATAGGTTGCCTAGGTGAGTGGTCACATGCCAAGCTTTGTCCACTCAGGTACTACCAAGTTGTTGTAAAAAGGCTTTATATTGTAAAATGAAAATTTGCCTTTTGTCGTTCTGTCTTCTCTACTATGTTTGGTGAGTGTGGAGAGGCAAATTGCCTCAAGCTATGTTAATTAAGCCATGTGCTTTCCCCAGCTGGGGAAGGCTGAAAAGCTAAGTTCCTGTTTCTTTGTTTTAAAATAAAAGCAGCATTTTTTCTACTGCAAGTTTTTCAGTTCATTTATCTCTTAATATTTCTATAACTCTGATCTCACAAATTATTAAAAACTATAAAAGCATTGACTAAATTACCTGACTTTTTGCTGCCAAAGTTATTTCTATTCACCCACACTATTGAATGTTATTTTAAAATTGTGATAATGTTGATTTCTAATCCTATTCCAGCTGTCTAGTGGCATTTGAATCAGTTCAGTGGATTGGTTTTACTGATGTCATTTGTTTAATTTATTGCATTATTTATGTATGATGTAGTTTTTCGCTAATCTTTTTATATGATTTTTTTAACATTGTGCTAAAGAGATGGGGGCATTAAATCTTGACATACAAACCTAACTGGTTAGAATGAAAAATGTGGCAGGACCTAGAAATAAATATGCCAGTAGAAAAGGAATATCAGGCCAAGCCACCCGTTAGAGAAAACCAGCCATAGCTGCAGTAAATGAAGAGACAACCGGTTATAAATAGAAGAAAGTCTTCATCCTCTAATGACAAGACTGCAGTAGAGTTTTAGGGAGAATAAGAATTGTGAATGAGGCCAGGAAAGGGAGAAAATAAGGGAAATTAAGCTGTTAAATGTAAAAGTTAAAGGGCACAGCTCACAAATCAAGAGGAGAAAAATATCCCATTTTTTTAAAGAGCAAGTGGCAGATAGGTTGTTTATTCAAGGAATATGTATCAAGCAGGAACACCAGAATTATTTGAAATTGTTAAGACTGAGCCAAGTTTTTAAATCATCCGAGGTTAATAGAGCAAAATCAGTAGACGTGTACTTAAAGTCAGCTAATTGTTTTGAACCTATTAAGACTTGAAGGGAAAACAAACATCAGTTTATATTTGGTTAAAGGGGACAATGGACAGTTAGGATTGACTTTAGGTATCTAAACTCTTCTCACTCATCAGATAGTTTTTATGATCACTAATTTATAATGATTTAAGAGTTTGGAAAAATAAACAAGGGAGGGAGGTATATTCTAATTGTGTTTTGAACATTAATAAAAATAGGGAAGAGGCAGTGCTTCAGTTAGAAGCAGGACTAATAAAAGTGGAGTCCAGAGCTTGGTTAAGAGTAATTACTAGTTTAAGATGAGCATTTGCTCACAAGGCCAAGCTCCTTTAATCCTAGTTGAAGACTTGGAAGTTTCATGGGTGTAGGAGGTAGAGAAAAAACTGGCTCACATTAGGCTCACTCCACAGAGAGTTTTGAGGATGAGTTAAGAACTAAAAGCAGTGCAAAGGCAAAGGATAATTGATATTGATGTACAAATGGATCGTAACAGAATCTCTGCAAATGTAATAATTGCAGATACTGTAGGATGTTCAAATCCCAAGCAGCAAGGTATTTGAAACATCTTTTTATAGCAAAATAATGTACAGCATTTACCTTGGCATGCTTTAATAGCCTTCCCTCAGCAGTTCTAGAAGGCAGGAATTAAAAAACAACAACACTATTTTGAAAGATTTTGCCCTTGTGAAGCAAATCTAATCAAGACACTGGCTTGCATCTTCTGGTATTGCTTCTTTTATAAGGATTTTCATAATACTTGATTATATCCTATAATTTCCAAAATCCCATGTTGCTCAGATGATTTTTATGTTAGCTATATATTTGCAGACCTAGATTCTAGAATTACAGGAAAGGTTGCAAAATCTGGTTGGTTTGCTTGTGGGGTCCACTGTTTAGGGAAGAATGAGGTGTAATAAAATAGAATAAATGTGCAGGGTTATTAAAGGACATGTGACCTAATTTTATTTGAATGTTATATTGTTGTTTGTACTGTCTATAGAATGCATGAATTTTCATATTGGTCAGTCACTGTAATAAAAACTGAATTATCATTACATGATGGGAAAATGTGCAAGATAATATTAAGGAGGTATTCTCTAGGTCTGTGGTTAGTTAAATGAGTCTCTGTGTTTAAAGGCAAAGGGAACTTCCTGTGTGTATGTTTCTCTCTTGTGCTTCCATTTCAGTAAGAAGTAGTTCAGATAGTGAGCATTTTCTATCCTCATGTATTTCTTAATAAATCCAGCTTTCACTTTAAATATAATGAATGTCTCTTAAAATTTATGGATGGGTGGGCTAAGCCCATACTTTTCATTTAAGAAACTTATACTGTATTATGAGCAGAGGTGTCCACAGGATATGGTAAAAAAAGTCAAGATAGCAGCCATGATGGTGCCATCAAAGCTCTGCCTGTTTTTTTTTTTTTTTTGTGCATGAGATCATACCATCATGGCAGCCATCTTGCTTTTTTTTTTTACCACAACCTGCAGACACCCCAGATTATGAGTACAGTATTTATCTTTTCTATTAATGGGACATTCTGCAATTTAACTACTTGGTTTTCTTTCAGCACTCTGCCTATATTCAAGAGCAGATCCTCTAATAAGGGCTCCTGCAGAATTCAAAACTCCAACATATGCCTTCTGCAAAATGGTAAAATAATCTCTTTCCTTTCCACCCTGTTCATTCAAGCTCAACAGGCTTTGGATTTTTCGCATCTTTGAAATCAGAGTTTCCTGCCCCAGACTGTAGAGCAGAGCTTTCCAAACTGTGTGTCGCGACACAAAAGTGTGTTGCCACACACAGCATGGTGTGTCGCCACACCACCCGGAAGCGGCAGTGCGCGTGTGCATGGCGGCGGCGCGGTATCAGTGCTTCCGTGTTTTAGCGGAGGCTGCCGCCGCTGCCGCCACCACTGCGCATGCACGCGCTGCTGCACACACACCCGCACCGCCACCGTGCACGCGCGCCCCGCCGCATGCCCCCCCGCGTGCTGCTGTGCGCACGCGCGCCCCCCTGTGCCGCCGCCGTGCGTGCACCGCCGCCGCCACCACTGGTGTGTCGCCAGCGGCGGCATTTTGGAAAGCCCTGCTGTAGAGTTTCAGTATCATTAAGCTGAAGGTGAAATCTATGGTGATTAAACAAACTATGTAAAATCTTATATTTGGAAAATGTATCTGTACACTTAAGTAATAACAAGAATGACAAAAACAACAATGCAAAATCTATGTTGAGGCAGTAGCTTTATTGCCTCAGTTGAAAGTAATGAAATAGTTGCTAGCTAAGGAACCAATCAGCTTATCTGCAAATTCTGCCATCAATCCATCAATGACTATAAATTAGTGTAAACATGGCTTTACCAACAGAAGTTTTTTTAAAAAATTCTCCACAGGTCCTAGTGGAAGCAAATTTGAGTATTCTACTGCCAGCAGACCCTTAGCAGGATTAACACTAGCCAGAACAAAACCTAACATTTGTGTCCTGCTTCCTCCCATCCTGAAATCAAGTCCATAGTAGGTACAGACAGGGTTACCCTTTCTTTTTTAAAAGAGACATGGTAACTGAATGGGTCTGTGTGAGCTTTAAGAAGTCCAGATTCCTTATATCTTACATCATGCTCTTTGAAGAGTAAATATTTCTTTCCATGCACATCCTAGAATAAGACAACTTTCTTGGAAAATTAAAAGAAAGTTTAAAAAGTATGGGACCACCTTCTTTGTTCCCAGTAAATTTAAATGAATTTTTAATTTAAAATTTGGTTCAAAAAACCGAATTGGAAATCTGTCCTCAAGACAAATTTCAGTCACTTAAGTTGCCAGTTAAACAGAATGGATTTAGATGGGACCACAAATCCATGCGAAACACCCACATCTTTCCCCTCCCTTTTTCTCTTTTTTTCTGGATTTGTAAACATCTCCCCTGCTAAAGAGTTAAGGGAAACTCAAAAAATATTGAAGATTCAGCTGACCTAATCAAGAGTAGCTCACTCTTCTCACATTAGTGAAGTTCACGGGAAAGGGCTATGTGGCCCAGATTTTCCAAATGGCAGAGAAATTAAAAAGCCAGCCTGTTTACCCCAACCATGGGGATAGTAAGGTCTATGAACTTCAGATTTCAGCGCCTCGAGAAATAGAAAGTGAACATCCTCTGCAACAGTGTCCATTGTTATTGTAACCTCCTTACTTCACCTTTCCCACCTCATGCCAATGACACAATAAGCTAGCTAAGCCACCTTTGACAGGCTGTTGTCTATCAGCCAAGTGGAAAATGTGTTTTTTGTTGTTACGAAGCAGCAGGAATTTGAAATCTTCTCGGCTGCTGAAAGTGGCTGGACAACCCAGTGACTAAAATCAGCTCAACCAGAAATCCATTCAAAGATTTAATTTTTGTCTGTCTTGCTATTGATTGTACACACAGGATAAGAACAGTGGCAGCAGCCAGAACCTGAGCAGAATTATTAATTGGGAAAGTAGGGGGTGGAAGTGAATGGAAGGCAGATATAAAGGTCCTGAACTGATACAACTTTGACAGGCCTGAACTGGTCTTTGTATACTATGCAACTGATTACCAACAATGTTTAATGTCAACCTTTAGACTGTGCTGGAGCTCCCGATATAATTATGCATTGCAAAGTTGGACGTCTTTTTCCCTTTTTTTCTGTCTTTCCCTCTTTTTCTTTCGTTTCTTTTTCCAAATAAAGTAAGACACTTATTCAGAGAAAGAAAAACATAGGGACAAAGTCTACCCAAAGTTTAAAAGCAATAAAAGACAGATAAATTAAGGGGTGGGGGGAGAATTATTGACCAAATCTTTACTGAAAAGACTTTATGAAATTGGTTTCTGCCTTAAAGAGGGGTTTATTTACCATTTCATAAGATGAGGACTAAAAAAATGGGATGCATCACAAGCACAGATGGGAGTGAGTTTTGGAAAGTTTCTTTTTGTTTTGTTCTTTAACTATAGTATGATTAAATACATTTAAAGTGTTTCTCAGTTCAAGACATCCAGAAACACTCCTGGTTCTTTTTAGTCATCAGAATCAGAGTCTGTAAAGGCCACAAAAAGGCACTTTGGGGTTCTATGGAGTGAGGGCTACAGGTTGACCATCTCATACATCATAAAGAAAATAGTAGATATCTCCACTTTCTTCCAAAATTTGAGACTTAATGTTATTAGACCCAATGTTTCTCCATACCACAAACAGAAGGTATTGGTCTGATGTAGGTTTCCCCATTCCATTGCAGTAAAACCTGGTTTGGAGTTGAGATCAAGTTAAAGAGGCTATTCAAGGGGGACAACTACATACAGCTCACTAGTACTGCATATGGTCTTCATGCACAAGACCCCTGGTTCGACTCCTGACATCTCCAGGTTGAGCCTGAGGAAGACTCTGGCAACTGGTGTCAACAATATTAATCAAGCAACTTCTGGTGGGGAGTATGGACGACTGAACAGCCTTGTCCATGAGCTCCGTGTGGACAGAACTGACAACACGTGTTTTTTTTTCAGGCTCAGGCTTTTACCTGAATCTCAGAACTTTTTCATGAGTTAAGAAAAAGCTCAGAATTATCCCATTTCATCCTCCAAAATGTTGCCTTGCAGCCTGAGAATCACAAACACTGAAGACCTGGTAAGAGATGACAGGAGGCTGGGGAAGCCATCATTTCCAGCCCACGTTTGTAGCCTTAAGAGACATTAGGTCAAGCCCCCCCTCCATTTCTAAATCACTCAATTTATATTTTTCAGTTTTATTACCCTAAGAGAGGCTTTCTACAACAAGAAAAACTGGACTCTCTTGGTGCTTATCGTTATTTCTGGATTAACTTTAAAATACTTTTTTTTAGCCTTTGGCTTACTTCCCATCTAATTTTTAGGTGGACTGAAAATAATTAATCATCTCCGTTACTATTTTTGTATTTAATTTGAAGGACTTAACTTTTTCCTACACGTTGAATTTGCTGTTTTGACTTTTTATTTTTCTGTTCACTCTCTAACACAGAGCTTTCCAAACTGTGTGTCGTGACACAAAAGTGTGTTGCCACACACAGTCTGGTGTGTCACCACACAACCCGGAAGCGCTGATTATCATCAGCGCTTCCGGGTTTTCCCGGGGCGACACACCAATTACAGCATGAACAACCCGGAAGCGGCAGCAGCGCTTCCGAGTTTTTGCGCGCTGCCGCACTTCTGGGTTTTCCTGCAGTGACAGACCAACGCCAGTTGGTGTGTCGCCACAGGAAAAACTTTGGAAAGCCCTGCTCTAACAGCTGCTAGTTAGTACATTTTTTCTTTTTCAATTTCACTTAATAACTTTGCAAGCCACTCATTAGCTCCTATCTGCGTTAGTCAGGGGGAGCCATAATCTACTGCCTGAATTATGGATGACCTTAAGGAAATCTTCGCAGAGCTTCGTTCTGGGCTTTGTTCTGATTTCAAAGAGATTTTCTATGACACTCACCAAGCCACAATGCAAGATATTCAGGATATTGCAGAAAATATCAGTGCTAAAATGTGTCAACTGGCTGAAGATGTTCTGGGGGTGGGGGAGAAGTTTATCAAGAAGAGGATTTTTTTCCTGACAGGGAGAATGGTCTCTTTGAAGAAATGCCAGACGACAAACATACTTTGGTGAAGAAGGAGTTAAAGTTTGACTTGCAAGATAGTGATAAGGCTGTTTTCCTGAAGGATTGTTTTGAGAACAAAGTTATGTTGTGTGGGAGGTTTTCTACTGAGCAGCTTGCTTTTTTAAGGGGGGCAGTTGGATTGTTTAATTTTTTTATGAAAAATGCCTTATGTGTAATATGGAGACAAGTAAATGCCCTGGTATATTTCTATGTAGGATAAGAAATTAAGAATATGTATTTGGATTGATATTAAGGCTTGTATGATTCCATTTTTCTTTAATGATTTAAAGTTTGTTTGATCTTTTAAGATTTATAAGATATAAGAATAAGTGTTTGGTTTTAGGTTTAATAGGGTTAAGATTGTTATAGCACTATTAAGTATAAAAGTAGATAATTTAATGTTTTTATAATTTGATTTTTATTACAGTGGCCAGAAATATATAGAATAGTGGTAGGAAGGAATTACTTAAATAAATGGGCTCCTTTTGGGGGGGGGAGTTGATTTAAAGGTTTATATATTTGTTTATTTTTCTTTATATATAAGGGGAGGGAGCAATTGTCTTTGGAGATTTTTTATAATGTGTCTATGGAATGATTTATAGAAATAATATGATCTTGGTTAGATTTAGAGTAAGGGATTAATTATGGAAATTGCTGTATATTCTTGTTATTGAAAGTCAGAAGTCATCTTGTAATTTCTTAAAAAAATCTTTTTTTATTTTCTGTTTTTCCACTTTTTTTTCTTTTTTTCTTTTTCTCTTTTTTGTAGTTTTTTCTTTTTTGTAGTTTTTATCTTTGCTTTAAACTTAATAAAATTCTTATAAAAAAGAATATTAATCAAGCAATATTAAGCAATATTAGTCTGCTTTCTAAGTTCCTTTAGATAACCAGAATGTGTATATAAACTGCATACTAGAAATGATAGTATGCATTTGTAAAGAGGTGAAGTTCCAATCCTTTAAAGCTTTAAAAATTTGTATGTCCACATGGATATTTTTCTAAAATATTATCACCAAACAGTGATTGAAAAGCTTGCGAGGAGGACAAAGCACAAGAATATTTAGAAAACCATTAGTATGCAAGACAAGGTAACAACAGTGTTATATTTGATACTCAGAGAAAAGTGAAAGAGCCAAGAATGGCAGTTCAGGAGAAATAGAAATCCTGGTTTAATTTGGTTTTATTACTTTAAGAAAATGATCTGTTACCATTTATTTGATATGAAAATACACACACACAATTTCCAAACCTGCACTTCATCTTGGGCTATCAGGATTTTTTCCAGTAGGTATATATATAATATAATTTATCATGACACAATTCAGTAAAATCCATTTCAAAACTCACAGACTAAGACATAAAAGCAGCAAAACAAATTAAGCCAATATATAACCAAATAAGTAAAATTTGACCTGGTGCTAAAAGAAGAGCAATACTACTGTTCAAGGTTTTAGCTTTACTTTTACAATCTCTGCAGGGACTGGTTGTAGAGGAAAATTTGAAAAGCAGTGATTGAGAAAGATAACTGTACAATGGACTTTTCACTGTTTAAGCACTGCAAAATAAGGAAATAAATGTTCCTCAAATGTTGGAATCCATGTAAGGGTTAATAGAAAATACGTCTAATAGAGCAATCCAGTGCATTTTTACTCAGGGAAGTCTTACTTTCCCTTGTGAGCATAGAATTCCTGCTTTCAGTGGCACTGAAGATGTTGCCTAGTCTGGCAATGAAAGGTCTGCAAGAAAACAACAAGGCTCAGAGAGCACCAAGGACTCCACAATTCCTCCTTTATTTTGCACAGAAGGAAGGAAGGAAGGAAGGAAGGAAGGAAGGAAGGAAGGAAGGAAGGAAGGAAGGAAGGAAGGAAGGAAGGTTGTAGAATCAAGGACTAGGAGGATATTCCTTCTGAAACTGATGCCCTTTAGATGTGTTGAGACTCCTCCTCCCAGAATCCATGGTTGGGAATTGTGGGTGGTGTAGTCCCAACATAACAGTAAGGCCCAAGGTATGGAAAGCTGTGGTACATTGCAATTCTGAATGAAAAGTCAGAGGGAAACTTATTTCTCCTTACACATGACAGCACTGTAAACTGCTTTGGATTCTGGGGAAGAGAAGAAGAAATCTGTCACCCTCAGACTCTTTGGGCCTCTTTGAAGTTTTACAGTCAGTGCATCAGATCAGTAGGTGCTTTGTGTAGCTCTGAATCAGGATGTCTTGGTGTTCAGTCCCTGCTTTGGAACTTCTCACACTTGTTGCCAAGTAATCAGTTATCAGAGGGTGGAATGTGGCTGGCTGTAGCAAAGCAGACCGCAGTGCCTTGCCTTGCTTTCCAGATGATGTCTGAGTCATAGGGACAGCAGTTGCTGTGCTAGCTATTAGCTTCCCAGGTTTTTTTTTTAAAAAAATTGCAGGCATGGTTGCTAGTTTAAACATTTTAAAAACAAAATTGCTCAGAGTTGCTGTGAGCTCCCCAGCTCCATTTTTTTGCAGCTCCTCCCTCATTTCTCTGTCACTGCAAGGGCTTTGGTTTAGACATGCACCCACCAAAATTTGCATTCTTTTCTTTGTTCTATTTGGTTTCAGCCTTACGTCCTGAGAGTGCTCTGTTTACCCCATCAAGTACAGCTTGGCAGATACAATGTGATCGTGTTTGCAGAAGTAGCTCTCTAAAGCAAGACAGTATCATAATAATATTAAACTGTCCCATTTTAGGTGAGAGGAAAAAAGCTGGCATGATTGTATCCTGCTGTCCTGAAAAGAAAAATCATCCACAGGTCAGGAAAAGCACTAAACTAGAGTTCTTCTCAAATTTATTCTGAACAATATCAATTCATACAGCAACAAATAATGAACTAGCAGAGGCTCTTCAGAATAGAACATTACAATGTAACATCAGAAAAGTTCAACGCTCCCTTATGTTGGGTAGGGGTCTCATATAGAGCCTCTCTACTGTTGTAGCATAAAATAGCCTACAGGCATTCAGATAGATGAGGACAGGGATCCACATCCTGAGGAATTACAGGTAGTCCTCCTTTAGTGACTGCCTCGGATAGTGACCATTCACAGTTATGACAGAGATGAAAAAGTAACTGTGTGCCCAATGCCCACATTTACAACCTTTGCAGCATCTCTCTCTCTTAGTCACATGTTAGCCATTACAGTCAGTTAGTACGCATTGTCCTGTGCCTGACCCTTCCCCCCCTCGCAGAGTGGAGAGATTGCCTAAGCAAGCTATCTCTTCCTGAGCTGCTTTTCACATGCTTGCAGCACGCCCCTAAAAAGTGCTAACCGCACGTTAACAAGCTCAGCTATGACCTTAATTAGTTGTTTAGAACCCTCTAGCCACTTGCGCTGCTGCCTGAAATTGACAAGACCCTAATCGTTTCTTACTAAAGGTTTTTGTTTGCCTCCTGAGTGGCTGGGGTCTCAGAGCCTCCAATGCACTAGGCCAGAGCTTTCCAAACTGTCTGTCGCGACACAAAAGTGTGTCGCCACACACAGCGTGGTGTGTCGCCACACCACCCGGAAGCGGTGGTGCGCGCGTGCACAGCCACACGCCCCCCCGCGCCGCCAACGTGCACACGTGCGTGCCGCCACACACACACACTGCGCCGCCGCACACTCCCCTGCTCCGCCGCCGTGCGCGCGCCTCCCCCCGCACCGCCGCCGTGCATGCGCGCACCACCACCGCGCTGCCGCCGCCGCCACCACTAGTCTATCGCCAGCGGCGGCACTTTGGAAAGCCCTGCACTAGGCAAACAGCTGGTGCTAGCACATTCCTCTTGATGTGTATTCCCAATTGTGTGCCTGCTTATTCTCTTGTAACCCCTTCCTCTCCAATGAATGTAAATGCAAACATTAATTTCCTTCTTGCTAATTGTCCCAGTGTGAGCATTCCCAAGGGTGGGGGAGTGGGGAAAAGGGCTATATGATTTGTCCTTTTACTTGGCTCCCTTATGAGTCAAGTTCCAGAAACCTTCCCTGCCATTTGGGCTCACCCGGCTGTTTGGGGTCGTATCCTTCTGATGCTGTAAAGCAAAGGAAAACTGAAGTAAAATTATAAGCACAGTCACAGTCACATTATTTTTACTTAGCAACCGCTTCACTTACAACTGAGTAATTGGAACCAATTGCAGTCACTAAATGAGGACTACCTGTATCCTAATTTTTGCACAATCACAGCCTTGAATTGAAAAAATCTAACCTCCTGCACCTGTGTTTGCATTGTGTCTGAACGCAGAGATCCCAATGAAGCCAGGTTCAGGTCTACCTTGAACAATCTTACCCTTGCTGTTTTGAGAGCCATTGTTTTTTTTTAATATATTTTATTGAGTTTTAAATATACATAGATAAAAGTTGGAAACGGAAAAAGAAATAGAAATACAAATCAAAGAAAGAAGAAAAAAGGTGTAGTAAAGTAAAGAAAAAAAGAAAAAAATGAAACATAGAAATTAGTCAACTTCCGATTTATCCCTGGTCATAGTAATTTAAAAAATTAATCTTACATGCTAGGTCTATTTATAACATTGAAAAACATTTCTTGTCTAATATATCAATTTATATATATATATTAGTCTTCAAATCCCCATATAAGCTTTGCCCCTCCTGCATTTTGCAAATAGTCCGTTAATGGTTTCCACTCTTTAAGAAAGTAATAATTGGAACTGTTTTGAGAGCCATTGTGATGAAATAGTTAAGAATGCAGATTCTGATCAGGGAGATATGGATCCAAATAAGTACTTAAAGAATGGTGTGTTATCTCAGTGCAAGCCCCACATCCAGAGTGGAATAGGATGCTCTGGATGTTTTGTTTTTAGTCACTTGATGTGGAACATGTCCCTGATATAATGTCCTCTACGTAACTCAGGGCCACCAGATTTGGGTTGCAAAATCTGGGTGTCCACTAGATGGCAGCAGGAAACCCAGAAAACATGATATAATGGTTAAGGTTATAATGTATTACAACCCAGGAGACCCTAGTTCAAGTCTGCACCATGGAAGCTCACTAGATAAATTTGGGCTAGTCAGTCTCTCCCTCAGCCCTACCTAACTCACAGGTTTGATTATGTAGGGAAAATTGTATGCTGGATTGAAGAAATGTGGGCATAAATGAAATAATTTTCTGCTATTACTAGATGAATTTTTGTACTCTATACCCCACCGCACCCTTCCACATATCTGCTCAAAATTTGCAACAGATATTCTTCTTTATAGAATACATGTTTGGTGCAAATGACATTGCACTCTGTTACAAAATAAAAAGATTCTGGGCACTTCAAAAACACATTTTAAAAGAATGTAGCTCAAAAGTCCTGTACAAATGTAACTCAAGTATAGCCCAATTTCTGGCAAATGCAATTCCACTCTGGTTAAAACAGACAAAATACCGACCAGACCAAAATAACTTTATAGTTTGTATTAATGTTTTTCTCATTTTGAGTCATGGGAGGGTGGGCTCCTAGATTTTCCAAATAATGCTCCAGTATGTCAATTAATAGGAAAGAGCCAAACACCCCCACTTGATCCTAAGGTAACACAAAATGCAAAATGGCAAGTCCCACTCCCTTTTCGCACTGAAGATGTTGCCTAGTCTGGCAATGAAATGTCTGCAAGAAAACAACAAGGCTCAGAGAGCACCAAGGACTCCACAGAATGTTTTATGCTTAGGCCACCACATCTGGGCTGCACAAATCTGAATCCCTAGTAGATGGCAGCAATCCACCCCCGAAAAACCAACTCTTGTGTTTGTGTAGATCTTTCCGGCCCAGGCACAGTAGGCCTAACTGCGCTACTTTCCAAGCCAAGGAACTGACCCCAAGGCAAGTTCTGTGTAGTCCTTGCACAGTCCCAACACCGTTTGGTCATAACATTCCCTGGGAGTTCACTCTTTTTAGCCAAAACTATTCCACAACTTCGTTATAAAGCTCAAGTTGGGAGGGTGAAGGGCAGTCTACAAATGGATTAAATAAATACATCATTTTCTGGCACATGGTCCAGAAGCAAACGCAAAAAGAGTTGTCTCTTTTTTCTGGCTGATTAATGATCCTGCTTTGAGCTCTGGGAGCTTTCCAACGTATAAAGCAAAGGTTTTTCGAGCCCTGCTGTCTTTGCAGTGCCAGTCCCAAATGTTTTGTTGCCCAATGCAGGTTGCAGATGCTTCCCACCAGCCCCTTAGCCAAGGTTTTTGAAAATCTCATCACACCAATTCCAGGGCATTAACCTGGATCTGTCAGTGTTCTACAAAGCATCCATCTTTGGGCTGTGACAAAGTCCCATGATGATCTTTGGATTGAGGTTATGAACTGTTGTAGTCCTCTAACTGTCCTTTTAGAGAAACACTGTCTAGCTTTATGCTGTAATGCCATAATAAAGATCGCCATACCCACCTCTGCCCTGAAAAGTACAATTCCTCAGTGCTGCTTGTTAAAGCTTATAGTCTCCTTTCTGTTATATTCTTCTTGAAGATTTATGCTATTTGCAGAACTAAAAATTAAAATATTGTGATAAATTTAGGGGAAAGGGGCTCCATTTACATAAGTTATTTTAATAACAATTTACTTAACAAATGAGCAGCACACAGTTCCCCCTCTTCTCTGCAGGGGTTTGTTCTCATGATTCATTATTAGGTTATTGTGATGTTATTGCATATATCAAGTCTTATGGCATGTGGAATTACAATCCAAAGGATTGTACCATCTGATGGCATGACAGAGTAATTGGACAGAGGGGTAATTACAGAGAAGTTCATGCATAATTTTAAATCACAATAAGTGATTGTGCAAAGAGCTGAGGTTGCATTTGTCCCCTCACCATGTTTTAGCAGGCACTTTGAGCAGGAATGGGCACTGAAAACTTTTTTTTTCTGTTGAGAGCCACAATCCCAATGGTGGGTGGGACTGAAGCAAGCAACGGTGGGGACAGGGCTAAATGTGGGTGGGTCCACAATACCTATTCTCATTCTGACAGCTCCCCCTTTTTTTCTTATACTCTTTTTCCCCATTTAGCATTCCTACATAGCAATCTGCTGCAGAAAGAATGGGCTTGCTTACAGTGAGCTTTTGAAATGAAGCCAAAGACCTAGGCTATACTATTTACAGTAGCTGTGCATTAGTTAACAGAGAAATGCTCTTGATATTGCATCAATGTGGGTTATTGCACAGAAAAATGGTGGCTGCAAGGGAGAAGTATATGAATCATTTCTGTAATAGCCTCATTCACCATCTCCAAGACTTAGAAGAAGTATTTTGGAGAAAAAGAATGGAGACTTTTGGCACCAGTAGGAGCTGTCATGCTTTTACTGTCACTATTGGAAACAAACATTTGATTTTTTTTCCAAATATGGTCAACTGCTTCATCAATTATCTGGTTGAGATCTTAATCAAGTCTTCCAGATGCTTAACTGGATGGTTCCTAAGCATGTCCTGTGCTATACTGGAGTCCGTAGCTCTCCATTGTATATGGAGAGGTTGTGGGCAACGACACATGAGGATAGGTGGCTTGAGCAACTATGACAAGGGACTGGGTGAATCCAAGCTGATGCCATGACAATCAAGTGGAGAACAATTAATGGATTTTTGTCCCAACACAAATGTGTTCTTCAGAACTGTTGGGCAGATGATCCAAATTTCAGTGGTTCCAGCTGGCTCCTTAACACCAAACTAAATGGTTTGGGCACTTCAGACTATCCAGACTGCCCACACTTGCACCAAGCTTGATGTTCGGCATTTCTGTACCTAGGCTGTCCATGACATATTTGTCTGAATGAATTACTTTTTGTTTGATCCCTGAGGAAATGGGTAAGTTTCTAGAACTGTTCATGCCACTACCCCCCTTCCTGGTTTGGTTTATCCCCTACAGTCTTAGGGGAGGCAGTGATGAAGCCCTAGTTTGAAAAGCCATCATAGGATGTCATTGTTTTTAATCACTATCAGTTGATGTTGAGTTTTCTGAACCTTTCCAATCTGGATTTAGATCTAGATTTGACACAGAGATGGCTGAGTCACCTGAGTATATGATATATTCCAGAAAAAAAAAAACCAAGAATCTCAGCTGTTTTGGATATTATTGATCAAATTATTGTGCTGGAGCTCTTGGAGAAGCTGAGAGTTTGAGACACCACTTTACAGTGGCTCATTCCTTTTTCTCTAGGCATTACCAGAAAGTGTAATTGGGAGACTTCTGCTCAGCCTTTTTTTTGCAGGGCCCTAAAGGAAGATGCAATTTAACTTCTGTATGAGTTTGCCAGAAGGATTATTCAGATTAGGAGCTGGTTGTCAAAAATATGCTGATGATATTCAGCTATATTTGTCCTTTTTTGTGACTCAGGTTGGGTATCTCCAGAGTCTCTGTATTTCTCCAGGCTGTAAGGGTCTGGAGTAAGGTGAAATTGAATTAAGAGAAGACAGAGTTGTTACTGATTTCAAAGGCTGAACTTCAAGATATGGGGGATATACTTGTTCTAGATGGATTTGCACTTCTTCTTGAGGACAGGTTTGATGTTTGTGGCCTTGAACCTAGTAAAAATGGTGATCAGCCATATAGCATTAGTGAGCATCTTTTTGCAGCTTTAACTGATAAAGCAGTTGTGTCCCTATCTTCAGGAGAGAGGCTTGATTTGATGGCTCATGCATAGGTAACTTCCTCAAAGCTAGACTACTGTAATGCATTTTTCATTGGATAGCCCTTGAAGATAAGCTGGAAATTACTGGTGACCTAGAATTTAGCAGTAGAAATGATAAGTGGCACTTTTATTTTATTTTATTTTATTTTATTTTATTTATTTTATTTATTTTATTTTATTTTATTTTATTTTATTTTATTTTATTTTATTTTATTTTATTATTTTATTTTATTTTATTTTATTTTATTTTATTTTATTTTATTTTATTTATTATTTTATTTTATTTATTTTATTTATTATTTTATTTTATTTATTTTATTTATTTTATTTTATTTTATTTTATTATTTTATTTTATTTTATTTTATTTTATTTTATTTTATTTTATTTATTATTTTATTTTATTTTATTTTATTTTATTTTATTTTATTTTATTTTATTTTATTTTATTATTTTATTATTTTATTTTATTTTATTTTATTTTATTTTATTTTATTTTTTTATTTATCTTTCAACTTCTATCACCACACCATCTCCCCCAAAGGGGACTCTGGGCGGTTTACAAACATAACAATTAAAATTTATACTATAAATAGATATCAAATAATACAATCTATAATCAATATTATTAATAAATTAAATATAAAATCCAATAGGCGATACAATGATCTTTTAAAAGGGCTCTATGGTACCAGCCATCCCCATGAGGAACTATTCCTGTTCCCATCCCAAGCGAGGCGGCAAAACCAGGTCTTTAAGTTCTTCCGGAAGGACAGGAGCGACAGGGCCTGCCTCACCTCCGGGGGCATAATGTTCCAAAGGGCAGGTGCCACTGCCGAGAAGGCCCGCCTTCTGGACCCCGTCAAGCGAAGCTCCCTTAACAACGGGGTCCGAAGCATGCCCTCTCTCCATAATCGAGTGGGACGGTTTGAAGTTATGGGGATGAGACGGTACCTCAGATACCCTGGTCCCATGCCATGTAGGGCTTTAAAGGTCATAACCAACACCTTGAATTGCACCCGTAAGCATACTGGCACCCAGTTCGGCTGATGCAGCAGAGGTGTCTCATAAGCCGATCAGGGGCACCAATAACTGTGCGCGGAGCCGCATTTTGGACCAGTTGAAGCCTCCGGATACTCTTCAAGGGTAGCCCCATGTAAAGCACATTGCAGTAGTCTATATGGGAGATGACCAGTAGTCTATATGGGAGATGACCAGGGCATGAGTGACTGTACGGAGGGACTCCCGATCCACTTCCTTGAACTCCTGCAGTATCTCTGTATTCAGATATCTTTGCTGGTTGCCAGTTTGTTCCAAATCAACCCCTGGTATATAAAGCTTAGGCCCAAGTCACCTAAAGGATTGCTTTTCCCTATATTGTCTGCTTCATACTGGATACAATCGACATCAACAACCAAGCTTGCTTTCTCTGTTGAGATGTCACATTATGGAATAAATTGTCACTGGAGCTGAAGCAGCCCCTCACCTTAGATACAGATTAGGAAGGCCTTCTGCATATCATCAAAAAATCCTTGTTTTCAGAGGCAGCAGAATAGGTAATAAAACTGCTTGAACTACACTATTTCTAAGTAACTCTAATTGCTGGGTTATGGGTTGGCCTAAAGTTATGGATATTTAGAAAGAGCTCCCTGATAGCAGTTGCAACTACTTATATTAACAGGAAAGAGGTTTCTTGAGAGAATAGATGTGTGTAGGAATAGGGTTTAGTTTGCATTTTAAGGAAAAAATAATTAATTTATACTGGCAGTGCAGATAGAAATATCTAGTTGACCTTGACTGATCCCCAAAACTTTAGTGGGATCAGACCTTCAACTTATCCTCTGGCCCACAGCAAGGCAGGATTCAATCATCCTTAGGTATGTATACTAGCTATGAAAGTTCTCACACAGTCAAATAGATCAGGCCCTTACCAAAACAGGGAACAAGGGATATCTCCTGTCCAAGACTTTTAAATAGAGTAGGCAGGATAAAGAGGCACAAAAAAATTAAGCATTGATTATTATAAACAGAGCTCACATTTGATGCACAGCAGTCACTGATTTTTTTTGTTTTTCAGAACGGTGTCATCATTTTGCTATAGCAAAAGTATGTACAGTATGTATGTATGTATGTATGTATGTATGTATGTATGTATGTATGTATGTGTCTGTCACACTTCTCTACCGCCCATCTCGCACACAATGACTCTGGGCGGCTGAACATTCTTATCCTGGGAAATTGTTTCTTGCAGAATTTTGCCTTGTTAGCCTGACATTGATGTTAAAGTGGAGTTTTCTCCTCCTTATGCTGACATAATCCAAGAGCAGCTTCAAGGTTTATAAAATCTGTTAGGTTTTGTCACTCATTACCTTGGAGGAAAGTCAAGTAACTGCAGTGACTGGAAAAAGAGGCCAGAGAGGCAGGATCGAGATCAGCAATGGGGACATCAACATTCATACTGGTATAATTTTCCTGTAGACTCAAAGATGGGTGGATAGTGGTTCAGCTAAACAGTGGGAAAAGGCCCTAAGACACACAATGAAGAATCTTTATTCTCCTTGATCTTGCATTATTCTTGCATTATTCATTATCATTCTTTCTGTTTTTTTCCCCTCTATTTTTTGGGAATCATATATTTCCCTTTTGTTAAGGACCACCTATATGGATGCATCAAGTGAATACAATGAAGGATAAAACTTTGTTCCAAAAGAGAGACAAAGCTAGAGAGAAGGAAGAAAAATGAAGATTTTTGCTCTCTGGGTATATTCTTCTGGCCCACACCCAGCATTCTCTCCTCTGGGCTCCTGTTAGTGGTTGAAGTATTACATTATGCATGACTCCTGACAGTTTCAGGATAAGTAAATGGCACTAGTTCAGTTAGTGGCTTTCAGCTGTACGCTAAGCTTTGCAGTTTATTGGAGTTATTTAGGTCAATAAAGTTGTTATCTGCTTATAATACTTCACTGCATCATTACTAATAATGTTGTCATGTTGGGGAAAAGGTTCGATAGGATGTCTGGCATATGATGTCAACATGCATTAGTATATTAAATTTGGTTTTCTAAGCAGTTTCCTGCATGGGGTTTACTTTGCAGGTGAGCTTTCAAGAGAGTAGCATGACCTGTGGGCAAATAAGTATTGAGGCTACTTGATGGCACTGGCATTTGGCTCATTAGGAAGATGTCTCCTAAACATTTATGCTTTATTTTCTTTGACTACAGAAACAACAATGTGCTTCTGGTTGAGTACAATATGCCTGGGCAAGATGATCCATTGACTGAAGTACAATACAGCATTTTTTCCTGTATGTCAGGCTTCTGGTGTGAAGAATTCCCTACAATGGGGAAGTTTCCCAGATTTCAGATCAATGCAGCTGCACTTGCATGACAGATGCCTAGCAGTGTTAATTTTTTTTGAAGCCAAATGCAGAGTGTGAGTAGCAATATGGCCATTTGGTGAAGATCTGCCACCAAATGGGAGACTATTATTTTTAAAAATAGGAAGAAATCATCTTGATTCCAGAACTAGAAATTCAAGGAAGCAATCCTTAAATACTTTACTGGAGCAATGCAAATCCCTTCACAAGAACAAGTTCCCCCACATCAACAAGAAAGTCACTAGGAAAAAAAATGCAATTGTCTGATGCTTGTAGTTAGTTGGTTACAAGAGAAGGAGAAAACAGAGCAAACTCTCACCCCAGCTCCCTTTACCGGTGTTACTGCATGCAGAAGATCAATTGCAAAAATCAGCGGTCAGAATAGCATGAATCAAGCCCAACCATGTTTTAAAATGGAATCAGCCTCTTGATGAGCATTTGTCTGGTGAGCATTCAAAAACCTGAGTGGTTGTTTTGAATGGTGACCCACAAAGCTGTCAAGTTATTTTCTCTTTAAGAACCAGTGAACAGCATGCAACTTTAGCTGACGCCAGGATGCAAGGCAAGTGTTTCTGCCCCTGAGAAAGAAAGGCCATCCACACATTCTACAGAGCTTCATCATTACAAATGGAAAAATTGCTCTTTCCTTCCTGGGAATTAATCAGTTGAGATGCTGAACACAGATAATGGTGTGAAGCTATTTAGTTCCGAAACTGATTCCAGAACAATGCAAAGCCCCTACGTGAAAGGGTCCTGAGTCAAGATATCAATCGAAGAATTTGAACTCAGAGTTCATACTAGGGCATTCACAAATCCAGATGACTGCCAAAGAGACAGAGCTTTTTGTATCTCCTTGCTGCCATCTAGTGGCCTTCTGGATTTGTGCAGCCCAATATGGAAGCTCTACTCTTAGCTAGCGTATTATGCCTTGTATGTTATCATGTTTTGCCTTACTGAGATTTAAGGATTTCTTGATTTGGTTTTGGTAATTCATTTTCTAGGATAGATCCTCTTGTCTATATCCTTAGAACAGTGCTTTCTAAAGTGCCGCCATTGGCGACACACCAACGGCGGCAGCAGCGGCGGCGGCGGCGTGCGCGGGGGTGGGGGCGTGCACGGCGGCGGTGTGGGGGGGTGCACGGGGCGGCGGCGCACATGGCAGCAGTGGCGGCAGCCTCCGCTAAAACGCGGAAGCACTGATGGTGTGCCGCCGCCACCGTACACACCCCCGCTGCCGCTTCCGGGTTGTGTGGCGACACACCAGACTGTGTGTTTTGCGACACACTAAAGTGTCGCGACACACAGTTTGGAAAGCTGTGCCTTAGAACTTTCCAGCATTAATAGCATAGCTGAGCACACCCAACTGACATTAGCAATAAGAATTTAGCAGATGAAGTCAGTTAGTGGCCTTCATCTGCTAAAATATATAATGGGAAAGTCTCTATTACCACCAGGTAATTATGTCCCAATGGTGAAAACTGGATGATCCTTCCACGGTTATATCTGATTTTATTTCTTCTCATGCAGATTTCAGTATACCCCCAACTGATGCTCTTCAGCTCCTGCATAACTGATAAATATTTAACGAACTTCAATAGGATGTTACGCTTTTTCAGCTCCCTCTGACAATAGCTGCAATTGTGCAGCTAATTCCCTCTGCAGCCCTCTGCATTTTTCATATTTCATTTGTTAACCTAACAACCTGCATGTGCTGAACTATAGCCCACATCTCTTTTTAAGCCCCCATAAAGAATCCGCAATACCTCCTTTGATCATGGTTTCACTTTTACAGGATAAACACACCACTTTCCCATATTAGGCTTGGTAGTCATGCACCTCATATGAACCTTCTGGTTTCTATCAAAAGATAAATGGCAACTGTCTCCGAATTAATGGTACTCAGATAACAAATGACAATGCTTGGAAATACTTAAACAGGGAGGTGCCTGTTCTGAAATGGCAGATTCTACTTTTTCCTTTTGTAGTGATAGGAAGATGTAGGAAAGGGTTGGGTGTCTCACCCAATGATATCTGACGCCAAAAAGACTGCTATCATCTTGGATCAGTTAAGTTTCGTTCTTCTCTGGGGCAATGTAATAAAGAACACTTTTAAAAAGAAGACAACTGCTTTTTAGGTCTTCTCAGATTCAAATTGGAGCCAACATAGCTAATATTTTCTGCAGGATTGAACTGCGGCAAATAGTGCAGTGCTTTCATGAAACAAGTATGGAGTTCTGCCAAGGGTGGAGAATCTTTGGCTGGCCCTCTGAATTTTGCTGAATTACATCTCCCAGCATCCTTCACTATTGTAAAAAAACTAGAGGATTATTGATTGTTTATTCTAGTGTGATCATAAGTGGAGATCATGAGGAGTGCTCACACTTTCTTGTGGTATGACAAAGTCAAGGTCAATGTGGATTTTAAAAATCACTATGTTAGACATGACATATTGAGAATATGGAACAGATACAAATCCAGGTTGTGCCCGAAAACACCTTTGTGGCTCTCAGCACAAGAAGCATTTTATAGAAGAGAAATAATAGGCAAACACAAATGGTTAACTTATCATGAGATACTAGAATTTTGTCAAGGGGAATGTAAAATAAAATCAAGAGAAGAACGGGTGGCAGAGGGATATAGTGGTCAATGGTTCTCTTATTTACAATGATTAGAAAGATTTAAAGTAGAAAAAGAATGTATGGTTTTGAACATTATAAGACTGACTTTGGAATAGAATTGTGTACAAATGATGAACATGTAATGCTAAAATGTATTAACTTTTATTGAAATTTGAAACAGAAGAAGTGAAATAATGTAGAAATGTAGAATGTAGAAAGAATTTTTCTCTTTCTTTGACTTTTAGTTTTCTCTTTGATTTCTTTCTTTTTCTTTTCTTTTTCTTACTTTACATTAGTTTGTATTAGTTTTTATCTTCCTTTTAAAAAATCTTTAATAAAATTAAATTTATAAAGGAGCACTCAAACTTTCTTCTCACTTTCTTTAAAAATTCTATTTTTTTTAGTTGCATACAAATTTTCTTTACCTTGTGACTTTCTTCAAATGGTAATAACCCATTTTGAACCTATTTTCCCCCTTTGTAGGAGGAAATAAAAACATTCTATTGTTTTCCTCCCTCCTCTACCTTATTTATCAAAATGGCAGAGACATTGTATGTGGCAATTTTATTTTTCTAAGAAAGTCAGAAATGCTTTTGATTGCACTTAAGAAAATGATTTCTAATTTGGCTGAGTTAATCTCTTTGGAACGCCTAGGCATACACGTGTGTGTGCACATGCACACGTACGCATGGCACATGTTTCTAGGGCTGTACTTTAGAGGTTTTTAGCACTCTCTTTGCTATCTTTAGGAGAGCTTATATGCTGCAAGGCTAAGCATTTGCTGTATACTATGTATTCTAGTAATAGCTATGTAGTTAGTATTCTAGAGACAGCAGACTTTTTTTACAGACATCAAGAGGTCATCCAGATTTTTGCAACTAGTTATATTGGCTACAAAGGAAATGTATCACTGGAGGACAATAGGACACGGAGGAAGGGCTTCAAAGGGACCGACTTAAACGGCTTCATCCTTTTAATCAACTGAATATTATGTCAGTTCTGGAAGCTTCAGGCTTGGTGCCAGGGAGTGACATAACTGGGCAGCTGCCAGGGCCCAGTAGCTGCTGAGGGAGCACCATGTCAGCCATTCCTGACCATGCTTACCTTTCAAAAGGCTCAAAAGGCTCTAAAGCATGCTGGCTGGGGAATTCTGAGAGTTGAAGTCCACACATCTTAAAGTTGCCAAGTTTGAAAAACACTGCTTTAAAGACATGGTTGTGTTAATGAGCCTGGGGATCTGGTTATGGTTTGGAGCCTGCTAGATACTGATTGATCCATGACTTGCATTTGCCTGCTTTTTATGGTTTTCAGATTTAATTTTGGTTTTAACTGATTTTTTTTGTTTTGGTTTTAAGGGTTATTGTGCTTTTCCTGTGTTTTGTTTACTGGTTGTGTTATATGGTTGTTTTTAAGAATGTCAGCCACCCAGAGCCACAAATGTGAGATGGACAGCTATGCAAATTGAATGAATGAATGAATGAATGAATGAATGAATGCTGATCCTGCAACAGTGTTGCTTTTCAATGCAAGGGAAGCCGATTGTTTGATTTGCTTCATGTTTTAGATTAAACAAAATACAATGTGGCTCATAGCCACACCATAACAGAGGATAGTGGTGAGATAATGGGCATAACCAAACAGAACATTCCCAGGCACACTATAATTGTGCAGAAGCAGCATTTCAGTAGGCTCTTGAATGCATACATTAATACAGGGGTCCCCAACCTGTGGGCTGCGGCCCACTAGTGGGCCATGGTCTGCTAGGAAGTGGGCTGCACAGCAGGTGAGCAGTGGTGGTCTGCATGATTGGCTCCCGCCAGCAAACCTCACCCGCCGTCCATGCTATTGGCTCCTGCCTGCAAACCCCGCCCCCTGGTCCACGCGATTGGCTCCTGCCTGCAAATTCCACCCCCAGTCCATGCGATTGGCTCCCGCCTGCAAACCCCGCTCCCCCCAGTCCGTGTGATTGGCTTTCACCTGCAAACCCCGCCCCCCTGGTCCGTGGAAAAATTGTCTTCCACGACCAGTCCCTGGTGCCAAAAAGGTTGGGTACCCCTGCATTAATACATTCAGTGGACAATTCCTTATTAAAACACATCAAAAACCAGCAACAAAAATATTAAGAAGTAATTCAAATCAAAATGTCCATCAGAGAGGGGCAATTGAGAGATGAGAGGGTCTTTCCCCAGTGCCGAGTTGAAGCATTATCCATCCATCCTTGAGTTGGCAGGAAACTATTCTGATGTAAAGTTGCTAACTCTATTACTAACCCCTCTCCTGCTCCTGTGGTGGTGGTTCTGGCTCACCCAAGAGAACCATAGTTGTGTCCAGAGTATCTACCTGCAGGGCATATAAAATAAAGACAGTTGCTGATTCCTTGGGCTTTGCTTCCTTTTCCCCTGTCCAGGAAAATATTTGCCAATCGTGACAGTGATGCAGGAATGGAGAAAGAAAGTCCAACTCCAGTGCTGGGCTTCAGGGTACCATTGCAGTGTTCGTGTCCACCCCCCTTTCCCCTTCAAAAAGGGAGGCTAAGGCAGTTGGTTTTCCTCCTGCCACATGTTCCAGAGCTGACCTTCAAATCTCAACAGTTGGAAGGGTATACATGGAAGTGGAGAACTGGTTGAGACCAGTTTGATGTCTGTATGGTTTGGGAAGCTGAGTCTGGACAGCCACATAGAGACAGACAGACTGCAGTTTTGACAGGGTGCTAAACCCAGATTCAGAACAAGCCAACTGAATATGTGTCTGCCAGTAAAGATAGAGAGCTGGGTGTTTCCAAACCTGGTTCCCGCTTGGGTAGTAAATATAGAGAACTGGATGTCTGCAAACCTGGTTCTCTGGGGTTTTGAGACTTTGAGGCATTCCTAATTTACTTGCTTCTCCCCACAAGGTCTGGCACAGGGGCAGCTGGCCCTGGCTAGTGCTTCAACTCAGCACTGGAGAAAGACCTGCTCTTTCCCCCAGGAGGCAAACAAAATGGTGGCAGAAGAGAGTAGAAAGACTTAGAGGAGGAGACATGCCCACATCAGCCAGAAGTGATCAATAGATGCCAGGATTCCCTAGCCTTATCTCTGTGTCTTGAACAGAAAAGTTTGAGAAACACATTAGATTTGATACACACTGAAATGTTCCTGCCTGGTTATGGGGGAAAAACACTACTTTAAACCTGGAAGAAGTGAGGATCACTTAAGCCTGTCTCAGTCATGGGCTGAGGGCAAGAGGAAGACAACATCATGGGGACATGGCAGAACAGAGAGGCTGCCAGGTTTGTTTGTTTGTTTGTTTGTTTGTCAAATTTTGCTACTGCCCATCTCCCCCCCAAGGGGGGACTCTGGGTGGTTTACAATAAAATTAAAGCATTAAAATATGGTAATACATAAATAAATATCAGATACAAATATAAATATAGAGTAGAAAAGATAAAATAAAATCCAGATGGCAATGACAGTTTTAATGCCGCTCATGCATATCTTAGGCCGTCTATGTTCATGCCACAGTTAGATTCCAGTGGGGAAAGGCCCAGGGATTCCTCGAAGCCTATGGGATACTTCTAACTCTTCCCTGTTGCTTATAGACTGGGAATGCTTTCTCTATACCAGGCCTTTGCCCTTTCAGCTCTCAGTTTCCAAACAGATTTCTCTGGGTTTTTCTTTTTTGTATAATATTTTCCAAATGGTTCAGAAAATTTCCCCAGTGAGTTCAAATGAAAGAGAAGTTCTCCAGTACAGTGCATGCTGTACTGTATTTTAAATATAGATGTGCTGCAAATGCTCCGAGTTGTCTGGCTACATGGGGAGATTCTCCCAATGAAAGCCTCCTATGGTTAAAAATGTGTGACACGTTTGCCTTCCTTCCTTCCTTCCTTCCTTCCTTCCTTCCTTCCTTCCTTCCTTCCTTCCTTCCTTCCTTCCTTCCTTCCTTCTTCTTTTTTCTGTTTATATCGACAGAGATCGAGTTCCATCTAATTTCTCCCTTCATCCTCTTAATTGTTTCCTTTAAATGGTAACAGAATCCAATGCTTCTTTTGCCTTCCTAGTGGAACGAAGCACTATAAAATATTTCACTGTCAAAGGACGTAACCAGGATAAATATATGTGAAGAGCACCTACACTGAAGCCTGGAGGACCACTTAACAGGCTACAGTTTCCTGTTTCCAATTGCTTACATTTCGAAATTCAATAAGGCTGAGCCGACCCAACTCTCTTAGGGTCCTTCTTAGCTTCAAAAAGTTTCATGAGTCCATTTTTAGAACATCCGCGACGGAATCCATGATTGTATGATTGCATTTAACAAACAGTTCTATAACTAACACACATACATGCACTTTGCTCAGAGAAAAGCATATGTACCACAGCTCCCGAGCCTTCCACGCTGAGAAAAAGCATTTCAGCTACTAATTGCTGCCTTCAGGATAGCAGCCTTCATAATTTCCATGTCGATGAAAGCTGCACCTCAAGAAAAAAGAAGAACAAAAAGAACAATGTGATTAAGAGTTTACGCAATTGCTGGAGGACAACATTTTAATAATTATGTTTGGTCTCCAGCAGGGATGCTACAAGCACTCAAATAGGAGGGGGAAGGAATCCTTTTGCAAATCTCTGACAAAATATGCTAACAAGAAATGTAAAAAGGAAGCTTATGGCCAAGCATGGGATACAAACCTCCAAATAACTCTTGCAGCCTCCAGAATTTAGCTCCCTTATACTGGGGGATGGTAGTAATTATGTAAGCTGTTATTTAGGCTTAAAGGTAAGGGTAAGGTTTTCCCCTGCACAGTCATGTCTGACTCTAGGGGGCGGTTCTCTTCTCCGTTTCTTAGCTGAAGAGCCAGCGCTGTCCGAAGATGCTTCCGCGGTCATATGGCCGGCATGACGCGTTCAGAACTTTCCCACTGAATTGGTACCTATTTATCTACTTGAATTTGCATGCTTTCAAATTACTAGGTTGGCAAGAGCTGGGGTGAGTGTGGGAGCTCACTCCATCATGCAGCGCTCAGGTCTCAAACCGCTGACCTTCCAATTGACAAGCCTGGCATCTTAACCACTGAGCCATCGCGCCCCTGATCCCTCCCTCCCTCCCTCCCGCCCTCTCTCTCTCCTATTTATTATTTAGGCTTAGCTTCTCCCATACAGTACAAATTCATCTTTCCACTGCAAAAATAAATCCAACTGCCCTAGGTCTGCCCATGTTCATGACATAATCATATTACTGTCCTGCCACTGAAGCCCTTCACTTCCAAAACTGAAAAATAATTTCAAAAACTATGGTCTCCAGCTCCTGAAAGTTTGCCAACATGATCTTAAGAGGCACTGAAATTTTAGTGCATGCCTCTAGTACCAGGAGATGCAAATACTTCTCCACCAAAGCAAATACTCTCACACATCTTTATGTGATTGGATTGTCCTCAAAACTTATTTTCCCCCTTCCTATTTGAAGTATGATTGGTTTTTTCCCCCACTTGGTAACTCATGTTGCAGGAATGTTATTCGTTTTATTCTTCCTGTAACTATATAAGATAATTTAGATAACTGTTTCTTGACCTTTACAACTTCTATGAGGGTTGAATGAGGAGTAATGCTGCCTCATCCATACCTTTAAATAAATAGGGATATTTAAATAAATGAAACTGGAAAATAATCCTTGAACTTTTGTTACCTGCATTTACTTCTTCACATAATAATCACCATTCACTACACAGTTATGCCAACAGTGGACAAGCTTTTTAAAGCCATCACAAAAGAATGCCATACATTGTATCTTTAACAAGGTCCTGGCATTCCTTTCCACCTCTTCATTTGAGTTGAACAGATGCCCAGAAAGTATTCCTTCAATTCTGGGAAAAGGTGGAAGTCACATGGCACCAAGTCTGGACTATATGTGAGGAAGCCATGTTGCACAAATCTTCTGATATTGAAGAACATCAATAACGTGACCCACACATTCCTCTGAAATACCAAGCTTGACAAAAAAAATCCCTTTGAGCGATTCATGGATTGACTTTAATCAGTTCACCAAATTTTTTTCATGTGCAATTTGGTTGCTGTCACAAGTTGCCTACCTCCTTCCAGATCGCACAAATCAGCTCTTCCCAGTTCATTATCTTTACATTTTTTGGCCCAGTGATGCACAATACGCACATGAACATAGTCATCACCATAAGGGATCTGTATTTGGCAGTGCATTTCAATTGGAGGGACTCCTTTAATAGTCAAAATCCAATCATGGTACATTGCTTAAGGCACACACACAAGTACTCACTGCAGGCTTCCGTTTCATGAACAATAGCAACACAATCTTTTCTCACTGCAACTTCCTGACAAATTAATTGAAGAAACAGATGCTAAAGAATGTATTAGAGGTTTTGGTCCATCAGTACTGTCATGTGTTGTCAACCTATAACACTGAAGGCATGACTTTTCATTCAACTCTAGTAGATGTATGGATTTCAAATCCGAGAATAAGCCATCCAGCATGTTCATTGCTAAGAATTCTAGGAGTTTCACATCTGGAAGTTCCCAAGTCTGTGAAACATGGGCTTAGACAGAGAATAAGAAATTTGATACCCCCATTCCATAGTTAAGCTCCAAAATTTGAATCTAGGCTTTCTCAATTGAAACCCAAAGTACACTGTGCCACTGGAATCCTCTATCTAACATGCTATACAGCTATATATTAATTTTTTACATTTATTTATTAGATTTGTTAAGGCTGTCTAACTCCAAAAAGACTCTGGGTGGTTTGCAGCATATTTCTTCATCAAGTTGGTTTGCCTAAATTGATAAATTGATCTTCGTTATTGGTGGCTTGTTTGAAAGAAACTGATTTCAAACTATGGATTATGAAGCTGGTTTGTTTATAACTAGTTTGTTTTAATGACACTTGACAATCTGGTTAGCACTGAACTATGGCTGATGGAAATTTGAAAGCCTCTTTTTCATAGCCTGATCAGAAGAAAAAGGAAGTGGGGGAGCAAGACAGACTTTGCTATGGCTTATTCCCATTACACTAAGGCAGAGCTTTCCAAACTTTTCAGGTTGGTGACACACTTTTTAGACATGCATCATTTCACGACACACTCTTACAGCAGGGCATCATTTCACGACACACTCTTACAGCAGGGCACAAGGCAGGCACTAAGACCTGCGCGGAATCACAGCAGGTTTGGCGGGAGCAAGGCACAAGGCAGGCACTAGGACCTGCGCGGAATCCTTGCAGGGCTCGGAGGCAGCAGCAGCCGCAACACACCCAGACACTGCAGCCGACACACTAACGTGTCCCGACAAACAGTATGGAAAGCTCTGCACTAAGGGCATCTTGCACTGCACCAGAATAGGCTCTACACATGTGTGATCTTGTGCTGTTTTCTGTGTTCAGCAACTGAGTTGATTGATTGTTTGTTTGTTTGTTTGTTTGTTTTTCTGGCTCAGTTGCAATATGTCCTAAATTGCAAAAACATCTGATGTTTCCATTTGCAGTCCTGAAGCTTTGCAGAATTTGTGGGCAGGACATTTTCCCATGGAAGACTCTTGACTCAACCAGCTTCTGGCTCGTGGGTGCAAGCTAGTCTCTCCTTCCTTCCTACAGATATTCAGCTGCTGTAGTGCCTTGGCAGTGTTGCATCTCCTCCCTCATAACAAGAGTTTGCATCACCTCTTTCTAGGGAGCAACCATTCCTGGAATGGGAGGCCCTGCTCACTATCACTCACACAGTGTACTCTACACGGGGCTGCCCTTGAAGACCACTTGGAAACTTCAGCTGGTCCGGATTGTGGCAGTACACACAGTTCTGGGCACCCCACAGTTTGCCTGTGTTAGACTGCTGATGTGTGAGCTGCACTGGCTCCCTGTTTCTTTCCAGGTGAAATTCAAAGTGCTAGTTATCACCTTTAAAGCCCTATATGGCAGGGGTAGTGAACCTGTGGGCCACGGCCAACTAGTGGGCTGCGGCTTGTTAGGAACTGGGCCACGGGGCTCCTGCCCGCAAACCCCACCCCCTTCTGCACGATTGGCTCCCACCCTCAAACCCGCCCCCCGGTGCTTGTGATTGGCTCCCGCCCGCAAACCCCACCCCCGGAGCGCGCAATTGGCTCCCGCTTGCAAACCTCACCCCCCGATCCGCAGAAATCCTGGAAACCCCACCCCCTCGGTCCGCGGAAATCCCGGAAACCTTGCCCCCTGGTCTGTGGAAAAATTATCTTTTGAAACTGGTCCCTGGCGCCAAAAAGTTTGGGGACTCCTGCTATATGGAACAGGGCCAGGTTATCTATGGGACCACCTCTCCCTGAGAGTATCTACCCATCCCACTAGATAGGATAGAGTGGGCTTGCTCCCGGTTCTCTTAAATGTTGTCATCTGGTGGGACCTAGGAATCAAGCCTTTTCCATGGCTGTGCCTACCTAGTGGAACAGCTTCCTCCCTGAGGTCTTCCTTGCCTTCTGGATGGCCATTAAGACCTAGTTTTTCCCTCAGGTCCTCAGTCAGGAGGGGAGGTGAACCCAACATTTGAAAGCCAACTGTCAGCAATGTACATCCCAACCTTCATAAAACTGGATTTAAAAAACACAGCAATAGTAAAAAGAAATAGCAGAACCACAATGCATAAAATAGCAACATATAGGAACATACAGCACCAGGAATCTAACATCAGCAACAGCACCAGGCTGTCCAACAGCCATGAAACAAAGGACTTTTATTGCTAGAGGGAACAGATCATACTATTCCAGCTCCCATAGCCAAAGTGGCTGTTTTGGTGGACTTCCTAAAACCAATAAGGAAGGGGAATGCTACTCCATACAAGGAGAGCATTGACTAAGAAGGGTTATCTTTGAGAGATGTAAACCTACTCCAGTCATGCTGTATTTAAAAGTACAGTTCAGACACTTATAAGTAGTGCAAGGGTGGCCAACCCTGAGCCCACATTTAAAATACTGAGAACTGAGTTGTGTTCTCAGTTATATTGGCAGGACAAATGCAAAAAGGGAGCATTCCATTAGCACAAAAGTTAAGGCTTGTGGCTAGCCATGTTCAGGAAAATGAATGAAGGCCGAAGCACGCTCTAATAGTCATTAATGAGATAATCCAACTCATTGGCCAATTATCCATGTCAATTTTAGACATCTCATGTCAATGTTATCATGCCACCCAGGGTTCTCCATATATGTACTTACAGCACGGGGTATCTGCAAGTCCAGAAGCAGCAGAAAAGCTACCAAATCAGAGAAATGCTTTCCAAGGCTGCAAAATGTTCCCTATCTCTCTGATTTGATTTGCTGCACTAAAACAGGGTTCCCCTTTGGTTCACAAATCTGTTTCAATGGGGCGATCTTTGCAGAAGCAAGGCATCCCTTTGAAGCTTTGCACAGCCCTAATACATATCCATTTAACACACAATAATTCATCCAAATAGATGAATAAGTCCATCTTCTTGGATTGCATCAGAAGTCATGTGTAGGGTCATATGACTCATGTCTGTTATCATGATATGCTTATTTTAAAATATTTGTACATAGTAAAGCAGACACTGAATTACTGATCTATGATTTTTCCTCTGATATTGTAGTTTTAGATATGCATTTATCCTTTCCCACATGGGGAAAGCATTCAACCACATAATCTTCCTACTTCAAGTCCTAAATGGTACAACCCAGACACAGAGATTTATGAATTCATCTTTTGTCCTTAGGCGGGCTCATGTCCCATTGTCATTGAGAACTATGCCTCTTGAATAGCCTGGGCTACACTTCTATGATTCCTTATTTCTGCTATACTAAATATGAAATAATGTAATTGCAATTCACACTGAACTGAACCTTTTTCTTTCTTCTTGTTCTGTCACACGTGGGATGGAGAAAAATGAAAAGTGCAGCAAAAAAGCTGAAATATGAAAGAGATTTGGAAGAAATGTCACATTGTAGTGAGGCATGGAGGCTTGTCTTGCAACTTATCAAGGACAGGAGTTCTCTTTCTTTTTTATTTTTAAAATATCCAGTGCCTTCTCAGAGCAGTGCAGGCATTCCTCAAAGAGGCTTGCAGTTCTGGAATGCCCATGGGAACAATGCTCTCTATTAGAGCATGGTCATTCCATGGTCATTCCAAAAAGCACTGCCAGAATGTGATTCCCTTGTGTCCGTGCGGGAATTTTAAAAACTAAAAGAAGATAACCTCTTGGATACCTGGGAACACTTGTGTCCTCTGTTCTACATTTGATTTGGAGAGAAAGAGAGAGAGAAATATTTATTACAGCCATAGACCAGCACAGATTTTAATTGAAGGCTTGAGCTTCAAAGAAGACATGGCTTCATCTAAATCTGTACCATGAAAAAATAATACTAAACTCTGCCTATGAAAGAGGCAGGAGAAAAATGTTTCACAAGGAATGAAGAGTTTCACAAATAGGAGATAGGATCTGACACAGCACTAATTGCAACTAGTATCAGAGACCTATCATTTCTTTCATATAAAGAAGAATGGTTTTTGTTCTAATCTACCTCACAGAGGCATTACAAGGACAAAATGGGAGGATGACAATTATGTACAGTGCAAAGTATTTCTGGAAGTAAGGCAGGTTATAAATACAATAAGTAAAATAATTCCTTCAAAAATATGCATATTTTCTTGGGTGCTTTTAACTCTCTACATATCTAAGTTCTTCCTTTTCTCCTTTTTTTTTACTTCCTTGATTAGCTTGATTAGCTTACTGACTTCCTTAGCCAAAACATACTTCAGCAACTCTCTTCTACATACATTACACCCTTTTCTAATGCTAAGCACATTCGTTTCTCTTGGTAGAGAACTTTTATGTTAGCACATGAGAAAAAGATAGAACTATTTCTCAAGAAACAGTTTTGGGGTTTTTAAGAAGGGATGAACCTGTTCTGCAATTTTTCATAAGTTTGAAGACCTGTTTTGTTTTGTTCCAGAAGGGAAGTTTTATATGCATGTTGAAAAGGGAGATTGATCAAGTGGACCTACAATCACCAGCTCCCTATTTCCTATGTGCCAAGGGCTTCCTTCTCTATGCTAAGGCCACTTCTTCATATTTGTCAGAGCTTCACCCAGGGCTCAATAATAAATCTCTCTCTAGGAATTCAAAACCTCATTCCAGGATTACCAGAAAAGAGTCAAGGACAAGCCTCAGATAGATACATTGCAGTTATTGCAGATATGAGAATTCTTAATAATTAAGATCACCTTGATTGCAAAATTCAAGCAATAAAGTCCTCTATTTATAACAGCCCCAGGTTTTAAATTTTGTCTCTTTCTCCATCTCAGCCTTAGATGTGGAAGACATCTGCACCGTGTTGTGATAACGGCCTTCTTGCTTCCTTTTCAGCTTCAGTCCTGACAAGGTTGGCCTTGAGTCTCTGTAATGGGCTGTGAGAATAACCTCGGGAGACAGGAGGAAGAGCTGCAGCCTAGACAAAGTCTAATAAGAGAAATCTGATTCCAAAGGAGAGATGGAGGTGGAGAAACTGTCTCAGAAGGGACCCTCCCTAGTTCTCCGGAAAGTAGAGGCAGAGGAGGGGGGAAGCACTTTCAGACTTGCAAGATTCTGTTACTGTAACCTTACAATAAAGGTAGTACTAATACTCATGGTTTTGGTTTCCTGTCTGGACTACCTTGAATGTGATGTTCTCAAGGTATAAATCTGCCCATGGACACTTCTCTTGACATCCACCAGCCTTCTGCTCCATCTATGAAAAAGAGAGAGCGAGAGGTGGAGAAATTATTTTAATTTAAATAATTAAATGGGACTCTGGTAAACTAGAAAGTCAAGTGTCAGTTTCAGAATATTTCTGACTTCATATAGGTTCCACAGGCATTCTTAGAAAACTTAAGAGACTAAAGGAGTGCTTTGTTTGGAAGCAAAATACAGGGAAGCTGGGATGGTAGAAAATGTCATGGGGACAGCCATGGAAAGAACCTGGCACAAACTCACAAGTTTGTCTCGTTTATCTTCTGTAAATAGGCATTTGGGGAATGGTCATACCCACTATTGTAGCTGTTGTGTAAATGCACAACCATCCCTTAGCAGCCATTTTGTAGAAATATTCACAAAGGATTTTAAAAATTCCATAATTTGTAAAAGCAGGGATCCCTGTTCTGTCACTCCATGCCTCACCCATAACTTACAGAGAACCAGTTGGTGCAGCAGTTAAGACACTAGACTGGGAGACTGGGAGTTCTAGGCCTCCCTTAGGCATGAAAGCTGGCTGGGTGACTTTGGGCTAGTCTCTCAGCTCAACACAGTTGTTGTTCTGGGGAAAGCAGGAGGTGGGAGCATTATGTACACTGCCTTGAGATGTACGAAATAAAGGTGATGGAGGAGGAGGAGGAGGAGGAGGAGGAGGAGGAGGAGGAGGAGGAGGAGGAGGAGGAGGAGGAGGAGGAGGAGGAGGAAGAAGAAGAAGAAGAAGAAGAAGAAGAAGAAGAAGAAGAAGAAGAAGAAGAAGAAGAAGAAGTAGTAGTAGTAGTATATTGAAAGTTTCCACTCTGCAAATAACATATTTTATGGTAGCTGGCTCTGATATAACTATGTGATTGATTCTGATGTGGCCAGGATAGAGGGCAGTTATGACCTTAACAGAGAATACTGTAAATTGTTTCAGAAGCAATCAGAAAAAAATATTTTGAGTAGTTCAATAAGGAGAAAAAGGAAGACATCTGTATCATCTTTTGGTTTTATTATTTGAAAGGCTGGTGTAGTGTAGTATAGAAGATAAGTTTGTGAAATGCAAGAATTGTTTTGATCATACGTTCACTAGCATCCCAATTTCCAGTTCAGAAGTTGATGATGCATAATGGACACCATCACAATTCACCAGGGGATGTTTTTGAGTCACGCTACAGTTTTACTGGGGGAACCTTGACCTTAGTGTTTAGCAACTATACTGCTGAATTTTGGAGAGGGCTCCAAGGACCACCAAAACCCACATTTGGGGGCTGCAGATTGCGCATCCGTGAAGTAGCCTAAATCAAGCTCCCTTTTGTCATTAAAACCTTCCTCATATGCAACTTGGTGAGGTTATTAATATTATTATTTATTAAATTTATATGCCACCCAACTGCCAGGGATTCTGCATCTTATATGCTTAAAATTTTCACAAATTTTATGTTCCATAGTTCTGGGGCTTGGGCAAGAAATCCAAAGGACCTTTTTTTATTTTCAATATCTGGATTGAGGGGACAAGTCTTTGGAAGAATGGTTTAGAACTCCCCACCACGGACAGGCTTGTGTCTTTCAGAAAGTTCAGCCTAACTGCTGACAGCTTCCAATAATTCTTCATTTGATGAAAAAGAGTCCCTCAGTGTCACTTCCTCCGTATGCAAGATCTATGATCGTATACAGTATTTAGAGATTGCTCGATTGACCTGTTGCTTTGGGACATGCATTCCCTAGAATATCTGACACATATTTGTTCTCCTTCAAATATTATTTTGCCATCTTGGCTCTCTCATACTGATCCATGACAAGTTAACAGGTCAGATCAATTTCTCAGTTTTTTTGAGAAAAAAGCCAGAGATTCTTGGCTTCTTAAATAAAAAATATAGCAAAATTTGGAAAGAGGAAAGGAAAGGAAAGGAAAGGAAAGGAAAGGAAAGGAAAGGAAAGGAAAGGAAGTGATGTTTTATGTTTTACCATTCCTATCACTCGCTTTATGGTTTGCACTGATTGATAAATATTGTGACACCACTGAAGACAACTGAAAAATATCCATTGAGTAAGTTAGTTCAGTAGCTGGGTAGCTACTGAGAAGTCTCTGGGTTTTCATGGATAATTTGGGAATTGAGTAAATATGGAATGCTTATAGTTTATGGAAAAAATATGCTGTATCAGAAGCATACCCTAATACAAAGGTGAGGGAAGAATTGTTCTTCTGTTGAAGATAACCCTAACTACAAATTTAAACTCTGTACTATGCCCAAATGACTTCACAAAATCTCCACTTGCTTTTCATGGATCAAAATGGAAGGAACTAAATAAATTAATCTAACAAGCTCTCCAAATTCCTCATAGCTGGAGTTCACCAATACCACTGGTAGTATCTTTTCTACTTTTCTGTATGTAGCAGCAGCTTGACCACCATTTTATATTTTCCACAGTGTCCTAGACTTAAAGGATTTCCAGGATGCTCTAGCACCTGAAGCCACCATAGACAAACTTGTTTATGTTGGAGAAAATTCTGCAATGTGGGATTGTTTTTCCATGTACTGATGAAAAAAGGAAGAAAAAAATATTTTAAAAAATGATTTAGAGAATATAAATAGAATCATAGAATGTAAAGAAGGGAATATCAGAGAATATCTAACCCAGTGCAGGAATTCACTACTATAGCATCTCCAACAGATGCTGGGGCCATCCATCCTCTGCTTAAAAACCTCCACTGAAGATGAGTCCACAGCCTCCAGAGGCAGTTTGTTCCATTTTTGAACAGCTCTTACTGGTAGGCATTTTTTCTTGATATCCAACCAAAATTTACTTCTGTGTGATTCAAATCATACCTATTACATCTTGTCCTGTCTTCTGGAACAACTCTTAACAGTTCTGCCCCATCTTCTCTATGAAAGACCTTCAAATACTTAAAGACACCTATTATGTCTCACCACAGTCTTCTTTTCTCCAGGCTGAACATACCCAGGACCTCCAAACATTCTTGAAAGTTTTTCCTTCCAAGGCCCATAACACTTTTTTTTAATTTCTTCTGGACACAAGCTTTCTTGAGCAACAGCTCATTTCATCTGATACAATGGAATGGCTAAATCAGTGTTTAGGCATGAAAGCTGCCTGGGTGTCCTTTGGTCAGCCACTCTCTCTCAGCCTAACCCACTCACAGGGTTGTTGTTGTGGGGAAAATACAAGGCAGGGGTATTAGCTATGTTCACTGCCTTGGATTTATATATGTAAAAAGAGGCAGGAGAAAAATCTAATAATAACAATAACAATAATGATAATGATAACGATAATGTAGGATTTAAATTGGGATGAGGTGGGGAAGGGGGAAGAAGGGAAGGACAGACTGATTATGCAGATCTAGGTTACATGGAAAACAGGTTACAAATACCTATAAATTAACAATTGTAATGAGTTAAAAGCCATTGTGCATCAGAGATCTAGAACTTTTGATGTATGTGAGGTCAGCAATCTCTCACTCGATTGTGCTAGGAATGGTTTTTCCCCCCCAAGATGGCTACTTTGAGATCTGTAATGGAGTGTTCTGAAAGGTTGAATCTGATATTACGTGATCCTTCTTCTGAGTCCTGATGTCAAACTTGTATCCATTAATTCTGTTGCACTATTTTCTAGGCTCTCATCTTCTTCCCCTACAGGATTCAGTTTAAAGCCCACTGGATCAGGTTTGCCAGGCATATTCCATATACATTCTTCCCATTTCTTGTGAGGTGTAGCCCATCTCTTGCCAGGAGCATCTTGAAAACATGTGCCATTAGTATAGAATCTAAACCATTCCTATTGGCGTAATCTAGATAGCCAGTTGTTCACATGCAGTATTATTCTCCCTCTTTCTGAGCCATGATCTTTGACAGGGAGGCCTGAAAAAAACATCCCTGCCTCTAGCTCTTTTGCTCTCCTGCCTTGTGCTTTTTAATCCTTTGCAGAGTTTTCAAGGCCATGTTCGGCTGTGTCATTTATTCCATGTGGATTAGTAGAAACAGATATTTGTCAATGAGTTTAAGGAGTCTTGGTAGTCTTTCCATCACATCCTGATGTGTGCCCCAGGATGGCATTATGTTTCTCTTGATAGACTGTCTGGACGACAGATAGCTGCTTTGGTCCCTCTCAGTAGAGAGTCTCCGATCATCATCACCCATCACTTTCTTCTCTTCAGATTAATTTTGGGGATTTATTTACTGATTAATTTACAGTGTTTTATATGCCACCCTGGAACAAAGTTGCAGTAACAGTTAAACAGGTATCCAAGCTATAACACTGAAAGTACAGCTTCAACACCCAGGATAAGTAAAATCAGATTCAGAACTTAAAATAATGTTAAGCATTTTACATAAAGACCAAGATTATGCTCGCCAGCATAGTACTAAGAATGTGAAGCATGGCAGGGCAGATTTTATGGCTTAGGGGGAGTGCTGTTTGGAAAATAAAAAATGGGTACATAAAAGGATTGTGTGTTTTTTTCTGTTTGTTTTCAGTTGTAATTCTATAGTCATAAATTACATTTTGTACTTATATTTTCTGTTTGTCTCTTTTTTATTATTCTGGCATTGATTTGTAATAAATAATAATAAATGATCACAAAGGTCAGAGAGAGGTTGTATATAAAATGATGCCTAATTTTATTTAAACGCTGTTCTACCAACACTGATCTTCATGCACATCCATGAATCCATGCTTGGTGAGTGGCTTCAAAATGGTGGCTACGATCAGGCCACCAAAGCTCGTTTTACGTGCATGCCATGAAGTATACCACACATATTAAAAAGGGATGGGACTTTGATTACCTGGTCATGCCCACCATTTGGGAACCAGTCACTGTCCCCATGGATGCCCCTGCTGGTGGAAAAACTGTACTATACAATTTAAAAAATGCTACTTTTCAGTAGTCCTAAACCTGCCATCTAAGATCCACAGTAGATAGTCATAGACACAGGGAAAATATACGGCTTGAATTGAATGCACTAGTCTAAAATATTTATTGAGGTGTATAAATAAGTCCATCAATACATTCATTCAATAATTGTATCTTAATGCAAGTCATTTAATCTTCCCTGAAAGGTAAAAGCAGCACCTGCCTTCCGCTCTGGGAGAGATTTTGCAACTAAACCAGTGGCCCAAGTATCCTTTTCCAGTCAAAGGCAAGATAGGTCCTTTTCTCCTTAAGGAAGCATTTTAGATGTCAAATTGAATAATGCCTAATAACAAGCTAATTTTTTCCATTTATCAAAGCTTTACTTGAATCAGTTATTGTCCTGGTCCTGGCCAACACACACAATGGCATGCAGATAAAGTTGTAATTTTACTGGAGTGGGAAATTCAGAAAAAGAATGTGTAGTCAGTAGCACAGCCCAAATGCACTTCACAACCTCCTTGAGCACAACCTTCTCCTGAGGGGAAGTTGTCCAGAGCAGTGGACAGAGTTGTTGTATGTGGGTCATAGTCTGGTCTATGAGCATGGCAGAAGTCCAAGAGAGATGGGTTTTCAAAAGGTGAACAGGCTGAGTTCCAAGTGGCAGAGTGGTTGTTCCAAAACAAGGGTTTGCTTGCTAGAGCTAAAATATAGCTCCCACCAGGTACAAGCAATCACTGGTTAGCAACCCTAACCCTAGCCCTTCCCTCCTGAGGAGCCATGCAGACCTCCTCCATTCTGCCCTTCGCTCAACCATACATGCTTAGGGTTGGGAGAAGGAGGTCCCAGATCAGGTCTATCATCCTCTCCTGCTTCCATCACCTCTGAATGCTCTGCAGCCAAATCAGCCTCATGTGTCTCCCTGATGCTCTCTGAGGTAGACTGCTATTCCACAGGGTCATCTGAAGTGGACTCCTAGGTCTCCCCAGACTTCTTGGAGTTGGAAATGGCCCTGACTTGTCATTTTGTGACTTGTCAAGAAAAGTTCTAAAGAGCAAAAGAATAAAACTTGAAACCACTAAACATAATTTCATGCAAGAGAATGGTACTGCTTAGTTCAGGGGTTTCCAAAGTTTTCCCGCGGCGACACACCAACCGCCGTTGGTGTGTCGCTGCGGGAAAACCTGGAAGTGCCGCCATTGCATCAGCGTGCAAAAACCCGGAAGCGCTGCTGCCGCTTTCAGTTTTTGTGCGCCGCCGTTGGTGTGTCGCCGTGGGAAAACCCGGAAGCGTCGCCGTTGCGACAGCGCACAAAAACCCGGAAGCGCTGCTGCCGCTTTCGGTTTTTCTGCGCCACCGTTGGTGTGTCGCCGCGGGAAAACACGGAAGCGCTGATGGCATGCCATCAGCGCTTCCGGGTTTTGACGCAACACATCTGGGCCCCGCAGGCGACACACTTTTGTGTCGCGACACACAGTTTGGAAAGCTCTGGCTTAGTTTATTGGCAGGTGATAGAATGGTTAATAAACACACATTTTCAAAACTTTATTACTCTGGAGGCCTATTCTGTGATGCTAATATACAGCATTGGAGAAACAAGAATTAAGGCAAGATAAGAGGCAGAAATTTAGTCAAAGAACAGGGAACAATTATCAAATTAAGTAAGTGTGAGCTCTTACTCCGTCAGACAGGATAAACAGATCTGTGAAACAGAATCTAGAGAGAGAATCTAAACAGAATCTAGAGAATCGGTAATATGGAGACTTTTGCAAATCTACTTGTTTCTCATGTCACATGGTCTTGGTTGAATTCTAGCTCTGGTCACCATACTTGTAGCAAATCACCATAGCAAAGATTGGGGTGGTTGTGCCTCCCTTTAGGCACAGGACTGTATGTATGTATGTACGTTTGAATATATAAGCCACCCAACCCCAATGGACTCAATGCAGTCCTTGGTTTGACTCTACTGGACACTTACAGCTAGTCAGTTCCAGACTGGAAGAGTTCCCAATTGTTCCCAGGGATCTGCAGATTAGCAAATTTGGGTTACCATGCTTTCTCACCATTTAAGAGAATGGTTTTCTTTTAATCTAACGTGTCACTACATTAACTATGAAAAAAATATATGTGTCTTTCAGCTTATTTGTATGGATGGAGGCCCAAATGCCAACAAGTTTAGACTAGTAAAACTCATTAACTTGTATATGTAATGATTTCCAGGATTGCAGTTACCCAGGAATATTTTATTGCCTCTGTAATTATTCACTGATCTACAGAGTTTAAAGACTGAGAAGAAAATCTATTAGGACAATTAGTTTCCCTTTCTGCTCTTGCTATATATTCCTTCATAATATATTATCTACTCCTGTCAGGACTAATGAAATAGTCTTTTGAAAATGTTTACTATTACTCTCCTATTGCCAAAACAGTATTAGCCCTGATAGAAGGAAGTGAGGAAAAAGAAAGGATACGAGACAATGAAGTTACATGAAGAAAAGTCTTCTTACAGAAATGTAGGTTTGATGCCACTCTAATCAGAACCAAATTAATACTGATGGAATCATAAAATGTAATGGCTGGAAGAGACCTAGGAGATCAACCTCCTGCCCAACACAGGGCTCCACTGCCCAGTACTGGTATCCAGTGCAGGAAACCCCTCCTAATCCCGATTGTCTACAATAGGGTGTACCTTACTGCTCCATTTGGTTGTAAAGGAGATTCATGTTGATGTAAAGGAGATTTGATGTTGAGATTCCTTTCAATATTGTCTACATGGACTTGCTGCACAAGTTGTCCAGAAAATCTACACCAACCTGGTGTTTTCAGATGTGTTTCCATCCAGCATTTAAAATTCTTCTAGTCTGTTCATTTATGTCATAGGCCACTCCAACAGTAGTTAGCATAGTTTCACATGTAGAGAGGGTGTACCCCATGATACAACCAAAGCATCTTGGCAGCAACACTGCCATGTCATGGACAACCATCTATCTGTTTTGGAAACTTGTGCTTCTCATGGAGTAAAGCTAGGATTCCACTGTGCCCAGTTGGCAAGCCACCCCAACAGGTAATTGATGCCACTATGATTTTCAGTTAATAGCATCCTTTACTACAGTGTTTTTCAACCTTGACAACTTTAAGATGCGTTGACTTCAACTCCCAGAATTCTCCAGCCAGCATTCTTCTCTATCAAAACAAAATGACAAGAGATTTCCTTCTTCAATTTTGTCTCCCCTTTAGAACTATTTTGCACTAAATTTCATGTTACTGATTAATTTGATTTAATTTGTATCCCATATTTCTACTCAAGGTATACTCATGGTAACTAATAACAGATCATAAACAAAGTAGCAACAAAGCATTTAAAGGCAGTATTAACCAAGTCACACTGAAAAGGCTTCATTAAAGAAGAAAGGTGTTGATCTATATAGTACTAAAACTCTTGTGTCTGTTTTTTTCTGTTTGTCACCTTCAATTGGCAAAATGGTGCATCATATTGCAAAAATATTTGAACCAGGATACCTCAAATGGGCTAACAGAATGCATCCAAAATCCGGGACCCATGACTCCCATGCAACTGAAATTTGGTGAAGTTGTGGCCACTTCAGCGCCACTGCACTGATTGACTACACTTCCTAGAAACCTGTAGGTTGCATGGTGCAAGAGGAGATGGGAGGGACATATCCCTGCCCTCTTTCCTGTCTCCCTCTGGCCCCTGCACCCAATTGGCTGGTGGCAAGGCCTGATAGGCAAGTGGTGATTGGCTGCTTTGGAGCCAAGGCTGAAATTTGAAATCTCTTAATGGCAGTGGGCAATGAGGGAAGGATGAGAGAGCAACTTGGATGCCTGCTGGTGAGGTAGGGCTGGCTGGGGGGCACTGGCAGTCAACTGGTGAGCCCTCTCCCAGAGGGAGGGGGCCCTTGGGACACACCAGGATGGGTAGCAGGGGTACAGTTTGTTATTAATATTTATTTTTAAGTGCAGAGTTGCAGAAGCTTGATAGAGAGAGAGAGATCAATAAAAAAACTTTTGCAGTAAAATATAGTTGCATTTATTCAAAACAACAGAACATATTAAGCGGTGAAAGACGGCTGGAACTGACAACGGCAGCTCTGTGGAAACCGCGAATCTGAATAAGTTAAGTAGCACGGCACCCGACCTTTTAGACACATATTTTTACTTTTTAAATATTACTTGCCTATTAATATCTAAGATTTATCTCTGGACTGTGATTTATAAATGCTGGTGGTTTTTTTTTTCTTGTCAAAGGAGTTTTAACGGTGGGATTGGAAAGCTAATTGACTCTGCCTGAAATGGACTGAGTGACTTTCTCTTTTTATTCTTAGTATTCCTATTTTTGGTTTGCTTTCATTCTTATTGCAATTATAAATATTTTTCTTTTGGGATTAATTTGCCTGGATTTAAAGTCTTTGTGGATAAATGAACTAATGATTTGACAACCTTTCTTTCACTGGTTTGGGATTATTATTATGAAAGAATTTTTTGCTTTTCCTCATAAGTGTTTGAATATTCTTTGGATTATATAAGTTACTTTATAGAATTTTTATGAACGTCTGGATTTTTTTTTTGTATATAAATTAGATCACTTATTCATGGCTGGACTGTGTGGATATAAGCTGGCATGAGAAACTCTAGGATTGTTTATCTTTTTTGTTATTATTTTGACTATAACAGAAGTCTCTCTGTTCTTTTTTATCTTCTACGCTTTTACATTTGGATATACATTTTTAATGGACTAGATTTTAGTTATTTTGATAACTACATTTAAAGGACTATTTTTATTTTTTGAAGTTTTCACTCCCTTTAGTAGTAGACCCTTTTTCTGTTTGTCTTTTGTCTTCCCCTTCTCCTCTCTTATTTTTTTCTCTTACAGGGGAATTAGCTACATTATGACAACCATGGCATTGAGGAAGAAGGACAAGGATAAGGAGAAAGAAACTGGGAGGACATCTACAGATCCTTTAACACCTGGAGCATCAATGGAGCCCCCTCAATCAGAAATGAAAAAACTCCTGGAAGCAATGGCATCACTTAATAAGAAAATGGAAGATTCAGTGGCACAAAATAAACAGATGGAAGAACAAATTGCATCTTTAGATAAAAAAATTGATAAGAAGATGGAAGAATGAAGAAAGAGATAACCCAAGAGATTACACAAGAATTTAAAAAGGAGGTTCAGACAGTAAAGGAAGTTGTGAATACTTTGTCAGGGGAATTTAAGGCCATACAAGGCCAGATGCAAACATTAGAGACTAAATCAGAAGATGTTACTAAGGAACTTGAATATAATTTAGATATTACTGCATTAGCAGAAATGAGAGAGAAAGAATATATTTTGAGATTGAGAGCAGTCCCAGAACAATTAAATGGCTTGCGAGACCTTGGCGCTGCAATAAGACGAAAGAGCAGAGCAGCGGAGCGTGTTAGATCTTAAGGCACGCCGACTTGGATGAACTCTTGGTGGGCCTGGTGGTCTCTAACTGTGGGGGGAGGGGGTCTAAGGGGGGGGACGGGTTCTTGAATGGGGGACCAGTCATGATATCCCCATGAAATTAACAACTGTTGAAGGTTTTTTATTGGACTTTTAACCTTAGTTTAACAACTAAGAGGAAGCCCCCATCTTCACCCACATCTATTTATAAGCGGCAGAGATTTTTTAGGGTCCCTGTAGTGTGAATGTGGCCTCCCCCTGGATGTGAGAGAGTCATGGGGGGAGTCCAAGACTGTGTGATTGTATGTATGAGTGCCCACACCTGAGTGAGAGACAGGTGGTGGGCAGGAGTGGATGATACCTCTCTGCGACCAGTGAGAGTGGTTGTGGGGGGACATTGTAAGTGTGTTTGTGGAGGTTAGGCCCTATCAGCGCCGAGAGCTTAGGCTGGTGCACTGGGGGGGGGGGCTACCATCACTAGAAGTTGATTGAGCTTGAGAGATGTGTGCTTGGGGGAGGGGACCCGTGTTTCAACCCAGAGTCTTTGAAGGTCCAGGAGTGGAGGCATCTGGACCTGGAAACTCTGGGGGCTATGGAGTGGGCAGCCCTATCGAAGTGGTGACGGGCCGGGGATGTTATGACGGGAACCGGAGGGCGGGCCATCGTTGGGGAAGACGCCCCCGGTGTTTGTTACCGGTGGCGTGTTCCGGCCCTCCAGGTTCATACCCAGGTCCTGGTCAGCAGATCCTTGAGGGCCCTGGTTTCCAGCTGCTGCTGCTTAATGCCAGGTCTGTTAACAACAAGGGCCCCCTCATATGTGATTTGATCACGGAGGAGGGGGCAGACCTGGCATGTATCACTGAGACCTGGCTGAGCTCGGAGGGGGGGTAGCCCTCTCTGAAATATGCCCAGCCGGGTTTCAGGTGTGGCATCAGCCGAGACTCCGGGGCAGGGGAGGAGGGGTGGCAGTTGTAATTCGAGAGTCTCTAGTGGCCTTCAGGGGTGCTGCTCCGTAAGTGGCCGGTTGTGAGACCCTGTTTTTCAAGTTGGGTTCTCGAGAACAGTTGGGAGTGTTGCTGCTGTACCAGCCTCCCTGCTGCGTAGCGACATCCCTGCCTGAGCTGCTGGAGGCCATCTCGGGGCTGGCGGTGGAATTCCCTAGGCTTATGGTTCTCGGGGATTTCAATCTGCCGTCCCTGGGATGTGCCTCTGAGGCGGCTCGGGAGTTCATGACTACCATGGCAGCCATGGGCCTGTTCCAGATTATTCGAGACCCAACTCGAGACAGTGGACTCACCCCGGACTTAGTTTTCTTGTCGGAGCAGTGGCAGTTTGCTCTGAGGGGAGAGTTACATCTTTCCCCTTTGTCATGGTCAGATCATGCCCTGGTGACCTTGAGATTCTCTTATGCCACCCCACTCCGCAGGGAGGCAGGACCCAGTCGATTGGTCCGCCCCCGGACTAATGGACCCAATAGGGTTTCAGAGGGAGCTGGGGGTTGTACCTCAGGATCTTCTGCACGCTCCAGCGGAGGTCCTGGCCGCAACCTGGAATAGGGAGGTGGCCGGGGCCTTGGACAGGATTGCGCCTATGCGGCCTCTCTTGCCACACTTGACCCGATACTCCCCTTGGTATACAGAGGAGTTGAGGGTCTTGAAGAGGGTTAAGAGACGCCTAGAGCGCTGCTGGAGAAAGACAAAGACTGAATCTGACCGAACACAAGCTAGAGTCGCTGTTAAGACCTACCTTGTGGCGGTAAGAGCGGCGAAACGTCAATATTTCTCCGCTCTTATTGCGTCCACAGAATGCTGCCCGACGGCCCTGTTTAAGATAACAAGATCTCTTTTGGGCAAGGTGGAGTCCGTGACCCACCTACAGGGCCGTGCGGAAGAATTTTCTGAGCATCTGCAGGATAAAGTCGCTCAGATTCGGTCTAAGTTGGACTCTAAGTGTGTAGCACAGTCTGGGGAGATGCCGAGGGAACGTCTTTGCCCGGTTATCTGGGAACAGCTCGATCCTGTTGGAACTAAGGAAGTGGACAGGATCCTTCGGGTTGTAAGGGCCACCACATGTCATCTGGACCCATGCCCTTCCTGGCTGGTACAGGCAGCCCGGGAGGTGACATGTGGTTGGGTCCAGGTGATGGTTAATACATCTCTGGGGGAGGGGGTGTTCCCAGCTGCTTTTAAAGAGGCTCTGGTGCACCCCCTCCTCAAGAAACCATCACTGGACCCTACTATATTGGACAATTTTCGTCCTGTCTCCCACCTCCCCTTTTTAGGGAAGGTGGTTGAGAAAGCAGTGGCGTTGCAACTCCAGAGGATCCTGGATGAAACGGATTATCTGGACCCCTTTCAGTCAGCTTTCAGGCCGGGATATGGGGTGGAAACTGCATTGGTAGCGCTTACAGATGATCTCTGGCGGGAGCGGGATGGAGGGAGTGCATCCATCCTAGCTCTTCTTGACCTCTCAGTGGCATTCGATACCATCGACCATGGTATCCTTTTGGGGCGGCTCAGGGAGTTGGGGGTGGGAGGCGTAGTTCTGCGCTGGTTCACCTCCTTCCTCCGGGGCCGTTCCCAATCGGTGGTAATAGGAGATGAGAGATCCGACCCTCGCCCCCTCGTCTGTGGGGTACCGCAGGGTTCGGTTCTCTCCCCTCTCCTATTTAACATCTACATGAAACCGCTGGGTGAGATCATCCGTCACCATGGGATGAGGTACCATCAATATGCAGACAATACTCAATTATATATCTCCATCCCTGGTGAGGTAAGTGATGCAGTGGCTACCCTTTCTCAGTGCCTGGAGGCTGTGGGGGTCTGGATGGGGAACAACAGGCTTCAACTGAACCCTGGTAAGACGGAGTGGCTGTGGATAGATGGCTCCTGTGGATCCAGGAAGTTATCATCTTTAGTTCTGGATGCGGTTGCACTACCCCATTCAGACCAAGTGCGTAATCTGGGGGTTCTTCTGGACTCACGGCTCCTGCTCAAAGAGCAGGTGGTAGCCGTGGCCAGAAGGGCTTTTGCACAACTTCGCATTGTGCGTCAGTTACGCCCTTTCCTGGATCGGGAAGCCCTCCGTACAGTCACTCACGGCCTGGTCATCTCCCATATAGACTATTGCAATGCGCTCTACATGGGGCTACCCTTGAAGAGTATCCGGAAGCTTCAATTGGTCCAGAATGCGGCTGCTCGCGCAGTTATTGGTGCGCCAAGATCAGCGCATGTGACACCTCTGCTGCGACAGCTGCACTGGGTGCCTGTGTGCTTCCGGGTCCAATTCAAGGTGTTGGTTATCACCTTTAAAGCCCTACATGGCATGGGGCCAGGTTACCTGAGGGACCGTCTCATCCCCATAACGTCGAACCGTCCCACTCGGTCATTCAGAGAGGGCATGCTGCGGATCCCGTCCATAAAGGAATGTCACCTGACGGGGTCTAGGAGGCATGCCTTCTCGGTAGTGGCGCCCACCCTTTGGAATATGCTACCCCCGGAGGTGAGGCAGGCCTCATCGCTCCCGGCCTTCAGAAAGAACTTAAAGACCTGGTTCTGCCGCCTTGCGTGGGGGGGGGAATAGTTTCTCTTGGGGATGGCTGGTGCCATAGGGCCCTTTTAAACATCTAAACATCAAACTATCACATCTTGGATTTTATATTTAATTTTATATTTAATTTTATTATATGAGAGTATTTTATTATGCTGTTTTAACTGTTAAATTTTAATTGTTGTATCCTGTAAACCGCCCAGAGTTCCCTTGTGGGGAGATGGAGTGGTATACAAATTGAAAGTCACAAAAGTCTCATTTTAGTCACAAAATGAGAAGCCAGGATTGGGACAAGATTGATACCATATCCTACAGAAAAATGGAAAAGGACATCTTTGACTACACAAACAGACAAAAGCAAAAATTCAACAAATGCCAAAACAGTCAACCAAAACTGGCACTGGATACTTCACGCATTGTCATCAATTTGACAGAACGCCTGCTCTCTCCTGAAGAAACCTCCATCCTAAGCAAAGGAGGAAACTTTGCAATTACACCCACCAGAATTCCAGTGGAAGAATTCCAGTGAATTCCACATTGCCAATGTGGAATCAGCCATTCACCAACGTCCAGAGGAAGAAGCAGAAGAAATAAGGGGTGAAGTGGCAAGAATCCTAAGGAAAGCAAAGCCCCCCACCAGCAACATTACTAAGAAGGAGAGAAATGCCATAGAGACCCTCAATTCGGACCCAGACATCATCATCCTTCCAGCGGACAAAGGCAATGCCACGGTAATTATGAACATAGATGAATACAAAGACAAAATCAGAGAATTACTAGACCCCACCATATACAGAACAATAAGACGGGATCCGACCAGCAAAATCATGAAGCAAACCAACACACTGATAAAGAGCTCCTCCCTGCATCCCAACGTACTACAACGTATTTGCAAGACAGAAGCTCTCTCACCTAGACTATACGGACTCCCCAAAATCCACAAAGACTCGATCCCACTCAGACCCATTGTAAGTGCCATTGGCTCCCCGACATATGAATTATCCAAACATTTGGCAACCCTTTTACAGACCCACATCGGACAGACTCCATCCCACATCAAAGACTCAGGACACTTCCTCAACAAAATCAGCACCCTAAAACTCAACCACACGGACAAACTGGTCAGCTTTGACGTGGTCTCCCTGTTTACCAAGGTGCCAGTAAGGGACACCCTGGCACTCATCAAGCAAATCTTCCCAGAAGACATTACAGCTTTATTTCAACACTGCCTAACAACTAGTTACTTTCAATGGGAGAATGAGTTCTACGAACAGATGGATGGCGTTGCCATGGGAAGCCCCCTGAGCCCAGTCATAGCAAACTTTTACATGGAACACTTTGAAAAACAGGCTTTGGAATCGGCACCCATTACACCAACAGTCTGGTTCCGGTTCGTGGATGACACCTTCGCAATTTGGAGTCATACTGAAGAAGAACTGGAGAAATTTCTGGACCACCTAAACGGCATCCACCCCAATATACAATTCACCATGGAAAAAGAAACTGATGGCAAACTTCCATTTTTAGATACGCTGGTCATACGCAATCCGGACCTCAAACTAGGACACAAAGTATACAGAAAACCCACCCATACGGACCGATATCTACACAAAAATTCCAATCACCACCCACGACAAAAGAGAGGCATGATCAAAACCTTGGTGGATCGTGCTAATCGAAACTGTGAAACCCAATTTCTCAACAATGAACTTAACCATCTGAATTGGGTCCTACAGGCAAATGGCTATTCCAAGAATGAAATAAAAAGAGCCATCAAACCAAGAAAACAACATCCAACTGAAGAAAAACAGCCCCCCACAAACAAAGTATTCCTGCCCTACATCAAAGGAGTCACTGACCGCATGGGAAAACTAATGGAAAAACACAACTTTCAAACAGTCTTCAGACCCACCAGGAAAATACAACAAATGCTAAAATCAGCAAAAGACAAAAGGGACCCCTGCACCGCTGCAGGAGTATACCGCATACCATGCAGCTGTGGACAAGTATACATCGGAACCACAAAACGAAGCATTCACACCAGGATAAAAGAACACGAAAGACACTGCAGACTACAGCAACCGGAAAAATCTTCAGTAGCTGAACATGCTCTCAAGCAAACAGGACACAAAATCCTATTTGAAAACACAGAAATACTGGACAACACCAAAAGCCACTACACCAGATTATACAGAGAAGCCATTGAAATTCACAAACACCAGCACAGTTACAATAAAAAAGAAGAAAGTTTAAAAATTAGCAAAACCTGGCTACCAGTCCTGAAAAACACAGCCTGCAAAAGGTCAACGAACTCAGTCCAACCACCAGGACATGGGAATACTTCTCACAATGAACATGCTAATCACGCTCATCAGCCACTCGTTAACATTTCAACACAACAAAAAACCCCACCTAATCTCCTATAATTTAGCTCTATAAATAGAACATTGCCACTCTACCTGGGCACAGAGATTTTGCTTCTATCTGTGCTCCTGCCCTCTGAAGATGCTGGCCACAGATGCTGGCGAAACGTTAGGAACCACAACTTCCAGAACACAGCCACACAGCCCAGAAGACCCACAACAGCCATTGAACTCCGGCCGTGAAAGCTTTCGACAATACAAGGGAGAATACAATTGATTTTAGATGAAATTAAAAGCAAAGAGTTATGTTTAAGAGATAAACCAATGGATGATACTTTGCTTACTCAAATTAAATTTTTATAAAAGCAAATATCAATCATATTGACACAAGAAATAGAAACCCAAATGAAATTTACAAGGCAAAAATACTTTGAACATGCAAATAAACCAGGGAGATGGTTAGCTTATAAATTGAGGCAACAAAGACAAAAGAATTCAATTGTTAATATACAACATGAAGGGAAAATCTTGGTGAATAATATAGACATACTAGAATCCTTTCACGATTACTATTCAAAACTATACAAAAAACAAGATGTTAATCTAGTTGATATTGATGAATATCTGTGTAAACAAAAGCTATCTGTTCTGAATGACCAACAAAGAGTAATACTAAATAACCCGATAACAACAGAAGAAATGGTAAAGGCCTTCAAGAAAATCAGTAGTGGAAAAGCACCTGGACCTGATGGCCTGTCAGCAGCCTATTATAAATGCTTTGAAAATGAACTATGTTTACTCTTACAGAATACTATGAATTCGATTCTGGAAACAGGAAACATGCCAGAGACCTCGAAAGAAGCCCACATAACATTGATTCCTAAAGAACAACAAGATTTGACTTTAACTAAGAATTATAGACCAATATCTTTATTGAATAATGATTATAAGATATTTACAACCATATTGGCAGAAAGAATGAAAAATATTCTTAAGGATTTTATTCATCAAGATCAAGCTGGATTTTTATCTAAGAGACAAATCTGAGAAAATGTCCAAAATATATTAGATGTATTGGAATACTTGGAACAACATTATGAAAAACAAGCGACTTTGATATTTATAGATGCTGAAAAAGCTTTTGACAATTTAAATTGGTCATTCATGTTTGTCCTGTGTAGGTGCAGAAATAACACACCGAGGCTGGGGATCTAGTCTCTAGTGTTTATTGATAGCTACATACAGAATCCTGCTAAACTGATAGTGCTCGAAGAATCCCAAAGATATGAGTCCAACCTAGGGCGGAGCTTCCCTGAGGCGTTTGGGAAAGAAGGCCAGGCTTTCCGAGCTACGTGCTCGCTTCCCTCTCAGGGGCAAGCTCCCCCCTCTGCTCTCCTGTGTCTCCCTGACAATGTTTAAGGTATTGGAAAATATGAATTTTGGAGGAAATTTTATTAAGTGGATTTAATCAATATATACTCCACAATTTGCAAAAATAATTGTTAATGGAGAATTTAGTAAACCATGTGAAATTCAAAAAGGTACAAGACAAGGTTGTCCATTATCTCCACTTTTGTTTATATTGGTACTAGAGGTGTTACTTAGAGACATTAGACAAGATGATGGCATTCATGGTATTAGTGTTAAAAAAGAAGTTTATAAACTAAGAGCCTTTGCTGATGACTTAGTCATCACTTTGGAGAATCCCCTAGATGGAATTGAATTATTGATTCAGAAATTAAAAGACTTTGGGTCGTTAGCAGGGTTCAAAGTGAATTTACAGAAAACTAAAGTCTTGACTAGGGGCGTGGTGGCTCAGCGGGTAAGACGCCAGGCTTGGATCAGAAGATCGCAAGTTTGGAGGTTCGAATCCCTAGCCCCACGTGATGGAGTGAGCTCCCGCACTAGCACCAGCTCTTGCCAACCTAGCAATTCGAAAGCATGCAAATGCAAGTAGATTAATAGGTACCACTTCGGTGGGTAGGTAACAGCGTTCCGCGTGCGTCATGCCGGCCACATGACTGCGGAAGCGTCTTCGGACAACGCTGGCTCTTCGGCTAACAAACGGAGATGAGCACCGGCCCCTAGAGTCGGACACGACTGCACAAATGTGTGGGGGGAACCTTTACCTTTACCTTTAAAGTCTTGACTAAAAATATGGATTACCATCAACAAGAGAAATAGAAAGAAATAACAGGATATTCAATGGAAGAAAAAGTAAAATATTTGGGAGTATATTTGACATCTAAAAATGTCAAGTTGTTTAAGAACAATTATATTTCACTCTGGACAGATATTAAAAAAGATTTGGACAAATGGAAAAAATTACAACTATCATTGTTAGGTAGAATTTCAGTAATTAAAATGAACATTTTGCCACTAATTTTATATCTTTTTCAAACACTACCTATATTAGCATCAGAAGAACCTTTTAAACAATGGCAATGGGATATTTCCAAATTTATTTGGCAAGGAAAGAAACCAAGAATAAAATATAAAGTCTTGCAAGACTCAAAAGAAAGAGGTGGACTAGGTTTACCGGATTTGAAGCTATATTATGCTGCCTGTTGCTTGGTATGGATTAAAGAATGGATAACTTTGAAAAATGAAAAATTATTGAATTTGGAGGGTCACGAATTAAGATATGGATGGCATGGATATATGTGGTACAAGAAAGTAAAAGTGAATGTGGACTTTAAAAACCATTATATTAGAAGATCATTGTTAAGAATTTGGAATAAATATAAACAAACTTTGTGTTATAAAAGACCTTTATGGATTTCCACGCAAGAAGCATTTCACAGAACAGAAGTAAGAAATAAAGATAAATGGCTGACTTATAAGGACTTTTTAAAGAAAGAACAAGGACAATATATAATTAAAACAAAAGAAGAACTTGCTCTAGAAGGATACACATTCCAATGGCTTTCATATATGCAACTTGTTTTATGGGGGATTGGAGTGGGGTGATTCTCCCAATGGAAGATAGACATTCGCAAAAAAATGTGAAACCTACACAGGGAAAACTACCCCAAACTTTTTTTGATTTAAAAGATATGTTGGATTTACAAGATATTTGGAGACTTATAAATGGAAACTCTAAAGAATATACATATTATTCAGAGAGATATAAATCATTTTCTAGAATAGATATGTTTTTGATTTCTAAAACTTTAATGATGGATGTTAATAAGGTTGAAATACTACCTAAAACTTTATCAGATCATAACCCTGTTTTACTAACTATTAAAGGAAAAAGGAATGTATTTCGATGGAGGTTAAATGAGTCAATTTTCCGGAAAGAAGACATTGTTGATACATGTAAGAAAAGACTAAGAATACTTTCTACTGAATTCAAATGAGGAGATTAGTACACAAGTAGTTTGGGATGCAAGTAAAGCTTATATGAGGGGCTATTTCATTCAATATAATGCCCAAATGAGGAAAAAGAAATGAGAAAAAATTCAACTGATTTTGGATGAAATTAAAAATAAAGAGAAATGTCTGAGGAGCAAACCGATGGATAATACATTGATAACTCAAATTAAATTTCTACAAAAACAAATATCGATGATTTTGGTACAGGAAATAGAAACTCAAATGAAATTTACAAAACAGAAATATTTTGAATTTGCAAATAAACCAGGAAGATGCCTATAAGTTAAGAAAACAAAGACAAAAAAATATAATTTCTAATATACAACATAAAGGGAAAACTCTAGTAAACAATGTGGAGATACAAGAAGCATTTCATTCTTATTATACAGCATTGTACAAAAAACAGGATGTTCAAATAGATGAAATTGATGAATACATGAGTAAGCAAAGTCTAACTGCTTTAAATGACGAACAAAGAACATTACTTAATAATCCTATAACAAAAGAAGAAATGACAATGGCTTTTAAGAAAATTAAAAGTGGAAAAGCGCCAGGACCGGATGGACTATCGGCAGCCTACTACAAACACTTTGAAGATGAATTGAGCATTCCTCTTCAAAAAACTATAAATTCAATTTTGGAAACAGGAATTATGCCAGAAACATGGAAAGAGGCTCATATTACTTTGATTCCGAAAGAACAACTAAATTTGAATTCAACAAAGAACTATAGACCAATATCATTATTGAATAACGATTACAAGATATTTACGACAGTTTTGGCAGAAAGATTGAAAAATACTCTTGGAAATTTTATTCATCAAGATTAAGCAGGTTTTCTACCCAAAAGACAAATTAGAGATAATATTAGAAATGTTTTGGATGTATTTGAGTATTTAGAACAACATAATGAAAAGCAAGCCGCCTTGATATTTATAGATGCGGAAAAAGCATTTGATAATTTAAATTGGCCTTTTATGTTTAAAGTATTGGAGATTATGAATTTTGGCGGGAATTTTATTAAGTGGATTAAATCAATCTATACACCTCAATTTGCAAAAATAATTGTTAATGGAGAATTTAGTAAACCTTGTGAAATACAAAAAGGTACAAGACAAGGCTGTCCCTTATCTCCGCTTTTGTTTATATTGGTATTAGAAGTTTTTGTTCTTGTTTATTCGTTCAGTCGTTTCCGACTCTTCGTGACTTCATGGACCAATCCACGCCAGAGCCCTCTGTCGGCCGTCACCATCCCCAGCTCCCCAATGGTTGAGTCCGTCACCTCCAGAATACCATCCATCCATCTTGCCCTTGGTCGGCCCCTCTTCCTTTTGCCTTCCACTTTCCCTAGCATCAGCTTCTTCTCCAGGGTATCCTGTCTTCTCATTATGTGGCCAAAGTACTTCAGTTTTGCCTTTAATATCATTCCCTCAAGTGAGCAGTCTGGCTTGATTTCCTGGAGTATGGACTGGTTTGATCTTCTTGCAGTCCAAGGCACTCTCAGAATTTTCCTCCAACACCACAGTTCAAAAGCATCTATCTTCCTTCGCTCAGCCTTCCTTATGGTCCAGCTCTCGCAGCCATAGGTTACTACAGGGAATACCATTGCTTTAACTATGCGGACCTTTGTTGTCAGTGTGATGTCTCTGCTCTTAACTATTTTATCAAGATTTGCCATTGCTCTCCTCCCAAGAAGTAGACGTCTTCTGATTTCCTGGCTGCAGTCAGCGTCTGCAGTAATCTTTGCGCCTAGAAATACAAAGTCTGTCACTGCCTCCACTTTTTCTCCCTCTATTTGCCAGTCATCAATCAAGCTCGTTGCCATAATCTTGGTTTTTTTGAGGTTTAACTGCAACCCAGCTTTTGCACTTTCTTCTTTCACCTTCGTCATAAGGCTCCTCAACTCCTCCTCGCTTTCAGCCATCAAAGTGGTATCATCTGCATATCTGAGATTGTTAATGTTTCTTCCAGCAATTTTAACTCCAGCCTTGGATTCCTCAAGCCCAGCACGTCGCATGATGTGTTCTGCGTACAGGTTGAATAGGTAGGGTGAGAGTATACAACCCTGCCGTACTCCTTTCCCAATCTTAAACCAGTCCGTTGTTCCGTGCTCTGTTCTTACCGTTGCTACTTGGTCGTTATACAGATTCCTCAGGAGGCAGACAAGATGACTTGGTATCCCCATACCACCAAGAACTTGCCACAATTTGTTATGATCCACACAGTCAAAGGCTTTAGAATAGTCAATAAAACAGAAATAGATGTTTTTCTGAAATTCCCTGGATTTCTCCATTATCCAGCGGATATTGGCAATTTGGTCTCTAGTTCCTCTGCCTTTTCTAAACCCAGCTTGTACATCTGGCAATTCTCGCTCCATGAATTGCTGGAGTCTACCTTGCAAGATCTTGAGCATTACCTTACTGGCATGTGAAATAAGTGCCACTGTTCGATAGTTTGAACATTCTTTAGTGCTTCCCTTTTTTGGTATGGGGATATAAGTTGATTTTTTCCAATCTGATGGCCATTCTTGTGTTTTCCAAATTTGCTGGCATATGGCATGCATCACCTTGACAGCATCATCTTGCAAGATTTTAAACAGTTCAGCTGGGATACCGTCGTCTCCTGCTGCCTTGTTATTAGCAATGCTTCTTAAGGCCCATTCAACCTCACTCTTCAGGATGTCTGGCTCTAACTCACTGGCCACACCGTCAAAGCTATCTCCAATATTATTATCCTTCCTATACAGATCTTCCGTATATTCTTGCCACCTTTTCTTGATCTCTTCTGCTTCTGTTAGGTCCTTACCATCTTTGTTTTTGATCATACCCATTTTTGCCTGGAATTTACCTCCGATGTTTCTAATTTTCTGGAAGAGGTCTCTTGTCCTTCCTATTCTATTGTCTTCTTCCACTTCCGCACATTGCTTGTTTAAAAATAATTCCTTATCTCTTCTGGCTAACCTCTGGAATTTTGCATTTAATTGGGCATATCTCCCCCTATCACTGTTGCCTTTTGCTTTCCTTCTTTCTTGGGCTACTTCCAGTGTTTCAGCAGACAGCCATCTTGCCTTCTTGGTTTTCTTTTTCTTTGGGACGTTTTTTGTTGCCGCCTCCTGAACAATGTTGCGAACTTCTGTCCATAGTTCTTCTGGGACCCTATCTACTAAATCTAGTCCCTTAAATCTATTCTTCACCTCCACTGCATATTCCTTAGGAATATTAGTGAGCTCATATCTAACTGATCTGTGGGTCTTCCCTATTCTCTTTAGTCTGATTCTAAATTTTGCAATAAGAAGTTCATGATCTGAACTACAGTCAGCTCCAGGTCTTGTTTTTACCGACTGTATAGATGTCCGCCACCTTTGGCTGCAAAGGATGTAGTCAATCTGATTTCGGTGTCGACCATCTGGTGAAGTCCATGTATAAAGTCGTCTTTTAGGTTGTTGGAAGAGAGTGTTTGTTATGCACAGTGAGTTGTCTTGGCAAAATTCTATCAGCCTATGTCCTGCTTCATTTTGTTCTCCCAGACCATGTTTACCTGTAATTCCAGGTGTCGTCTGACTACCCACCTTAGCATTCCAGTCTCCTGTAATGAAAATAACATCTCTTTTTGGTGTATTATCCAGTAGGTGCTGCAGATCCTCATAGAACTGATCTACTTCTGCTTCTTCAGCATCTGTGGTTGGGGCGTATATTTGGATCACTGTGATGTTAAATGGCTTACCCTGAATTCGAATTGAGATCATTCTATTGTTTTTTGGATTGTATCCAAGCACTGCTTTAGCCACTTTATTATTAATTATGAAGGCTACTCCATTTCTTCTGTGGTCCTCTTGTCCACAGTAGTAGATCTGGTGGTCATCTGATGTGAAGTGGCCCATCCCAGTCCATTTCAGTTCACTGACACCTAAAATGTCTATATTTAATCTTGACATCTCACCAATAACCACATCCAATTTGCCCTGGCTCATAGATCTTACATTCCAGGTTCCTATGGTGTGTTGGTCTTTAGAACATCGGATTCGTCGTTCACCACCAGCACTGTCGGCCGCTAGCCGTCCTTTCGGCTTTGAGCTAGCTGCGTCATCACATCTGGGGCTAATTGAACATATCCTCTGTTCCTCCCCAGTAGCATTGTGACCATCTTCCGACCTGGGAGTCCCATCTTCCGATGGTATACCGACATATCTTTGGTTGTACTGATCCATTTAGTTTTCATGGCAAGAATACTGGGGTGGGTTGCCATTACCTTCCCCAGGGATCGTATTTAGTCTGACCTCTCTGCCACGACCTTCCCGTCTTGGGTGTCCCTTCATGGTTTAGCTCATGGTTTCATTGAGGTGCTCAAGCTCCAGCACCACGACAAGGTAACGATCTCCTTTGCTGGAGATTAGAAGTTTTACTTAGAGATATTAGACAAGATGATGGTATTCATGGCATTAGAGTTAAAAAGGAAGTTTATAAATTAAGAGCCTTTGCTGACGACCTAGTTATTACCTTAGAGAATCCATTGGATGGAATTGAATTACTGATGCAGAAAGGACTATGGGTCGTTAGCAGGGTTCAAAGTTAACTTACAGAAAACAAAAGTTTTGACCAAGAATATCATCAACAAGAAAAATTGAGAGAAATTACAGGATATTCCTTGGAGAAAAAAGTAAAATACTTGGGAGTTTATTTAACATCGAAGAATGTTAAACTATTTCAAAATAACTATGCCCCACTTTGGACTGACATTAAAAAAGATTTAGATCGTTGGGGAAAACTACAACTATCATTATTGGGGAGAATATCAGCGATTAAAATGAATATATTACCAAGAATTTTATATCTTTTTCAAACAATACCCATATTGACATCAGAGGAACCATTTAAACAGTGGCAGAAAGACATTTCTAAGTTCATTTGGCAAGGGAAAAAACCAAGAATAAAATATAAAGTCTTGCAAGATTCAAAAGAGAGAGGTGGTCTAGGACTCCCGAATTTGAAATTATATCATGCAGCTTGTGGTTTGGTATGGCTTAAGGAATGGATTGTTCTGAGAAATGAAAAATTATTAAATCTGGAAGGACATGAATTGAGATTCGGATGGCATGGATATTTGTGGTATGATAAGGCTAAAATTAATGTGGATTTTAAAAATCATTATATTAGAAGATCTTTGTTGAGAATTTGGAATAAATATAAACCAATTTTATGTTACAAGAGACCTTTATGGATTTCTACGCAAGAAGCTTTCTATAGAACAGAAGTAAGAAATAAAGATAAATGGTTGACATATAAGGATGTTATAAAAAAAGAACAAGGACATTATGTGATAAAATCAAAAGAAGAACTTGCTCAAGAAGGATATACTTTTCAATGGCTTCCCTATATACAACTTATAGAGAAATTTAAATTAGACAAAAAAAATTTGGAATTTGAACAAACTAAATCAGAATTTGAAATACAACTATGTGAAAATGATGAACATTTAATTGCTAAAATGTATAAATTATTGTTAAAAGGAGAAATGGTGGAGGAACAAGTTAAAGACTGTATGATTCAATGGGCGAAAAATATCGACCACAATATACAACTTCAACAATGGGAAGACATGTGGACTAAAGGATTAAAATTTACCTTATGTTACAACTTAAAAGAAAACTTTTACAAGATGATGTATCGATGGTACATGACCCCACAAAAACTTTCAAAAATGTATGGGAACATTTCCAACCTATGCTGGAAATGTACAAAACAAGAAGGGTCTTTTTACCATATGTGGTGGACATGTAAAATTGCAAAGGCATTTTGGACTGAGATACATTCATTGATGCAAAATATACTACAGATACGAATACCATTTAAACCAGAATTCTTTTTACTTGGAATTTGGGATGTACAAATAAAAAAACATTTTTTTAGAATAATACAATACATGATTACAGCAGCAAGACTTTTATATGCACAAAACTGGAAAAATCAAAGCGTACCAACAATACAGGATTGGATGTTGAAATTATTAGAGATGGCAGAAAACGACAAACTGACTTGCTTATTAAAAGACAATTCAAATCATTACTTTCTTAAAGAGTGGAAACCTTTGATGGACTATTTGCAAAAAGCAGGAGGAGTAAAGCTTGCATGGGGTTTTGATGATTAGATTATATATAAATAGCATATAATAGACAAGAAAAATATATGAATGTTATATGAATAGCCAGCATGTAAGAACAAATTATCTATTTTATTCTTATGACCATAGATGGATCAGAGGTTATCTAATTTCTATGTTTGTCCTTTTCTTTTTCTTTTTTCCTTCTTTTTCTTTACTGCACTTTTCTTTTTTTTCCCTTTTAATTTGTATTTCTATTTCTGTTTCACTTTCAACTTTTAACTTTGTATATTTAAAAATCTAATAAAACTTCAAAAAAAAAAAAGGAAATGTAAAAAAAAAGAGAGGTCTTTTTACCATATGTGGTGGACTTGTGAAATTGCAAAGAAGTTTTGGACTCAGATACATTCATTAATGCAAAATATTTTACAAATTCGAGTCCCATTTAAACTGCAATTATTTTTATTGGGAATATGGGAAGAACAAATGGGAAAACAATTTGTAAGAATTATGCAATATACCTTATGATTACTGCAGCACGACTTGTATATGCGCAAAATTGGAAAAACCAGATTTTACCTACGATACAAGATTGGATGTTAAAATTGATGGACATGGCAGAAAATGACAAATTGACATGCTTATTAAAAGAAACTCAAATTGTTACTATCTTAAAGAATGGAAACCATTAATGGACTATTTGCAACATGCAGGTGGAGAAAATCTTATTTGGGGTTTTGAAGACTAAAATATATATAAATTGATATATTAGACAGGAAATCTTTTTGTATGTTATATATAGAGCTAGCATGTAAGAAAACTTTTAAATTACTAAGACAAGAGATAAATCGGAAGTTGACTATTCTATGCTTTATCTTTTTTCTTTTTTTCTTTACTTTTCTATACACTTTTACTTCTTTCTTTGATTTGTATTTCTATTTCTTTTTCATTTTCACCCTTTTAACTATGTATATTTAAAACTCTAATAAAATTTGGGGAAAAAAACAACAGAACATATTTACAGGAATCTGTTTCACCTCAGAGAGGCTTACAGGCAGAAAATAACTTACATCTGAATAGGTTGAGATAAGCATAGCCAGCCGGCTTAAACAAAACATCAGCTTTACACAACTTAACTTCTTAGTAGCAAACAATCAGTTGCCATAGTAATCAATGTAACATGTGACTATCCCAGCTCAGCCTAGCTCAGGGGTCGGCAAACTTTTTTTGCCGGGAGCCATTTTGACATGCTCGTGCACATTTTGAAGTGCTCGAGAGCCAGGGGGCGGGGTTTGCGGGCGGGGGCCAATCGCGTGGAAGGGGGCGGGGTTTGCGGGCGGGAGCCAATCACGTGGAAGGGGGCGGGTTTTGCGGGCGGGAGCCAATCGCGTGGAAGGGGGCGGGGGAGGTTTGGAAAAAGAAGGGAAAGAGAGGCTCGACTGCTCCAGTCGCTTCTCTTCCGGAGCCGCTCACGCTCCCAGTCCAGGCAAAGTAAAGCTGGTGGGGAATCCAGCGCAAGAGTGGGGTTTGCGGGCGGGAGCCAATTGTGCACACTTAGGGCTGTGGGGTGGAAATGTGCTGCTTTTGCACGGAGAAAAAGAGTAAGCAGAGCAGCAACGAAGAGGTTAAGGCAGGGCTTGCCAAACTTTTGCCGTTGGCGACACACCAATGGCCAGCCCACAAAAACTGGAAGCACCAGCGGCGGTGCTTCCAGGTTGTCGCTGCGGCGGCAGCGGCTGCCCCTTCGGAAGGGAGTCCCCGGAGCCTGCCCTTTTGAAGGGGCAGCACCTCAGTTTAGGCAGGGAGGCTGCGCGCAAGCAGCGCTCAGCTGTTCTGCGGGGAAAACTTCCACCCCACTCCAGGGCAGCGTGTGCGTGCGGGGAGGGGAAGGGAGGTTTTTGCCTCCCTGCCAGAACCGAGGGCATTTTCGGGGTCCCCGGAGCCTGCCCTTTTGAAGGGGCAGCACTTCAGTTTAGGCAGGGAGGCTGTGCGCAAGCAGTGCTCAGCTGTTCTGCGGGGAAAACTTCCACCCCACTCCAGGGCAGCGTGTGCGTGCGGGGAGGGGAAGGGAGGTTTTTGCCTCCCTGCCAGAACCGAGGGCATTTTCGGGGTCCCCGGAGCCTGCCCTTTCAAAGGGGCAGCGGCAGCAGCAGCAGCAGTGCTGCCCCTTCGAAAGGGCAGACTCCGGGGACCCTGAAAATGCCCTCGGGTCCGGCAGGGAGGCAAAAATCGCGCGTGCAGGCTGCCGGGCTTCCCGACGCACAGCTGATTGGCGCGGAGAATTTCCACTCCGGGCGGCCTGGCAGCGCGCGCGCACGCGATTTTCACCTCCCTGCCAGAGCCGAGGGCATTTTCATCAGCGCTTCCGGCTTGTCACGCGACACACTTGGGGACCCCTGACACACAGTTTGGAAAGCCCTGGGTTAAGGCGATGGGCAAGTGCCCGTCATCAAGATGGCTGCCGGAGACGGAGGCTTCCAAACTCCCGCGAGACTGTGTGAAGCCCGTCCCTGGAGGAAAAAGAGAGGCTGGGCCTAGGTTGCCAGGGGTATGCCCACAGCAACGCACACCATGCCCACTGCCACGCCTGCCCCGCCACACTCGCTGCCGTGCCTGCCCCGCCACGCCCGCCACGCCCGCCTGCAGAAGAGCCACACTCAAGGGGCCAAAGAGCCGCATTTGGCTCGGGAGCCGCCATTTCCGACCCTTGGCCTAGCTTAAGCAATTATTCCTTTTATGGTAACAAGCATTTGAGGAATTTTGGCTACTAGCAGACTTTTTGGAGCCTGTCAGGTAAGAGGAAAAAAAATAGCTCAGCTTGTCCCTTTTAAAATGAGGCTTGTCTAAACCTTGTGACCCAGATTCTTTTTAGATCACAAAATAAAAAATACAATAAAGTTTTTCTCATGGTCTGCAATTCCTTTGTTCCCTCTCTCCCCAGCAAAGTGGCAGGCAGTTCTATGGGTCAGCCAAGGAGGAGGAGATTGATTTCCAACACTCCCTGCCAGCTTCCCACAAGCAAAGTCAATGCGGAAGCCAGTAGGAAGTTGGAAGCTGCTCCCGCTCCCACTGCTTTTTTGCCTGCCTATGGTCATTCTGTTTCTTTGTTTAGGTAAGGAAATATCTCTGAAAGGATGACCCAACGGGTCACGGGTTGTCTAATTCCTTTTATAAAAGCCCAAAGAATGATTATTACAAATTCTGGGAACAACTTAGGAGAAGGCTCTTCCTCTATGCCCGAATCTTGCCTAAGAAAGTGAGGACATTTCCTATTGATTTTAAGGGCCAATAGATGAAACGTTCATGTTGATTTGTCCTAAGGCAAGAAACTTGTATGTCGGTACAGTACAATGCTAAATCCAACAAAAACCTCATGGTCACATGTCTAGCTCTCACTTAATTCTTTAGTGAATTATTTGAAATTATTTATCAACATTTTTGCCCTTTAAAGCCCTAATATCTCCCCATTAACATTTAAGGCCTGTTAAAACTCTTATTAAGCTTTAATTTACGTGTCTGGTTTCTGATAATAATGTGACCAAAAGATTTAGACAGCAATTCAGTATGATGGGTGCAGAAGCTTTGTATCCTCCTTATTACTAGACTATAAGATATTTGCAAAAGATGCCAAGTCATACATAGCTATCCAGGTTTGTTTTTTTTACCCGAACATATTATGATATCCTGCTCTCCTCATTTAGAAATGGAAAGGGGCACCCTCAGATTCCCATACCTCTAATAAGGTATACTATGACAGGCGTCAGCAACCTGTGGTCTGCGGCCCACTGGGGGGAAGTGGGCCGCAGGGTGAGCCAGAGCAGCTGATTGGTGGGGGCCCGGAAGGGGAAACACCTCCACCTATCAGTGCGTGGCAAAGAAGGACGGAGGCGGGAGGAGGAGCACCCCCGCCAATCAGCCTCCCCTCCCAGTGGCAGCGTGTGCTCGTGCGCGTGCAGCAAGGCTTTTTGCCTCCCTGCTGCTCAGTGCAGCGTTTTTTTGTGGCACCGAGGGCATTTTCAGGGTCCCCGGAGCCTGCCCTTTCGAAGGGGCACCCCAGTGGGGTGCAGGGCGGACTTTTCCTCCCCCCCACTTTTGCTCCCTGCAAAATCTGAAAAAGCCTCGGATCACCGCAAAAAGTGACGGGGGGTGCCCTGGGGTGGAAAATCTCCATGCCAATCAGCTGTGCGGTGGGGAAGCGGAGGTGCACCCGAGCTACCCAGTAGCGGCCAAAAAAACTGTGGGGAGCAAAAGTAGGGGAAGGAAAAGTCCACCCCGTACCCCACTGGGGTGCCCCTTTGAAAGGGCAGGCTCCGGGAACCCCGAAAATGCCCTCCGTGCCACGAAAAAACACTGCATGGAGCGGCAGGCCTGCAAGCCCTGCCCCCAATCTGTCCGATTGGCTGCCGCCTGCAAACCCCGCCCCCCCACCCGTCCAATTGGCTGCCACCCACAAACCCTGGCCCCTGGTTCTTGGAAAAATTTTCCGATGGAAGTGGTCCCTGGTGCCAAAAAAGTTGCCAACCCCTGTACTATGAGGAAAACAGAAGCCAACTACTTCAGACTATTTGAAGGAGAACGTCCTCTATCACTCAATACAATAATTGTCTAGAATTTGAGGCCTCATCAGGAATTTTCTTTTCTTTTATATACTCTTTCCCAATCTCCCTTCATGAAAGATACTATGGAACACCTCAATTGCTGGGAGACGTATAATGCCCTAAACCAGAATATTTTGTTAATTTTTCTGTTCTCCATTTTGGTCGGCAGTAGAGGATACAAGACCTCGTGAACAACTTTTTTCTTGTTGTTTTATCTGGTCCATTTTGACCTCGAAGTTTACTTTAAAAAATCCCTGTATGATCAAATATCAGTATTAGCCATGTTCTCTTGATTGAAAACTACGGCTCTCCACAATTAACTGGGACAAACAAAACAAGAACTTTCTATCTACACAAGAAATATTGTGGAACACATAGACATAATTCTAGAATCTTTTAGACCACTGTTTTTTAAACTTGGCAACTTTAAGATGTGTGGGCTTCAACTCCCAGAATTCCCCAGCCAGTATGTTAAACTGGGAAATGTTGAAATTATCACTACTTGGTAGAATATCAGTGATATCAGTGGTAGAATATCAGAATATCAGTGATAAAAATGAATGTACTACCCAGAATGATGTTTTTATTCCAGACTATACCTACAGGTAGTCCTTGACTTACAACTACGATTGGGACTGGAATTTCTATCGCTAAGTGATGCAGTTGTAAAGTGTGATGTCATGTGACTACATCGCTTAGTGATGGCAGTCCCAGTTGATGAATTATATAATGATAATTACTTGATAGAAAGAAGGGCTGAAAGCATCACTGTATATTTTCTTTCCTTTTTTCTCTTTTTTTACTTTCTATCTTTTGTTTGTTTTGTATACTTTTACTGTATTGAAAAATTCTAATTATACACACGCACAGAGTTTTGGACAATGTTCATTCTTATTTGTTTCTCTTGACTGATAGTGACAGCAATTTTCATATCTATATAACTGTATCTGTATCTCTATCTCTATATCTACATCTACCCAGTAATATCTTTAATATAGGCCATTATAATGTGTTATTCTAAGGAAAGTACTTATTCTATTGGAGGTCTATGAGTAATTAACTTGATTAATTTCATTAGATATTTGAAATAAATTATTAAATGAATATATTATTCACCCAGTTATGGGACTACGAGGGTAATTTATGAACATATTACTGAAATAATTTGATGGATTTCATGTTTTATAATAAATTGTTCAATTTGTTTTTCATTATTCATCCAGGTCTAATAGTAGCTCTGGATGAGTTTTAGCTCATGAACTACAATTCTACCCACACAGCATATTTTACCTAAAGATATTACTTGGAGTGTAAAAGAAAAAAGATTTTTACTTTGTAAGATAAACTGTACCAAAAGTTTTATTTCTTAAAAATGTAGAATATTAATCATGTTAAATTACCCCCACCCCCACTTTTCAATAATTTCAGTCACAGGTATTAGGATGCCTCCAAGATTTTAAATTGCATCCAGAGATCCTTTCAGAAGCTGTTTCCTATAAGATTATCCATTATATGCCTCAGTTTGCCACCAGACCTCAAACAAATGATCTTTAGGATGATGCCTCAGAGATCCCAGCACTATCTGGAGCTTCCCCATCAAGGATGGAGATAGAACTCTGCCCTCACACAGGAAACTCTGATCTCAGATACATCTTTCCTGGCACCGTGGTTTATTTGCAGTGTTTATTTTCACCTTCTAGTGTATTCTGCTGGCAAAAACCTGCAGGAGTTTTGAATCATACACAGTCCCTTTGTTCTGCCCAGATATGACTTACTTCTTATTGAGCCACAAGAGATTCTGTACATATATAAGTTGGCTGTATCCACAGTTTGCATTCTCGATGCATACTTAAAATATGGATGGTGTATTGCTAAATGGGGTGGGGGGAAGCCAGTTGTGTGTGCAGTTCTTTTCCCGTCGAAGGAAATCTTCATTCAGCTAGGCATACCTTATAAAAACCTGTCTGTGAACATGTATAGATCTTAGCTGAATCAGGGCAATGATGTCCGATAATGAGGCTATATACCACTAAATTGGACAACATCAAAATGACTAGCAACTGAACTGCCTTTTAGTATAGGTTTCTCTTCCTGCAAATCAGAGAGGCTTTGCATCTTGAAAACAACTCTGAAACCAATGTATCCAATTGCTTCCATCTTTTTAAAATTCTCTTTTTAAAAAATAATAAAATAAGGTGGTAATGTTCCAGAACTCAGCAAGAGAGGTGATCTATGATCACTTGAGTTGCTTATATGTTCTGGTTTTACACAATTCCAATTCAGTGGAAAATCCTGCGAACAAAATGACATGCCAAGTCATTCATGAATCCAAATCACTAATGTTGACATGCAAGTCTGATGGGGGCCTCATGCCAAACCCTTCCAAGATTGTTCTTTCATATGGAAGAGTGTGGATCTGTTCGGATTTCTTCTGTCCAGGGAGTTCACCAAGTGAGCACCCTGGTTAAGGCTGCTCCCAGCTTATGCTACCCCATATTGGCTTGTATGGCTTTTTGCATGTTGAGCAGGAATATCTGCAGGAGACATACCTTTATACATGCAATTGTGAGCCAGGCTTATATAGAAATCAACCTGGCCAGGGTCAATGGAGCAACCCTGGCAGGGGCTTGCAATGTGTAAGCATTATGGATTGATAACAGCTGGATTGTATGAATATATGCTAGCAAACAGTGCCATATACAGAGAGATGTTTTTATTTTTAAATTTCAGCAACGGAGATATATGCTTACTCGGAGTGATACTTTAGATGAGCTAAAAGGGAGGCCTTTTTTTGCATGATAGTGTATACTTGCAAATAAGTGTTAAGTCTCTTGATTAACAATTATAAAGATATTGTAACTGTGCATCAGCTCGAGCTTTTTTTACAGGAGTTTCTCAGTAAACATGATTACTGTTACCATTAGAGAAGTATAACCACATGAAGACAAAAGAAACAGACTGCAGGCCCTAAGATCATGGCTCCCAAGGGTATTAAAGTTGTTTAAGAGTCAACATATTTCCCAATGGGCAAAAGGACAAAAGATTAATAATGGCTGCTTTATTGGACCCCTGCTGTTTCAATGTATCTAGCAATGCTTGTGTCTTTGTGTGCTTGTGCATTTGTGTGTGTGTGTGTGTGTGTGTGTGTGTGTGTGTGTCTGTGTGTCTGTGTGTGTCTGTGTGTTTCAGCCTACTATATTTCTCTTCCAGCAAGTTCAGTTTTATGGAGCCTGAGAGATCCACAATGTTATAGACATTCCTGGAATAGAAGCAAAGGTGAAGAGAGTCCTAAATAGTCACAATGATCTATGTCTATCTTAATCTAACATTTGTTTCAGAAGACAGACATAACATTTAGCAATACTGTCTTTAGTGAGAAATGATGAAATAAGAGAAATTGAACAGTATCATTCAAGATAACATTCAAGGTAACATTCACATTCCCTTACACACTCACACCACACAAACAGTGATATTGAATAAAGTAGACTAATGTCTAGAAATTTTCTCATGGGAAGCCATGTGTTTTACTTTCATGGCCAGATAATTTATTTATTTAATTCATTAATTTGTAGCTTTCCTTTTGGCCTCAATCGGGCCCTTGATTCCAAAGGCATTTCAAAAGATTACAACAATGAGCAGCACCATAATGATAGATAAAATGAGCCCTTCTATAAAAAGCATAGCAGGTAATAACAAAGTGTTTGAAGTCCATTTGTTTCCCAAAGAAATTAGGAACTGAGCTTTGAAAGTCTCCATATGATAATAGTTCCAAGGAATACATGCCAGCACTAAGAAGGCCTTGTTAATAATCAGCTGAGCCTTAAAAGTTAATAACTTTTTATGGACTCTTCACTGGTGACAAGTGCTCTGTACCTAGTAGAGAAGGGCTACTAAGATGGTGAAAGGACTGGAAACCAAGTCCTATGAGGACCAGTAAAAGACATATGTTTAGCTTGCAGAAAAGAAAGTTGAGAGGGGACATTAGCTGTCTTCAAATATCTGAAGGGCAGTCACATTATAGAGGGTTTAGACTTATTCTCACTTGCTCCAGAGCAGACTAAAACTAATGGGATGAAACTTCAAGGACATAGATACAATAGACATTAGGAAGAACTTCTTGACAGTAACAGCTGTCAATCACTGGAACAGGTTACCGCATGAAATGGTTTCTTCCCCTTCACTGAAGGTTTTCAAACAGAGGCTGGATGGTCATCTATTGGGGATGGTGTAGTGAATCCTGCAGAGTGCAGGAAGTTGGATTTAATGACCTCTTAGGTCCCTTCTAATCTATGATTCTATCCGTGAGCTGACATAAAACTATAGTTGTGACAGCCTGCATTCAGCCAAGGTTTCCTCCTAGCTGTTCATATAGTCAGACAGATACCCAAACAAATGCCTTGTGCTAGTTAGATGATAAGAGAAGCTAAGAATATCATTTTGTTTCCTGTTGGAAAAGATTCTCTTAGGAGGCAAAAATGTTATAAGGTTAGCATTAGAGATGGACAGCAGCATCCGTGGGATGGGCAAGGTGGGGTGTCAGCAGTGTGGGGCATCATGATGCAAATCCTACTCCTTTTCTCTATGTGTCATGAAATCACACATGTACAAAGGAGACAGAGCTTGTGTTACAACATTGCAATGCCTCTTTTGTCATTCTGATGAAAGCAGTGAGTTCCTGTAGATGCCACTGGAGGTGGACTCTTAAATTACCAGAGGAATTCGTGGAAAAAGATTTGGGGAAGAGGAGAACTAGAATGGAGATGCATGACATAGCTGTAACTAAGATGAATCTAGACCAGGGGTCGGCAAACTTTTTTTGCCGGGAGCCATTTTGACATGCTCGTGCACATTTTGAAGTGCTCGAGAGCCAGGGGGCGGGGTTTGCGGGCGGGGGCCAATCGCGTGGAAGGGGGCGGGGTTTGCGGGTGGGAGCCAATCGCGTGGAAGGGGGCGGGGTTTGCGGGCGGGGGCCAATCGCGCACACTTAGGGCCTGCTGCCGCCATGCCCGCTGCAGTGCCCGCCGCCGCCATGCCCGCTGCCACGACTACGCAGGCGGAGCTGCCTGCCTGGAGCCCAGGCAGGCATCTCCGCCCGCATGCCTTCCCTGGCCGGTCCTCGCGGGCCACCGGCGATGCTCCCGTCCCACTGCACCCCAGCCAGAGCGCCCGAGTGCCAGGCAGGCAGCTCCGCCCGCGCGCCTTCCCTGGCCGGTCAAGATCCCTTCCCCGCCCCCAGCAGAACCAAATATGTTAAAAAGTGGGTAGGTAAAGCACGCTCGCGTAAACATCCTGGTTCCTTCATGATCAGTTGAGCAGCAGCCACGCAGCAGCAGCAAGCGGGCGTCTTTGACAAATTGCTCTGGAAGGGGGCGGGGGAGGTTTGGAAGAAGGGAAAGAGAGGCTCGACTGCTCCAGTCGCTTCTCTTCCGGAGCCAAATGTTCCAAAGGGGCAGCGTCAGCGTCCTGGAAACCGGAAGCACTGATGGCCCACCACCGCCGCTGCCCCTTCGAAAGGGCAGACTCCGGGGACCCCGAAAATGCCCTCCATTCCGGCAGGGAGGCAAAAATCGCGCGTGCAGGCTGCCGGGCTTCCCGACGCACAGCTGATTGGCGCGGTGGGGGGGACAGGGTGGAAATTCTCTGTGCTGATCAGCTGTGCGCCGGGAAGCCTCGCGCGCGCGCGCGATTTTTGCCTCCCTGCTGGAACCGAGGGCATTTTCGGGGTCCCCAGAGCCTGCTCTTCCAAAGGGGCAGTGGCAGCAGCGGTGTCCTGGAACCCGGAAGCACTGATGGCCCACCACCGCTGCTGCCCCTTCGAAAGGGCAGACTCCGGGACCCCGAAAATGCCCTCGGTTCCGGCAGGGAGGCAAAAATCTCGCGTGCAGGCTGCCGGGCTTCCTGACGCACAGCTGATTGGCGCGGAGAATTTCCACTCCGGGTGGCCTGGCAGCGCGCGCGCACGCGATTTTCACCTCCCTGCCAGAACCGAGGGCATTTTCATCAGCGCTTCTGGCTTGTCACGCGACACACTTGGGGGCCCCCGGCGACACAGTATTGTGTCGACACACAGTTTGGAAAGCCCTGGGTTAAGGCGATGGGCAAGTGCCCGTCGTCAAGATGGCTGCCGGAGACGGAGGCTTCCAAACTCTTGCGAGACTGTGTGAAGCCCGTCCCCGGAGGAAAAAGAGAGGCTGGGCCTAGGCGGTTGCCAGGGGTATGCCCACAGCCACGCACACCATGCCCGCTGCCGCGCCTGCCCCGCCACACTCGCTGCCGCGCCTGCCCCCGCCACACTCGCTGCCGCGCCTGCCCCCGCCACACCCACCACGCCTGCCTGCGGAAGAGCCACACTGAAGGGGCCAAAGAGCCACATTTGGCTCGCGAGCCGCCATTTCCGACCCTTGATCTAGACAGTGTTATAGTAGAGAAGATTTGTCAATTGCTTTTAGTAAAGAGCAATGGCAGCTACAAACCTAAAGCACACTGGGCAGTGTTATGCTGCTGAAGCTTTGTTTTGTTCCAAGGATGGTAGAAGGAAGTGGGGCAGGACATGATCTAAAGAAGTGTGCTGAAAAAGTCCCTTATGGGACCTGGTCTATCCTTCACAAATGACATCTGGTTGACATTGAAGATGACAGAAAAGATTTGACCAGCCAGAGGGAAGCCAGCTGTCAGATTGACTGACAGAGGGAAATTGCTGGCCAATATCTTTAAGCCATTTCTTGATTCTTATTTAGAAACACAGAGGATATAAATTAAGCTAACCGTATGTCTTGCAAACAGATACTTGTTTAAAGAAACTTTAGGCTGCACCGTTCAATAATAATATTAAAAAGGTCAGTTCCACTGTAGTTTATAATCTCAAGTGGTTATGCTTATCTTCTCTGGATGGAACATGGCTCCAAGTCAGCAAATGAGTGAGACAAGACTATATACTCTCTCCTGATTCATTTAACCTGCATGGGGAATATATATTGAGGGAAGCTGGAAGAAGATGAGCGTGATTTTAGAAATGGAGGAAGAAACATCAATAACCTGCACTATGCTGATAATACTACTCTGATAAGTGAAAGTGCAAATGGTCTGGAAGCTGTAGTAATGAAAGTCGAGAAGCACACTGGAAAAATATGAGCATGATTAAGATGACCAAACTACTGACAACTGGCATAGCAACCAGCCTTAGAATTGACAGTGTAGATACTGAAGTGGTCAAAGCTTATGTCTTTCTGGATTGACTATTAACAGTGAAGGAACCAGCAGTCAAGAAATACAGAATGTCCAAAAAACCTTAGTGCAGTTTTAAGCTTTAATAACTTAAAACTGAACTAAGACTTTGGGGATGACCTGTACACCACAGACTAGCACTTAGTAGGGTAGCAATGAAGGCCTTGGAAAAGATATTCAGATGCTGTGAAATGTCTATACCTATAAAGTTCAGAATCATGCAGGCAATGGTTTTCCCTTTCCAACTCTATGGAAGCGAAAGTTGGATTTTGAAGAAGAAGAACAGAAAAAGTATTGATGCTTTTGAATGTTGAAAACTCCTGAGAATACCGTGGATAGTCAAGAAAACGAATGGAACATAGAACAAATCAATCTGGAGTTGTCATCAAGGTACAAATGGCCAGGCTCAAATTATCTACTTGGACGCATTATGCAAAGACCTACTTCTATTGAAAAGTCTATAATGCTGGGAAACGTGGAAGGAAAGAAAAGAAGATGACTAGAAGCAAGGCAGCTGGACTCAATTACAACAGCAATGGGTGTGCCATTGGAAGATTTGAAAGGCCAGGTTGGGGAGAGATCATCCTGGAGAAGTGATTGCTAAGAGTTGATACTGACTTGATGACACATAATCAATAACAGCAATAATAAATTTATTTATCTGCAAATGGGCAGAGGGAGCAAAGGAAGGCAGTTATAAGTTATCCTTGCAGAGCTTGCCTGGGAAATCTAAACTAGATGCTACCTCCTTGTTTAATTAAGGGGGGGGGATCTAAAGGAGTGTTTTGCACTGAGTTTTCTATCAGCTTTTCAGAATATACAGAAAGTGCCAGTTACAACACCGACATAAAATTTGTTATCTTCATTGCCAATCCATATCTTTGACTCCATTCCCACTCACTGCGGTCACCTGACTTCTTCCTCAGATAATGGGTGACAAAGGCTAACACATTTTATACACCTTGACACTGCCCTTGGCCAGGGTCAAAATAAATGGGGAAATAGTACTTTAAACACCAATATAGCTGATGATGACTGAGGGAAGATGGGCGGTGATAGAAATTTAATAAATAAATAATAAATCAACCAGTCTCACTTACAGGTGGGAGACAAGCTGAAGTAAATATCATGGGGACACAGCAGAACAAAAGATGTTGCCAAGGCCTCTTTGTACTATGGTTAGGTGCAAGTGGAGAAAGGCCCTTAGTCTGAAAGTAATCTCAGTGAAGACCACTATTGCTATGGTATAACTCAGCCTTTCTCAACTTTTTGACCGTGGAGGAACCCTTGAAATATTTTTCAGGCCTCAGGGAACCCTTGCTCATTCAGGCTCAAATATAGGTCACAAGTTACAAAATACAAAATTATTATATTCGTTTCATGTGTAAGCCTGTATATATGCATTAACAGTGTTCTTGACCTAAAAATAAAGAATGAAATTTATTGATTGATTGATTGATTGATTGTTCAATTTATATCACCACCCATCTCCCCCCACAAGGGGACTCTGGGCGTTTTAAATTTACCTCTAAATTTACCTCTTTAGTGTGAAATTGTCCGAATTTGAAATAATTTTTTAAATAAATTGTGATCTCCCAGGGAACCCCTAGTGACCTCTTGTGGAACCCTAGGGTTCCAAGGAACTCTGGTTGAGAAACTCTGATATAACTAATTCAGCCCTAGATGCCTGCCATCTAGGAGCATGGATACATCAAGGCATTACTCTCCCCTCTCTCCAACTACCTCTTTTTCATTGCTTTTGCTCCCATTCCTGTAGTTATTGAGCAGAATTTTGCTCCCATTCCTGTAGTTATTGAGCAGAATGAACCAGGATTTTCTGGGCTATTTCTCTACTCAGAATGGTCTTCTGAGAATGAGTGAGTGAGAGATTCTAGAGCAGCTATTCCATTGCCAAAATGGCAGCAAATGCTTTTTCAGTGTTAAACAGAGACTGTTAAACTTTTAAACAATATTTACTACGGTCATGGCAAAGAAACAGCAACACAGCTTGTTTCTGGCTTTGTCTCACTCACAGTGCTTCACTCAGAGAAAGACTCCCATTTTGAGTGCACAGCTTTGAATGGCAAGGTAGCCTTAGAAATTTGGGAGCCACTAATCACTAAAAATGTATAAATGATAACTGCTGGTGTGAATATATATGAAAATATGATCATAAAGATGGGATTTGGTTTTATGATTGAGTGGTTCACCGTTGACTTTACCTCACACTATTCAATTTCATAGTGACCTGGGGATTGGATGCCTCACGACTAATTTATTCTTTATAAAACAGCCTGAGACTTTCCACAATGGACTTTATTTATAGTAATCAAATATATAAATTGCTAATAGTCCTTAGTCTGCTTTTCCTAAATGAATGTATCATTCCCAGCTAATTACCACTTCACTACTTTCTGGATTCTGCCTTTCGATATTAGGAGTAGTGTATCTCCCTTTTCCTATTCGTTGACTAGGAACATGTTTTATGTCAAATTCTCAAACATTTTGGTCTCAGGATCCCTTTACATTCTTAAAAATGACTGAGAACGCCAAAGAGCTTTGGTTTCTGTGGGTTATATCTATCAATATTTACTGTATTAGAAATTAAAACTCAGAAATTTTAAAATATTTATTTATTTGACTGTGGGGACCAGTGGTCTCAGGGACCCCCAAGGGTCCCCAGCCAACTTTGAGAACCACCGTTTTATGTAATCACTCTGTAAGACTCTAAGGGCCTTTCCCTATTTGGACTTAGCCATAGCACAAACATTCCCAGACAACATCTTTCCTCGGTGGTGTCCCCTTGAAATTACTTTAATCTCAGCTGCAACCCAAGAAAAAGTCAGGCTTAAGTTATCCAGAGCTGTATAAATGTTAACATAGGTTTTTGGGTCCCCCCTCTTATTCAGACACTATTCAAGAGCAATGTCAAGTTAAAATCTACTATGAATGGGTAATGCTGATATACTTTTCTACCAGCTCAAGGATTTGTGGATAGCTTTTCAACTCAGCAAAGGGAAAGTTCCTTAGTGTGAAATCCAACACATCTGTTCTCCTCTACTCATCCAGTGATTAAAACACCGATGAGAAGAGTTAAGATTTAAAGTCCGTTTTACTTGAATGTTAATGGGAAAGCTGAAAGGAAGGTTCAGTATCTAAGTGTGCCAGGTTTATCAAGCATAAGCCACTTCTACTGGAGTTCTTTATTGACTTGTCTGCATAACATATTTAATTCTAATATTTATATAGCACTTCCCAATGAAGTTTACTGTATCAACAAAGCTAAGAATAATTCTCAGAGTCCTAAACCATCTTCAATAATCTTAGCATCAAAACTGACAATTTAGCAAAAAGTGACTTAGGTTTTCCTTCAACTGTCACCTAATGGCAGCATTTCCAACAGGACACCTATTTTCTCAAAGGTAGTGCAACTGATTGGGCTGACCTGGAATTAAAGTTTGATGCAAACTGGTAGAGGTTTGCTAGGAGGTTGTATACTAGAGTAAAATCTGCAAAAGCCTGTAATTGAAGGAAATGGGAGGGGTGGGGAGAGAGAGAATAAGAACTTCCAGAAAAAGCATATAGAAGATAAAGTGGGGGAATGTTAGGTAGTTTGAAGGCAGTAAGGAAATTAGAATTAAGGGACCTGAGCAAAGAGGGCTTGTCTAAAGGAAGAAACAAAAATTCAAGTGTTAAAAATATTAAAAAGTATGGAGCTGAGTGCAAAAGAGAGAAATACTGAGGGGAGGGACAGGGGAGGAGTGGAACAGCTTTATCAGTGAAGAAAATGCCCAGTAGATCAACTGGGGAAGGGTTGAGGCTTGAAGAGCCAAAAGGAGAGGTTGACTGGGTCAGATGGGCCAGGATGGAGAGATTCAATCCAGAAAGATCAAGCAGCCACTTAGAGGAGAATGTGGGAAATGCTACACATTCCAGCTGTTACTTTGGTCATTTTGTGAGTGGGAGTGTATCTTTGAAATATATTGTATCCTTGAAGAGTCTGCTTAGTCTGGCATGTCAGTGAGAGAAAAAGAGGGCGAGGAATGGGAGGACTAGTTTCTCAGCAAGCCCTCTTTGCAGGATTCCCACTGAGGTCAATAGCTTAGCATTATTTAAAATTATTCTTTTAGCTGTGTGATACTATTTTTATGTTGGTACAGGTGTTGTTTCTCTAATGTAAGTAGTACAACTGAGTAGTAGAGAGGTTTATTGATTTTGCAAAGAAGGAGAAAAGGGTAATTACTCCTTAGAGCTCTCCCCATTGGATGGAGGCTTGATTCCAGGTTTAAAGTAAACTGCAAAGGAGCTGCAGAGGTCATGTTTGGAAAATCTCAAAGATGTCAGCATCTCAAACTCAGGACAGCTTCTGTATTCAGACAGCAGCTACAGTAGTCACTGAAGAATTCTAACTCTCAGAAACCTTCTCATTACCATTCTTTTTTTTCCATTTGAATGCCATGTCTTTTAAACTGTAACTTATGGGCATAGAATGTCATACTAGTCAGTATGAAAGACTTTTTAAAATAATAAAATGCTGTAAATAAGACTTGGGCTAATCGTGCACATCCTTACTTGGCAGTCAATTCCACTGATCTCAGTGAAATTATTTCCAAATAAGAAGATGAAAATTCACCCAGTGATAAAGAAATTTGAATTATGTCCTTTATACCAAACTGAACACCTTAACTATCAAGCTCCCAAACATAGGCATGAATTAGGTTGTAATTTTTCAGAGACTGGATGAACATGACCAGAAACTAAATCTTTATTCTAATTCTAGAACTGCAGCCATAAAAGACAGTTGACAGTCTCTGAGCAAGTGGAAAAGATGATAGCAGAATTTATACCTGGTCCTACTTCAAATCCTGTGTGCAATTTTTCTATATTTCCACCTATGCAGAGATGTCATTGCCTTCTTCTTCTCAAGCTCCCAAGTTTCATTCACTGAAGGCGGTAGCATGTTTACATTCTTGGCATTCCTGCTGTCCTGTCCAGTCAGGCTGAGAGTCTCCTCTTGATTGAAAATGGATGCTGTTTGTTTTGAACGATAAGCATTAAAGGAAACTACTGTATTTCTTCCCATCCTTGCTAATTGTCAACTTTTAACATCCACATCTGAAATATAAAGAACAAGGATACAGTGCTATATACTAAAAAGGTTAAAGGCTAACTTATCCTTATGCTGTAAGTTTTATGGTGGCAGGTTGATTCATTTTTAAAAAAATGTTTCTTGCAATCATCTCTACCCCCTACATTCTTGATGTAGTTGACCTTTATTTCACAGTGGTATGGGACCACTGCTGATAAAAAGTTATTAATATCTTAGTACAAGCACACTAATAATCTAAATGAAACACAGAAAAATGTGTTATTTCCAGTGAACCCATTGCCCTAGTGCCAGCAATTCACATACCAGGTTAAAGTAACCTGTTTATAGAATAACTTCTAAGTAGCAGCAAAGTATAGGGGCGTGGTGGCTCAGCAGGTAAGATGCCAGGCTTTTTGATTGGAAGATCGCAAGTTTGGAGGTTCGAATCCCTAGCCCCACGTGACAGAGTAAGCTCCCACACTCACCCCAGCTCTTGCCAACCTAGCAATTTGAAAGCATGCAAATGCAAGTAGATTAATAGGTACCACTTCGGTGGGTAGGTAACAGCGTTACGCGCACATCATGCCAGCCACATGACCATGGAAGCATCTTCGGACAACGCTGGCTCTTCGGCTAACAAACAGAGATGAGCACCGGCCCCTAGAGTCGGACACGACTGCACAAATGTGCGGGGGGAACCTTTACCTTTATAGCAGCGAAGTAGTGAAGAGTACACATTTGCTACAATGACATAGGAAAAAAGTTTACATTATTTTTGGTATATTTTGGGGATGAGCTTAGCTCAGTTATAGCTTGGGTGGGAGGAGATTGTTGGTGATCTTTGAAGCCTTGGCTCCAATTGATTATTTGAGGCCAAATCAAACATATTTTTTCCTGTTATGAAAACCAGTGAGATTTTTATTCCAAGTATGAATTGTTTGGCTCTAGTAGAGTGGTTGTCACAAGCCTTTCAAAGCAATTTCAGGTAGTCCTCATTTAGCAACCACAATTGGGACCAGTAACTCTGCCATTAAGTGAAGCGGTTGCTAAGTGAAACCATGACTGTGCTTATGATTTTACTTCAGCTTTCCTTTGCTTTACAGACCTATGAAGGTCATAAATGTGAGGATTGGTTGTAAAGTTACTTTTTCATCACTTTTGTAACTGTGAACCATTGCTAAACAAGGCAGTTGCTAAACGAGGACTACCTCTCGTACATTTCTCAAAAAATGTGATTGTGAAAAGATTCCCATCATAAAATGCCTGCCATAGCAGGCGTGGCCATTCACAAAAAGACACTTTTAACATCCATATCCCTACTAGCATTTCAGAATATATTGTCTCTTTCTCATGTAGACACACATGCAGTCATACACAGAGTTCCTTTTTTTATAATTTTAAAGTGCTAATCTTTAGTTTGCATCTTCTTGGTGAGATTCTCTATTCCCTTACTATTCCAGTAAAAAGCAAGTACTACATCCTTCTTTGTAACTGAGGCCATGATGTTAGCTTGACAGCAAATGGTAGGACAAATTCAGGAGATAATTATTTTGCGTTATTCAATACTTTATGTATCTGAACATGTCTTGGATATTTTGGCCAAACAAGAACTTGCAAAATCACTCTCAAAGTTCTCTTTAGGCCAACTTTCTGGTAACTTTAGTAAGATGTGCAATGCTAAGCATTAAAAAGAAGAGCTAGTTCTGATGCAGTTTTTCCTCACAAATCTTTCTTCCTCAATCTACATGGGTTTTGCCTTGCAGCATACTGAATGCATTTCTCAATAGCTATTCTTCGGTGGAGGAAAATTAATGTTATGTTGAAATAATCTCTGCACCACTCTAATTCAGTTTTCTTGTTGCATTGCTAAGAACCACTTTTCATGATTAAACGATGTAGTAGCTAGCAGGTGATGAGGCTGCCTCAATGGCTGAACACATTGTGTTTTTACAACATCTTAAAAGATCTGTCCATATGAATCATTCTTCACTGGTAATGTCATTACCCCATCTTCTTTTTTCTATGCTGGAAATTCGATAGATTGATATTGCCTTAAACACCAATTGTCATACTTGGGGACAGAAAGTAACATTCATATGCAGCATGTGCTGTTGGTCCTCTGCCCTATTTTATTATTTTTGTAACTCAACTATAACTGATCTTTTATTTGGAAATGTCCTCACCCCACTTTGTGGATATGAACATCCTGCTATAGATGAGTAATCTTCTAAAAGTGCTTTAAATATGGACAATTGTGACTAGGGTTGCACTGAATAGCTCTCATTTTCATTCCAAAAATGAAAACTAAGTACAACTTGTTGCAGTTAAGTATTTCAAAAAGGAAGCAGCTGTGTATATATATTATCAGGTTTGGAAGGGGGAAGCATAATGCCGTAATTGTGCAAGCTGTTGCACTGTTATATCGATGTTATATATGATGAGCAGCAATGGTTCAGATGTACGTATATTAATGAGTGCTGCCTATGTTTTGAAAAAGGAATGTGCTGCATAATTTAACCATTGACATGTGAGATCCAAGAAATCTGTAGAGTTACTAAGAGCATGCTGCTGTAGTTAATAAGTATGGTTGCAAAGCATACTTTGGAATATACTGCAACTATGTTTGGAATATTTTCTTTATATGCTTGCAATAATATTTAAAGCTAAAAGGATTGAGCAGCAATAATGCCATTTTACAAGGACTAGTCTGAAAGTACAAATCTCCCATCGTCCCTTTTTACCGCCTGATCAGTTAGGGCAGTTCCTTTCTAAGTTTCTTTCTCTGTCTGTTACTCAGTTGCAGGCTCCTCCCCCTTTTATCTGATCCTTCCCTAGGCAGCATCTCTTCCCCCCATCTTCCAAGGTCATTCTCACATTCCATTACAAGTGTCACCTACTGTCTTTTGTAGCCCAGCTTGGGAATGAACTTCTTCTAACACCATCACCATTTGTACTACCTGCACCCTCAAAAAAGAGTTAGAAGATGATTCTAGTTCTTGATTTCTGCCAGCCTTGCTGTGCTGAAATAATGAGCAAAGGATTACTGTCCCATGCTGGTCTGCAGCAGGCCCTGGAGAAATAATCCCTCCTTCCCAGTCTGTGCAAAAGGTAAATAAAATGAATTGCAATTTCTTCCCTTCCTTTGCATTGGGTGGATTGTCTGGTTATATGGCAGATAGGTAGGTAGATAGAGACAGACAGACAGATAGATTCCATTGAGAGGGATCCTCAAAGGTGCCAAAGAGGCACATTTCCACCTGAAAGACCCTGCTAAGGCAGCTGAAATCCAGGAGCTGGAACAGGGGCAAGAAGAGATGCCCGTTCACGACTTCCATGGAGATGCAGCATTTCCCAGATGCTGCTGCAGCATGTTGTTGTTTCAAATAAACTGCAGCTGAGCCCGCAACAAATGAGTTTAGCTCTTGTGAGATCACAGAGCATTCAAAGAAGCACAGTGCTCTTGTGTGGAAGTGCCTATTGTCAAAAACATCTAGTTTAGCTAATATACAGTATGTCCTGAGTGTTTGAAAGCTCACATTGTGGAAATAAAGGGCTAGTTGTTGGAGGTACTTAAATGTGGTACAATGTTGATTACAAAGTGATTTCTAGATAAATTACAAATACCATTTATTCAACAGGAATGTTCAGGGTTTTTTCCCCCTTTGCCCACTTATTTATCTCTTTGCTGTCCCCCTAACCTCTTTCTCTTTTTCTTGATTCCTTTAGCAGTCCTATCCTCTACAAAACTCAATTTATATTAGCTATTCCCAAACCACCATCTTTTCCTTGCATCAACTTATTTTGCCTTTTGACAGCTTTATGTGCACTTACAAATTTGTTTGTCCACCCTTCTCAGACTGACCTGCCATCTCTAGTTTTTTCCCTCCAGCCCATTCTCTTCATTTACATTATAAAGCTAATTTAATCTTCCCTGCAGCACCTTATTACTGCCAAACATATAATTAAATAAAGTAGAATTGCAGGATTTTGACATGCCAGAGTACAGGAAGAAGGCAGAGAACAAAAAATCAAATAGGCTAAAACTGAGCAAAAAAGCACTTTTAACAAAATATCATTTTGATTGGGAATCACAGTATATTCAGTGCAGTTGAAATACATATTCTTCATCTGCAAAAGCATTAGGTTTATGTAGCGGTATTGGCCGGATGGATGAGCTCATTGGTAGCGACGTGCTTCCACGTTATAGCTACTCTTTATCACAGCTTCATTCTGCTATGTTATATTGTTGCTGCAAAAACTGGGCTAGAACTCACAATGAAGAGCCTGATAAATGGTGCTTTAAAGCTGTTAAACCAGCACTGCCATAAAATGCCTGTGGAAAAATGCAAATCGGTTTCTTCTTTTGGACACTGATAAACCATCCTATGTACATAGAAATATTAACTTTTCAGGCAAATACTATAACCTTCTAAGAACCCATAAACAATAACTAAAAAGGGAAGAAAATGTATCAAAAGAGTTACAGTACAACATTACCGCCCTCAATCTATTAGTTTATTTATTCATTCTTTTGTTTATTATTATGCTGCCAGTGGTGTTCATGAAGCTTTACACAGCTAGTAACTTAAACAAAAGATGAGTCCCTGCCTTAAGTAGCTTATAGCGGAATTATAAATCTTTCGGGATTCTGGAGGCAAATAAGCTAAAGTATTCTAAAATGCTGAGATTTTATTAAATCAGGAATACAAAAAGAAAAAGCTCGCAAAAGTTTGATAAAGTTGTAGACTTCTAAAAATACAAATATAATGTTTAAAATGTAAAAAAGGATATGAAAGGAAGTGAGGTCCAGAGTTATGGGGTAAGCTATGGATGTTTAATTGTCATATATGCAGAGCTCCATTCCTGTCTGAGTCTGTCTTGCTTATTAAAATAACTCAAATCCTTTTCCTTCCAGCAATATAATGAGAAAAATGCAGAATTCTATCTAAAGAATAAAGGAGAAGGAAGGACTTTTTCTTGTCCTCATTCAGTTAATACCTTCCTAATCATGTTCCCTCTTAAAGCTCAACATTTTGTTTTGTCCAATATCCATCCCCCATCAGGGGCATCCACAATGGGGGTCAAAAAAGTCAAGATGGCAGCCATGACCATGCAACTGAGGTCTGCTCCTTTATTATGTGGCTTCAATTTAGTTTTCCATTCTTTCCCCCTGCAGCCCCCCAATCCCCATTCCTTCTTTCTTCCATCACATCATCTTAGTGAATTAGGCCATTGAACCTTTTGTTCTGTCTGAGGCAATTCCTTACTCTTTCTACAGCTTTATGCCACCATGGCTAACACAGAAGCTGAGTTAAAGAAACTTTTGCTAGAACCCTCCTTTTTGCTTCTCTTGTTCTTGAACTATTGTCCAACTCAATGTCTCCCCCTATCTTTTGTTCATATATCTATATCAACATCTGTATATATACAGGTGGTCCTCATTTAACAACTACTTGTTCAGAGACCAAACTTACAACGGCACTGGATGTGTGATAGGTACGATGGGTCCTCATACTTACGGCTGTCACAGTGTCCCCATGGTCATGCGGTTTATTTTGTAAACTGCCCAGAGTCCCCTATTCGGGGAGATGGGCGGGGATAAATTAAATAAATAAATAAATAAATAAATAAATAAATAAATAAATGTGATCGCGATTTGTGACCTTCCCTGTCAGCTTCTCACAAGCAAAGTCAGTGGAGAAGCTGGCAGGAAGTTGGAAGTCACAGTCATGTGAGGTCCTTGCTTAACAACCCTCACAGTCCTCACTTAACAACAGTAACCGTGGACTGCTGTAACTGCCATCACTAGGTAGCACAGTCATGTGGTTTTTTGACTTACAACTTTGTTGCTTAAAGATGGAGTTTCTGGTCCCAATTAGCATTGCTTAGTGAGGACTACCTGTATCTCCACCCCCTAAGAAAGGGTAAGGACAACTCTAGTCCAAGATGTTTCTGAATATATGCGCCTGCTTATTTAAAAGCATGCTAAGGTCATTGGGACAAATTCCAGTCTCAGTAAATCTAAATCTAAGTTTCTGGCACTTATATTATTTTTTCATCAGAATTAACAGCCACCTGGGGCCTATTTAAACCTTTCCTGCTGTGAAGATAATCCTCTACCTATATTGTACTCTGTGGAAGCATCTTCCTTTATATTGATGCTCTCATTTCCTACCTCTCAAAGAGATTTTTTTTTAAATATTACCCCTTTATAGAACATAAATCTCAGCTGGAAGCTGGCTGTTCATTCTATTAAAAGTTGGATCCCTGCCTACAGGCAGTAGGCCTTGCTAGCTTCCAGGGGGGAAAACGTGTGAACTCAGCCCTGACTCCGGGGTTTGGAGGGCAGCCCCTTTGTGATGTCAGCCACTGCAGCACCTCTCAGCAGTTGCTTCTGCACTTGCCAGAGAGAGAATAAGTGAGCAAGCGATTGAGCATCTGTTCCTTCACCTTTCTACTGTGATTCATTAGTTTTCCCCTTCTGTAGGTGAGGGTGACAGGGGTGACTGAGCAGGTGGCAACCATGAAGAGGAGATCCAACAGGTGCTGCTGCTGCTTCTTTTTTACTATAAATAAAAAGTCTACTTTGTCGTTCTTGTAAAACAATTCTGTAATAGCTTGAGTTATTGTTGTCATTGGTTGATTAAGCATGCCTGTGGTCTTGTACTGCCGCTCAGTTATCTTGGGATGCCTGCGAATGTTGTGATTCTCATAGACTCCCTAGGTGTTCTAGAAGTTTTAGTAAAGCAAGGAACAGGAAAACTACTCCTGCCTCGCTTTGTTTTGCTTTGCTTTGCTTTGCTTCATCAATAGAAAAGATTTGTGGAGTCCTTGGTGCTCTTTGAGCTTGGTTGTTTTCTTGCAGACGTTTCATTGCCAGGCTAGGCAACATCTTCAGTGCGAAACGGGAGTGGGACTTGCTCTCTGTTTATCTACCATGGCTTGTCCTGCTTGTGTTGGTGGGAGTGTTGTTCTCTCCTTATGAGTTCCTTGATTGGGCTGGTTTTTGCTGCTTGGTTGATTGACTGAGTTAATAGTTGATGGCTGCTTTGAGTGCCAAGCCACTATGTAGGACAGATGGGCAAGTTCAGTGTTTCAGTCATTAGCCATGTAATTTCATTTTTTTTTTTTTTAGAAATTTGACTTGCAGCTCTGCATAAGGAAGATAGCTGGCTGGTCATTCCACAGCCAAGAAGAGCTAAGCATATGACCTGGGTGACAAAAAGAAAGTTCGGCCATTTCAGAAATGGTTGCAATTACAACAAGCACAAATACAGTTTTAACTCACCCCACAAACTGTGCTCCTTGTAAAGCGGGAAAGCAAAAAAGCAGAACCGCATATATGCAGGAAGAAAAATCAGAGCAGAAGGAAAAATTAGGTTTGGAAATGACTGGTGGAAGCAGAGCCAAAGCAACCTATTCTGTGTTTCTAATAGGAACACCAGGGGGAAAGAGGCAGCATTCAAACAGATTCCAAAAGGACAGGATCATCAGGAGAAACATTTTAATGGAGATTTTACAACTCCTTTTTGAGCAAGGCTACAGCAGATCCCTGTGGGATTCACAAGGGTTAGAAAAGCTTGGGTGGAGGGGCGCCACAGGACACAGATAGAAGGGGAGGTGGGCACAGGAATGGTAACATCTGATACATTTCTGTGTCCAAGTGAATGCCAACACTTGGGTCTGCCACTCACGCTCATTGACAATGACATTCGCCTGGGCACAGATCCATTTGACTTTGGGGCTCTTCGACAAGTGGTTATGGTCAGGGTAACACTTAGAAGGGAGTGGGGTTTGCTCTCTGTTTATATACAGTGGCTTGCCCTGACAGTGTTGGCGGGGGTTCCAGATGAGCTACGGATATTATCTTCAATTGGTACCAAAAGAAAAAATGCAAAGAATTCTATCAGAAATTCTGCCAGAAGTGGATTTGGGCTCCTGCTTTCCCTGAATGGGGCAAACAGTATCATCAACTGAGCTGGTATAAATCTTTCCTTCATTAAAACTCTGTTGGAGGTGGATGCATTCTGTGTATGAGAAAGAGAGTTCCTGAGAGCAGGAATGAACAATAAGCAATGAACCAGGTTTTATCATTAGGAAAGAAAGGAGATTTCTTTTTTTTTTAATAAGAATTTTATTAAATTTCAAGCAAAGATAAAAACTACAAAAAAAGCAAAAAACTACAAAGAGAAAAAGAAAAAAAGAAACTAAAAAGCTGTAGAAACACAAGAGAAAAAATATGTTTTTAAGTTACAGAAAGAGGTGACTTCTGACTTTTAACAGCAAGGATATACAACAATTTTCCATAATAAATCTCTTACTCTATATTAAACCAAGATCACATTATTTCTATAAATCATACCATTGGCACATTATAAAAATCACTAAGTATATGGTTGTTGTGGGTTTTCCGGGCTGTGTGGCCATGTTCTGGCAGTTTTGGTTCCTAACGTTTCGCCAGTAGCTGTGGCTGGCATGTTCAGAGGACAGGAGCACAGCTAGAAGATTATCTCTGTGCCCAAGTGGAGGGTGTGTGTTCCTGCTGGTGTTTATAGCTGCTGAGAGGGTGTGTGTTCTAGCTGTGCTCCTGTCCTCTGAAGATGCCAGCCACAGCTACTGGCGAAACGTTAGGAACCAAAACTGCCAGAACACGGCCATACAGCCTGGAAAACTCACAACAACCATCGGATTCCGGCCGTGAAAGCCTTTGACTATTCACTAAGTATAGTTGCTCCGTCCCCTTATTTTAAAAGAGAAAAGAGTATACATATATAAAACTCTTAATCAACTTCCCCCCCAAAGATAACATTTATTTAGTTATTTCCTTCGTACTACTATTCTATACATTCCTGTCTACTATAATAAAGATCAAACTAAAAAAACATATAAATTGTCTACCATTACACTTGATAATACAGCAATTTTAATAATCTTAATCATGTCAAACCCAAAACCAGACATTAATTTTTTAATATGCCTTAATAATCTTAATCCAAGTCATTAAAGATAAATGAAATCAGCCGAACCCTTAAAGCAATCCAGTTAAATATTCTTAAACCCTTATCCCACTTCAAAATAGACAAAAGCATTTACATATCCCCACAATACGTACAGAGCATTTTTCTTAAAGAAATCAAACAGCCCAACTGCCCCCCTCAAAAACTTCACTTCAGGAAACCTCCCATACATAATAACCCCTTCTTTTCCAAGGCACTCCATCAAAAGATCCACTTCACTTATGGCTTGCAACTCAATCTCTCTCTTTAATTTCTTCAACTCAACTATCCAATCTTCATCCAACATCTCAGCAGAAGTAGAAGAGACATTCCTGTCACTGTTAAATTCCTCAATTTCTTCCACGACATCCCCAACCAGGTGAGACATTTTAAAGCTCATATTTTCCACAATGTCCTGAATGCCTTGCATAAAAACTTGGTAAGAATCAGAAAGAATATGCTTAAAATCTCGATGGAAGCAAGAGAAAGTCTGTTTAGGGTCCTTCATGTCTCAAGCAGTAGATTATGGCGCCCCCTAGGAGTTTAACCAGAAAAAGTCAAAGATATGAAGGAATGTGTTTACTTAAGCAAAAGTGAGATTAGGAGGCAATTCCCCAGGGAAAGTAGAAGCAGAAAATTGAAAGTTCAAAACAGCCAATTCAACATGTAGGAAAATGCTAGTTTCTTCAATTTTAGTACAAAAATAATAACAGGGAGACAATTATTTACTCTCAGTCCTCAATATTGGGATGGAAAACAAGCCAAAACATAAAAAGAATTTTTAAAAATTAACCCCAAAAATAACGATAAGCACCAAGAGAGCCCACTTCTCCTTGCTGTAGAAAGCCTCTCTTAGGGTGCATATACGTAAAAAAATATAAATTGGGTGATTTAGAAATGGGGTGGCCAGTCTTAGTGTCCCTTTAAGGCTACAGCGCGGCTTGGAAATGGTGACATCTGCAATCTTCTGGCTGCAAGCAGCATCCGAAGGACAGATGGGATGATTCCGAGTGTTTTCCTTTCCCGGAAAAACACTCCTGGGCTTCAGGAAAAACCTGCCTGAGCCCGAAAAAACTGCCGCGCTGTCAGTTCTGCCTGCTGAGCCCACAGGCACAGCTGTTCAGTCCACCATATCCCCACTGGAAGTCAGAAAAGAGATTTCTTTAAGGAAATGTATTATAGAGATAGGCAAAGCTTAGCACTTAGCTAACTATGTCCTACCAGAAGGAGAGTCAAAGACCATGTGCTCTGTGCATGTGTGCTTGAGAAGAAAGGCAGAAGTCAGCTGAGTTTAACAATCTCTTAGACAAAAGGGCAGACAGAATAACAAGGAGTAAATAGCCACTCAAAGTCCTTGCTGATTGGAATGGAATAGAAGCATTAGTAAATAAATGAATAAATCCTGAACTGTCTGTCTATAGCTCCACTGCTCCTTGTGTGCAGAAGTAAAGGTTACTGAAGAGCCAGTGCTACTGAATTCATTTGTCTAACAAAATCCACATTAATACAAAACAAAACAAAACAGCCTTCAAGGGCCAGAAGGGTTAGGGTTAATGTTGCAATGATCATACAGGGAAAGTGGGACTAAGCTTTTGTGACCATTTTTGTTGTTTTGATGGAAGACAACTAAATAGGTAAAGGTACCCCCCGCACATTTGTGCAGTCGTGTCCGACTCTAGGGGCCGGTGCTCATCTCCGTTTGTTAGCCGAAGAGCCAGCGTTGTCCGAAGACACTTCCACGGTCATGTGGCCGCATGACGCCGCGGAACGCTGTTACCTTCCCACCGAAGTGGTACCTATTAATCTACTTGCATTTGCATGCTTTCGAATTGCTAGGTTGGCAAGAGCTGGAGCTAGTGCGGGAGCTCACTCCGCACGCAGGGCCAGGGATTCGAACCTCCGAACTTGCGATCTTCCAATCGACAAGCCTGGCGTCTTACCCGCTGAGCCACCACGCCCCTAAGGAAGACAACTATTTAACCTTTATTTTGAGGAAATTATTTATGCATTTATTTATTTATATTATGACATCAATAACACAATTTCACAAATATTGGCTACACAATCCTGAGGTGTTCTGGAAGCTGGATGGATGCATATGGTGCACATATTTCTCATCCCTTGATTGTACTTATTTTATTTATTATATTTACTGTAATAAGGAACATTCCCTGGGTAACACATAAGAGTAATCACTTAATCAAAATCTGAACACTAATATTTAAAGATATATGCAAGAACTATAAGGAATAGAAATATTTTGTTCTTCCTCTTCCTTCATCACTGATTCAGAATCTTGTTTACAGCAACAGCTTATTACTTTTTCTTTCTTTTTTCTTTACATGCTTAACTTCTTTTCAGTTTGTGAATTTTTTTTACTCCTACCACCCAACAAATCTGGCAGTCATTTCACACTATGAATAATGATTCAGATACCTCTGAAGCTGTTGTTTTCAACTTCTATTAATGTTTCTTAACTCATTCTTCTGTTTCTCAGCTAACATCCTACTATCACTCTGTAGTGAAGAGAGCAGAAATAATAACCAAAATTTGGTTATTTATAGCCAGTTTGGTCTAGTAAGAGAGCCAGTTTGGTCTAGTGGTTAAGGCAACAGGCTAGAAACCAGGAGACCAAGACTTCTAGTCCCACCTTAGGCATGAGGGCCGGCTGGGTGACCTTGGGCCAGTCACTCTCTCTCAGCCCAATTCACCTCACAGGGTTGTTGTTGTGGGGAAAATAGGAGGAGGAAGGAGTATTAGGTATGTTCGCCGCCTTGAGTTATTCATAAGAATAATAAAGGTGAGATAGAAAATAAATGAATGAATGAATGAATGAATGAATGAATGAATGAATGAATGAATGAATGTCTGCAACAGATTACTAGTAGATCGTATCACTGTCACAGCAGATATTATAATACCCAGGAGAACATTCTATTTGTAAGGTTCTTCTATTGGAAAAGCAGTGTTGGAACCAGTAAAGCAGAGCAGAACAGGATGAGATGTGGGTGGTATAGGAGAGGAATACATCCTTTTCCCCATAACTTTTCTATTCATAGATATTTTGATGTGGCAACTTTGACTTGGCATAAAAACCACCACCACAGCACCTATCACCATACCCTCATTACTGAGACAGCATGTAGGGTATGAAATAAATCAGTAGCTCCGCACAGGGAACTGGTTGGACACATGAGAGGATTCATGTCATGGGCATATATATCTTAGGTCTCATTATATACACATACTTCATGGGGAAGGGATTGGTAAGAGGAAAATATGAAGAAAAAGCACAGACAAATGGGGCATTTTGGCAACACAATCATAGAGGTTCCTTGCAACCATAGAATGGGAAGAAATACTTATACTCAGCAGCATTCATTACCACCTACAGTGATGTCAAAATGAAAGCCTGTCTGTTATGATGTCGTCTCACAAATGACACAAATAAGTAATTTGAATCAGTTGTGTCAAGATGTCTGATACAAGTGTATATCATTTACATCAGAGCTTTCCAAACTGTGTGTCGGGACACATTAGTGTGTCGGCTGCAGTGTCTCGGTGTGTCGCGGCTGCTGCCGCCTCCGAGCCCTGCCAGGATTCCGCGCAGGTCCTAGTGCCTGCCTTGTGCCTTGCTGCCTCCAAACCTGCCCTGCCAGGATTCTGCGCAGGCCCTAGTGACTGCCTTGTGCCTTGCTGCCTCCAAACCTGCCCTGCCAGGATTCCGCACAGGTCCTAGTGCCTGTCTTGTGCCCTGCTGTAAGAGTGTGTCGCGAAATGATGCATGTCTAAAAAGTGTGTCCCCAACATGAAAAGTTTGGAAAGCTCTGATTTATATAGTGAAGGGAAGAATAAACTGGATATGGCAGGAAGAAAGGTACCATGTAGAAACCTTCTGTCTACACTGATAGGAATATGGAAGGTCAAAGCTCTGTCTTCTGCTTGAGGCTGTGATGGTTTGCCTTGGGCTTTTGCTACAAAACTCTTTCGGTTGCTGTTAAGTATTAACAATATATTTGCAGTGTAACTATTAGCTTCTGTTAGTCTGGGGGTGAAATACTGGATGGAAATGATTTAGCAAATAAATGTATGGAGAGAGGCAGATAAGAATGACAGTGTGGAAAGTGGAGAATATAATCTTTGTGGCCCATGTATACAGTTTCATCATCATAGTAGCTCTTTACTTGATTATAGCAGCATCCCCCTCCCTGTAGGAGTCAATTCTATATTTGTATCATAGATAAAGCTCTCCACATGACCTTAACCTTGGTGAGAGGGTACATCACATCAAGAAGATTTGCAATTCTGGACCAGCCTTGCAAACTTCTGATAATTACAATAATTTCATTTGTAAAATTATAGAATTGGAAAGCGCTATTTAGGCCATCATATAAAGCCTCATACTCAGTTCAAGAATCTGAATTAAAGCATTCATGACTATTATCTAGCTAGTCTCTGCTTGAAGATATCCAGCAGGGGACCTTATCCCCTACCTAATAAAAGTATAATCCACATCAGTTGGCAATGACACGTTTTAGTGTGTTTGTTCTCTCTCTATTTTTGTACTTTCTCTCTAAAAGACATGTACTTTGCCCTACTGTATACATTTTTATACACATTTTTGGACTGCAAACAACATTTCAACATTTGAAAAACAGTATAACTGCATAAATTTGGTGCCTTTTTTTTTTTTGGTGTGCAATAGCATTCAGACTTGCAGATGCTAGCAGGAGTCAGAATTGCTCCAATTTTGGTTACAATCTTTTATGCAAGTATAATGGGCGTGATTCCATAGATCTTCTATTTAAATTAATTGTGTCCTGTGGGTTCCCATTTAGCTGTCACCAGAGCTTTACATGATATACAATCCTGTACTTTTGGACAGATTTTTGTTTTCAAACTGAGCTCTTGAACATTTTGGATAATACTTGTTGGACTTAGAATAAACATGTGCAATGAGGTTTGCAACCATAGTAAATTTACTGCCCTATCATTGTAAAAATTTACTGTACCTCTGTGATTTGGGATAAAGTTTGTGGTAAATCCATTGTAAGGCCACTACCTTGGGGATCAATATTTTTGCTTTCATATACTCAGGAATCATAGAGAGCTTGCTTTGAATATAGAAAAAAAACAAGGATTGGACCTCAAGTTCTAACATAGCCCATTGCAAGTGTCACAGATCTGTGATAGATACAACACAGTCTCTGGCAACCTTGACCTTTCAAATCTCATTCCATATAAATTACAATTGATTCATTATTGGCATGGTGAAGACAGAAATAATATCAGAAATCCTCCTCTCTCCCCAAGGTTCAGGACTTAGCTGAGACAGATATCAAATATGTCATTGCCAAGGGGCCTCCCATAACACAGTAATTGATGCCTTCGAAATACATAGGAGTAAATCTTTTATACCAAATAGTCAAGGGAAAAAGATGGGGAAACAATGTGATGGGCTTAGCTGAGTGATGTACACAACAGCTAAGGCTTTTCCTTTCAAATAATGATAGACATTATAGCTCAACATTCCTGGAACAAAAATGGCATCAGTATAAATAGTGAAGAGTAAGAAACTCTCTGACCAGTAAATTAATAGCACCTTTTCATTTTCACAATGAAATATACTTCCCTTGTTAAGCTTGGTTACAGAGCATGAGTTTTTTATACAGAACAACTTAGCTTCTCCAGGTAGAGCTGGAAAACCTTGAAGACAAAGTGTCCATCAGTGTAGAACAGCCTTTTCCAAACTAGTACCCTTCAAATTTGTTGGATTTTAGTTCTCTTAATAATAACTTGGAATTATGGAAGTTGAAGGTCAGTATATCTGGTAGATATTATGTTGGAGAAGACTAGGATACACAGGACTGAGCTAGGTGACCAATGGTATTAATCATCATATAATGGATTTCTGAGTTTTGGTTACTATTGGCAACCCAAGACTGATAAGGTGGGAAGCTGTACATTGCACAGGATTTGGGTATATCTATTCTCTTCCTTTTCAGAGAAGGGACATCTTCATTTCATATAAATATGGTAGGTGCCTAAAAACAGCTTAAAACAAACAACAACAACCATCTTCAAACAATGAATAGTGTATCCTGCTTTGTAAGCTTGTCTTTCAGTGAGAATTGAAAGCTACCAAATATGCTATGTAGGGAATCTGCTAGATGCCTGAAAAGTGGAAACAAGAAAGAAAATTAAGAGCATGTTGCTAAAATGACAGTCACCGTTAATGGCCCTATCACAAAACCTGTCCTTCAGACTGAAATGTGTGGTTAATAGTAATGAATCGCTATAGTTTGTCGGACAGATTTGATTTGTCTAGCAAATCCAAACTGACATATATGCTCATTTACTTGTAGATAGACTTTTGAAAATGCCATTCCAGAAAAGCATAAAAAAGGTTATTTAGATTAGGCAGAATTGCAAGATGAGTAGTACCTCAAGTTCATTGGCTTACATGCATAGTCATTTAATTTCCACTGCTCCATTACTCTCAGTGAAATTGTCCTTAAAATAAAAATGGAAACAAAAAAAGCGAAGAGAAAGTGTTATGTAAAAGCTGCAAACACATTAAACAGAAAATGGGGATAAATATATTGCTAGCAAGGCTTGGATTTTTAAGAATAGGGCTGCAATCATTTGGATGACCAGTAGTTGCCAGCAAAGAGGTACAGAGAACTCTAACTCTTTGTTGCCATCTCATGGGTATTCTGTGACAATCCACTCATTTGGTATTAACTTAGATACAGAGCTTTCCAAACTTTTCATGTTGGTGACAAACTTTTTAGACATGCATCATTTTGCGACACACTCTTACAGCAGGGCACAAGGCAGGCACTAGGGCCTCTGTGGAATCCTGGCAGGGCAGGTTTGGAGGCAGCAAGGCACAAGGCAGGCACTAGGACCTGCATGGAATCCTGGCAGGGCTCGGAGGCAGCAGCAGCCGCGACACACCCAGACACTGTAGCCAACACACGAATGTGTCCCGACACACAGTTTGGAAAGCTCTGACTTAGAAACTCTTAGCACAAGCCATGGTAGGATATGCAAAAGTTCTTTTATTAATACAAGTGAATAGAATTGATGCAAAGAGCAGATTGAGCAAAAGTGCGCGCACTAACAACTTTAAACATGCCAGTTCCCACTCACTCCTCACCAACCACCCCCACTGACTCAGTTCCCATAACTCTAAAGTGTTAGTCCTTTGATGCTCCCAGCTGAAAGGCCTTGGAGTCTGGTTGCTGTCTCTCTCCCCCCACATTCCACCGGCCTGCATTCCTTGCCTATCTCTAATGCCCTGCAAGCATTCTAACTAATTACTGCCCATCTATCTACTAACTACAAACCCCATCTACCTAATACCTACAAACCCCATCTACCTAATACCTACAAACCCCATCTATCCTTGGCAGGATGACATCCTGACATATTCATATTTTTGCGTCCAGATATAGTAGAGAAAAAAATCAAGGTCATTTAATGCACAGAAAAATTAAAAGAGTTAAATACCCATTTAATCCTACTAATGTAACAGGCAATATAATTTGAATATTTGGCTTTATTTAATGTTGTTTCCCCCCCCCCCCCCATTCCCTTAGAATCTTCTATAAGTTATTAGAAAGGCTTTCCTGGGCCACTACATAAACATAGTCTATTTATAAATAAATAAAGGATTGTTTAACTATAAAAAAATAAAAAGATAAACCCTTTCATTTGTATACTGAAGACACTCTATTTTTGTCCAAAAGTAAAAACCAAAAAAACTTTTTGTGTGCCTAAGAAGCTTAGCAAAGGTTAAATTATTATGCAGAAGTAGACCCCTGAAAAGTTAGTTTAGTATTCTCAATTTAATGTAATAGTGTCCCCCTTCTCTTTTAATTGGCTTATCTAAAACAGAAAAGCCAATACTTCTCAGGCAGTTAGCAGTGAAATCCCTTATGACCCAGAAGCATAATTCCCTTTTTAAAATTCTCCACATTTATTGCTGTCTCAAAAAATAACATTTAAAACTGCTCAGAATGCTACTCCTCCTGTGTATTGTATTCTCAGCAGTCTTCACAGCAAACCTCGAGCAGTTCTTCCAAATTTTTATTCAACTGCTAACCTGACTAATCGTTACAAAACCTCATCTAATGCACATCAACGTTCGTTGAAGACGATCTAGAAGCTGGATAGTTCCTACTAAATATGTACAGTATACAAAATAAGATGAATCAATATGGTTTCCACTGAAGCAATGGTGTTACCTGCTAAGCTTCCAGTGGAAGTAGGAGAAAAAATAGCAATGATTTCCCTTCATACTTTTGTCCACATTCTTGTTCCTCCCTTTTGGAGGTTTGCTTACCATAGCAAAGGCTGAGGTATTCTTCTTGGCGATTACTCGTAGCCGAGTAAGATTGTCTTCCAAGGGTAAAATCTTAACAGTGGATCCGTAAGTGGCTGTAAAGGCCAATTCTGGATCCGCACAACCTCCCACAATGAGGGCATAGGTTTCTGGGTGGAAGACAGTCATGATAAGGGTTTGCTTGACGTGCCTTCCTCTTTATATATAAGGAGGGGATGACAGGATTATAGAAAGAATGACTAGAATGTTCTGTAGAGGAGCCCTGTCTACTTTTGGAGATTGAAAAAGTTACAAGATGTTGCCTTACCCATTGATGGGGGGGGGGGGGACATGAAGCGTATAAACACCATCACCCAACTTCCTCAGGGACATCTTTCAAAATAATGTCAATATTTTGATAAAGTGGAGGGATGAAATAAAAATCTGTAAGGAAAACATAATTATGCATGTTTCAGTAGTTACTTTATAATACATAATGTGCTTTACAGTATGTAACCAAAGTATCATGTACTATTTGATCATTATTTTAATTGTAGGATTCTTTGTAAACCATACCAGTGTTCTGTAAATGACCTCAAATACCTATACAATTTATGTCTTTAGTGAAATGCAACAAATTGAAGGATGTGTGGGGTCTGTTTCATTATCTCTCTTCTTTCCATTGTTAAGACAAGTCCAGTTTTAGAATAATAGTTAGAATCTTGGCACCTCTCATGTATCAAAGCTGCTATGTTGTATTTCAAAGAATGTTACTGTAGTGTCTTCACACTTTGAATGATACCCATGTCTCTGTTCTTGCTATCTTTACAACCTTATTGGTTATAAAATAATTCTTCCCTGCAGTTGAGGTTTCTATAGATGTGTGTATGCTTAAACTGTCTTTGATCAATATTCTGTATAAGGCCTAAGTAAGCTTGGGGATCTTGCTCTTGGATCACCTGGGTACAAGGGGTCAGTGACTCACTATAACATGCTAGCTTTGAAGTAATAAAATGATAATTGATCTTCTCCAGTTTTTGCCTTTTCTTGGGTGAGTTTTCCACCACAGTTTGGTGCACCAAGTGCCAATTGCATATGTGAATGAGTTATGGTAGATCAAACCTCTGAGGCAGCATTTCCAGAAGGTTTCCCATCAAATTAAATACAAGGACTTTCAGTAGAAGCAGTTCACAGACTGAGTTCCACATCATTGAGAGCTGATAAGTAATTAAATGATGAGAAATGATTTGAAATGAATGAACCAGTTTTTGGATCTTGCCAGACGGCAGCAGTAAATCCTTGAATAAGATTCTACTCACCTAAAACTTGGATGGTGCTATCTCGGCTGTCTTGTAGGTAGGATAGTAATTCTCAGTGTTTGAACAATGATGCGTTATCATAGCATGCTTAATTAAAGTCTAGCCCTTTAGAGAAATCTCTATTAGAACTTGTGACATAGACTGTTATTGGTACCTTGCCAAATTTAGTTTCATGATGGATAATATAATGAAACAGGCATATAATGTATGCGTCTGAAAAAGGGCAGAATAAGAACAAATAGAGACAGGCTTCAGGGGGTGGGTAAAATGATAACAGCAGTATAGCCAATGTACTAATTAAAAATCTGTAAACTGCTGTTAATTTTATTAAAAATCCAAAATCTTAGTAAGATCCATAATGGAGCAGTTTGATTTGAAATGAAAATGGAAGTCTGGAACACTGATCCCTGAAGTGGCCTTTTTTTACATGCATATTTTAAAACATTTTAAAAATGCTCAAATCACAAATTAGATACAGGTCACTCCCTAAAATGCTCATAGTCAATTTGGCCAACTCAGCTCACTAAATTATCATCTCTCATTTAACCTCATTTAAATGCTTATTGGGAGAATAAAATAGATGGGGCAAGGGAGGATGTTACAAAATATAGTAAAAAAAAAAAAAAAGTAAAAGCCCAGGGAGATATGGTTTCTGGCCAAGACTACTTTTCTTTCTGCACTGCACAAATCTGAATGACCACTAGATAATACAGGTAGTCCTCGACTTATAACTGTTCGTTCAGCGACCTTTCGAAATTACAGTGGTGCTGAATGAAGGGACTTATGACCAGTCACCAAAGTTATGGCTGTTGCAGCAGCCCTGCAGTCACGTGATCAAAATTCGGGCACTTGGCAGCCCACCCACACTTACGACTGCAGGGGTGCTTCAACTCCCCCCACCTGCCTATCTCCCCCCATCTATGCCCTTTTAGCCCCCTGCCACCCTGCGCTACACTACCCCAGCTGACCTTTGCCATCTTCTTGCTCCCACTGCTGATGAGGCGTGCCCAGACTGGCCATTCGTGATGCAGCTGCTGGCCACATGGTGCTTTCTTCCCCAGGTCTCACGAGGTGCAGTATAGACAACATAGACAACATTTTGCAGTATAAACAACATAGTCTTCAGTTTTCAGCATGCAGGAAATATTTTCTACATAGGTATATTAATTACTGTACCAATGCCTGTTATGAAGGATAATAAAACCAAAAACACATTTTACTACCTTATTTGCTGTTTGTGGAGAATTTCAGCATTTCCATTCAGCCACCATTTTTACTTAAACCCTCACAAACTAATTCCAGACAGTATGGGTTGAAATGGACTATAATCAGAGTGTATAATCAAAGTATCAAATGTTAGGTCATCACAGTTCAACTTGCTACTGACAAGTCTTCATATTATGATTCTGTGCTCTGTTCCCATCAAATGGATGGAAGAATTTCCCATGTCCTTTAAAGGAAATTTGAATGGAGCTTAGTGAATCAAATTCCCTGTTCCTGCACACAACTTTGTTATAAGAAGACTGTACTGGAGGTGATTTTCACTGAATGTGCTTATCTTCATCTAATTGCAACATACAGTATATGGGTGCAAATATGTGTTTCCTGTCTTAGGAATAAATCCTCACTAAACACGTCTCAGCAGATGTGTTCAAGCTTATACCAGATTGCACCATTAGTGTATAGAATTGGAGAAGTTTGGAAAATAAAATGCAGAGGTATTTCAAAGGATATGTAAACCATTTACTTTCTCTCAGCAGGTTCGGACATGACTTGGAGAATTTTCTGTTTAACATCTGCATATACATAATGACATTTTACTTTGTTATTCTTGCTGGACTACCATACATTACCTATTATGGAATTGAACTGTACTTTGATATGAAATCATAAACTATGTCTGTATTATATTATATAGAAATGTTGAAGTATGTAGCTGTGGCAGTTTTAGCCTGAAAAATGGGGTCAGTAGGGCAGAAATAATTCAGGATGCATGAAAGGGAATATTTCATTGGCTGTTGTGGGTCTTCCGGGCTGTGTGGCCGTGTTCTGGAAGTTGTGGTTCCTAACGTTTCGCCAGCATCTGTGGCCAGCATCTTCAGAGGGCAGGAGCACAGATAGAAGCAAAATCTCTGTGCCCAGGTATTGCCTTCGACAATACATTGGAATATTTCATCACACAAAGTATCCTTAAACAAGATGTAGAGATGACCACCAGCTTGGGTGTCTTTAAAAGTAGAACAGATCAATACATGCAGAATAGTAATACCTTCTGATCACAAGTACTCTATACTGTCTCCCATTGTCAGAATCAAGTTGCCTCTCAGTTCCAATCATGGGAAAGCAAGAGAGCATTATTCTGTTCTTCCTTCTTGTGGTTTTCCTAGCTGGCCACTGTGGGAACCAAATGCTGGAGTAAACAAGTCTTGGTCTGATCTAGCTGGGTTCATTTTATGTTGCTGTACAAAGGATGTGCAGAACAAACAAAATAATTTTCTCAGAGACTGTGTATGGATCTGAATTCCAGTTGCTAGGCTGGGGCTTCACACCTTTGTGAGCTTCCAGAGATATTTGGCTTAAACCTGTTGAAGAAAGGGTGCTGGACTAATTGTGCCTTGGTTAGATCTAACAAAGCTCCCAGGATATTCTTAAGCTTTTTAAAAGTAATCATTGTTTTCAAACAGATGGTTCATTATATTTTTAATTGTTGTTTTATATTGCCTTTTACCTTGAGCTTCCTTTTGGAAAGATAGTTTGTAAATTTCATAACCAACACTACATAGCAAACAAGGTTAAAATTCAATGACAAATGGCTGAAGACAAAAAACATTATCAGGAGCTGTGGTAAAATTGGAAATGATATTCATGAAAATCTCTGAATCAGGTTCCCAAGGACAGGCCATAGTTAGTCTGCCAGAAGATAGAGAGATAGAGAGAGATAGAAAGAAAGAAAGAAAGAAAGAAAGAAAGAAAGAAAGAAAGAAAGAAAGAAAGAAAGAAAGAAGGAAGGAAGGAAGGAAGGAAGGAAGGAAGGAAGGAAGGAAGGAAGGAAGGAAGGAAGGAAGGAAGGAAGGAAGGAAGGAAGGAAGGAAGATGGGTAAAAGACAGACATATCAAACAAACAAGTTACAACAACAACAACAAAATGCAATTAAGATTCCAGGGAATGATTTCCATCTATTGCATAGTTACTCCCAGCATAGGACTGGGAACAAACTCTACTGAAGCTGGTGGTATTTACTTTTCAATTTATTTATTTATTTGTCATATTTCTTTACCGCCCAACTCTGGGCAGTTTACAAACAATTAAAATAGAAGAATAAAATGTCATTAGAACAATACAGTATCAATATAAATATATATATAAATATAAAAGTGTAAAATATATAAAATAAAATTCAAGATGGCGAATCATTAAAACCATAAACAATGTGTTGCCATTGAAGCTATTCACCTGGATTAGAAACCTCATTTGATCTAGGGCTGCCATATCTAGTTTACAAAAATCTGGATGATCACTAGACGGCAGGAAAGAGATATGGAAAACTCTAGTGGTTGTCCGGATTGTTGCAGGCAATTGTAGCTGTAATTTTTAAAAAAACAAAGTAATATCTAGCCTCTGCTTGATTACTTCCTTCTGCTTATCTGTCACAAATAATAATATAGCTTGTAAGACTTATCATTATGAAAAGGATCTGTATTCCCCTGTTCTCTTGTCCCAAAAGCAAACAAACAACCATGATCAGTTCTCCCCTCCTCTTTCCATTATAGTTGCAGCAAAAGTAATATGGGGTAATGGAACAAATAGGACTAAAGATAACAAAGTTTCTGTTAAACAAGAGTTAAAGAACTATGTTGGTGTGTTGGAGTGCTATCACACAACTCTAGGAAGCTGGAACCCACTTATACCCACTTATCCAGGAGCAAAATCTATTGCATTCAAAGGAAAAAAAGGTAAAGGTTCCCCCCGCACATTTGTGCAGTTGTGTCCGACTCTAGTGGCCGGTGCTCATCTCCGTTTGTTAGCCAAAGAGCCAGCGTTGTCCGAAGACGCTTCCACGGTCATGTGGCCAGCATGACATGCGTGGAACACTGTTATCTTCCCACCGAAGTGGTACCTATTCATCTAGTTGCATTTGCATGCTTTCAAATTGCTAGGTTGGCAAGTGCTGGGGCTAGTGCGGGAGCTCACTCCGTCATGCGGGGCTAGGGATTCAAACCTCCGAACATGTGATCTTATGATCGACAAGCCTGGCATCTTACCAGCTGAGCCACCATGCCCCTGTGCATTCAAAGGAACTTCTGCCAAATTGGGAATAAGGAAGTTGAATCTATTATATCCCAAGAGAAACAAGTTGGGAAAACCTGTCCTAAGGCATTCAGCAATATTGTGGGTGCTGTTCTCTAGAACATTACACTTAACTTACTCTAGAGTCAGAATTGTTGGGTACTAAGGATGATAATTAGGGATACCAGATCTGGGCTAACAAATATGGATGACCAGTAGATGGTAGCAAATAATGAGAGGTTTTATATTTCTTTACTCTCATCAAGTGGTTGTCCAGATTCTTGCAGCCCTATGGCAACACTAGAGAATTTACTTTTCTTTACACCCCACTGACCAAGGCATGAATATGCCTTGGTAAACATTCTTTTAAGTCATGTCATAACACTGCCTACATCTTATCCCCAGCCAACAGCTGAGACTTTTCAAGATATCTTTAGCTGTTCCGATTATAAAGTAATGCCTTCCGTTTTCTCCTTATGCTTTTTTGTGGGCCATGGATATGATCTAGGATGCTTTTATCAATTATGCAGTTGCTGATGCAATTGCTGGTTAGGAATTGGAATCTTCTCAGCTCCTATTGGTCTCTTTAGGCTGTTGTAGACATCGCCCCTCCTCTCCAGTCACGGATCCTGCCCTCCATGGCTATTTTGCCTTGTGCTGCAGCAGAGATTGGACAGCTGGCTTCCACAGAATGCCTAACCAGCATTTTCTTAAGAGAGAAAGTCAATTTAAGCCAGGGAGCAGTTCTGCCAACTGCGTGCAGTCGGTTACGTTACCAATAGGTGAACTTCAGGTTTTCAAAAGCTTCTGCTGAGTTTTTTCAAGAGACTATACTTCCTACTGCTTTTATTATTTGGGGTAGTGCCTATTTGTACATAATTTGGTCTACTTCACAGGTCACTTTCAGGGGCTGCAGCCCAGCTATCATTGCCAGTACTAGATTCCCTTGGCGCACTAGCCAAGGATGGAGAAAATTTGGAAATAATTATTCAGATGAATGGTTGTGGAAACAGATATTAACATTTTTGCTTTTACTTCTTGATCTATTCATATGATTGGATTTTTAAAATCCTCCTTTCTCTCACAAATCATTGTGGGATACAGCAGAATCCTACTGATGCTACAGCATCTGGAAATGAAAATGTAAACCTTCATGGGACAAATTAGGTAGTTATCATGACAGTAACAATCAAACAAAATTCATAAGACATGTTTTGGCCTTGGTCACTGAGCATTACCTTCACATATCATGTGTCGGTAGCATCATTCTCTTCTGCATATCGCTAATCTTTAAGAAGTGCACATGAAACTCAATACTCTTCCCAACCATCTGGCTGCCGAAATCTCTGTTAATAGCAATGGCGAAATCTGAGCTGTGGCAAGCGTCCATCACAAATCTGGTGGGACCAAAATTTCAATCTTGTCTTCATAAAGGATGCTGCTGTCCATAGCTGTTATTGTCAGCAAAAGCACTGCAGCTAATAACCTATTTAGCGTCCATCAGACAAAGATCGCCTTAAGTGGATTGAGACAGGTGTCTGAAATATGACCAAAACTTATTATATTAGGAAAAGAATTCAAGATGAACTAAGTACTTTCAATAAAGTAGTCAGCCCAGAAGCAGATTGATTTTTCATCTTTAGCTTTGTTTCCCTTCCTTTTATTGGATTGGCTCAGGTTATACTGCATCGTTCATGGTATATCCAGCCCAGATTCACAAATATCAAATTCTGTCCTTAGAAGAACCACTGTGAACACCTATACACACAGTAACCCAAACTGCACATTGCATTATGCTTTCTGTGTATAAAATTTGAATTAAGTCCTTGCTGCACCATTTGGATTGACTCAGCCTAAATTTTTCTCTGCATCAGTTTTTTTTAAATAAAATGCATATAAATCTGTACATATTCAAAAGCTTTATTAAGCTTTATTGGAAAACTATTGGGTCAGCATGATGAACTAAGGTTAGAAAAAGACTGTAATCTATTTACATCCTGACATCCTATTCTGGATTGGTCACAGTCCAAAAATATTTTGCTTCTACCAATTTTTTAAGGAAATTTAAAAAGGCACCCCCTCCCCAGCACTTCAGGAACACTTAGGAATAATGTGATCTAGAAACAGTTATTTGTGGTTTTGGTACACCGGGTGCCAAAATAATAATTTGGATACCAAATAACATTTGTTACCTTGAGCCAAAATAATTTAGGACAGGAATGGCTCAAGATCTTTGGTAGCAGCTTCCCAAAATGCTTAAAATTAGCTGTTTGACCTCCATTGATCTAAAAATGACATTCATATATGAGATATAGTCCCCTATAAAGTTATAACAGCTCTGGGGAATTCAGATTATCTGGACCCATAGCAGTCTGGATTCCGGCCTTGATATCGGATGCAAACCATGTTAATTATTCTCATTGACAGCCTCTAGTTGGACCTGTAGTGGTAAGTGCATGACCATTTTCATCCTGCTGGACCTCTTTGCTATCTTTGATACTGTCAACCAGTACCCTTCTGGACCATCTATGGGGGTTGAGTATTGGAGGCACCATATTATGATAGAAGGGTCCAATAAGTGGTTGCAGGTGGAGGGATCAGGCTTTTGGGTATTCAGTCATAGGATGCTCCAGGGCTCAGTCCTTTCCCCTGTATTGTATCTACATGAAGTTGCTGGGAGAGGCCACCCATCAGTTTGGGTTGAGGTATCACCAATATGATGAAATCCAGTTATATACTGTATCTCTAACCCAGGCCAAATGGAAATAAAAGTTCTAACCCAATAGTCAGAAACTGGATGGTGAGTAACAAGCTCACACTCACCCAAGCAAGATGGAGTGGCTCTTGATCCAGAAACCTTATGATTGCAAGACACTACCAGCTTTGACTCTCAACAGAATTGTGCTTCTCTGGAGAGAGCAGGCATGTAATCAGGAGTTAATTCTGTATTCATGGCTCCTACTGGAATATCACATGGGGGCTGTGGCCAGAAAGGCCTTTGCTTAGCTCCAACTAGTGTACCAGTTGCAGCCTTACCTTGAATAGAGCAGTCACTCAGATGCTTATCATTCTTCATATGAATTATGGTAATTAATTTTACACGTGGCTGCCCTTGAAAACCACTTGAAAACTTCAGCTAGTACAAAACGCAGTGGTCTATGGGCTTAATGTGCTTAACTTTTCTGGAAGGCTTTTGAGACTGATTGGTAGAATCATTGGCATCATAAAGCTTTTACTATTGCTGTTTTATCATTGTGAATTATTTTATACAATAAAAAGGTAAAGGTAAAGGTTTTCCCCTGCACAGTCGTGTCTGACTCTAGGGGGCAGTGCTCATCTCTGTTTCTTAGCCGAAGAGCCAGCGCTGTCCGAAGATGCTTCCACAGTCATGTGGCCAGCATGAGGCACGCGGAACACTGTTACCTACCCACTGAAGTGGTACCTATCTATCTACTTGCATTTGCATGCTTTCAAATTGCTAGGTTAGCAAGAACTGGGGCGAGTGTGGGAACTCACTCCGTCATGCGGCGCTTGGGTCTTGAACCGCCGACCTTCCGATCGACAAGACTGGCGTCTTAACCACTGAGCCATCTCGCTCCCTTATTTTTATACTATAAAATTGTTTTATTATAACCCAATGGAAAAAAAATCTGTAGATCAACTAGAGTTCATACCAACTCAAACTTTGTTGACCAGAATTAAAGCTTTCTGTCTGGGTGGACAAGTCAATTTCTTGGGACAAACAAGTCAACAGGGTGTTTGAATTAAAGAGCTGAGGAATTCATGCCTTAGAATCCCAGAAACTCAGTGGAGATAGTGCCTAGAAAAGAACTGTCTTGGGATTAAATGATCTACCTAGAGAACAACTGTTGCCTGGACTCAAAGAGAAGAATACAAAGGACTCTGGTTCTGAGTTTTGTACAAAACAATCAATGATTTTAGTTAGCAAGATGACAGCAAATCTCAGGGAGATGCTTGGCTGCTTGACTTAGTTAATATCATTTGACTGAATAATATAAAACTCTGGCTGGTTTCAGTAAAATCCCTGCAAGCCAGGAAAGGGTGAAGCTGTTAAGCTAAATAGGATGCAAGAAATACAAGTATACATATATAGGTAGAGATTGTAGGAAAGAGTTAAGAGGCTACTTGTAGATAGCATGGAATCAGGACCTTCAGAAGAAAGGGCTGTCAAAGTTGAGAAAAAGAAGTTAGGTTTGGAAATAGACAGAGAGTTAGTTTAGAAATATAGAAATCCCAGTATTGGAGGGTGGTAAGGCAGAAGATGGAGAGAGCAAAAAAGGAAGGAAGGAAGGAAGGAAGGAAGGAAGGAAGGAAGGAAGGAAGGAAGGAAGGAAGGAAGGAAGGAAGGAAGGAAGGAAAACAACTGCTGGCAGAAAGATTACTATTGAGTAAGAGGCAAAAGAAGAGAAAGCATGATACTCTTCCCCCTGCAGCACTTTGCTCAGGTGGGATTTCGCTGTATAAAGCTAACAGGCAAGATGGAAACTTGGCCGGCGGAGGCAAAGCATTTGGAGCATCGGTTGACAATTCAGCTTATGCAGGGATGGGGAGGGAGAGAAAGACAATGAGGCTGGAAGTTTAATGTGTGAGGAAATTGTCCAGTGTTTTGGTGTTGAAGAATCAAGGTTTGAAGGACAAAGAGGAGGAGAAGGAGGTCAGATTCAGATGGGCCAGATGGATTGGAGATCGGATTTAGACAGAGATTCTTAGCAGCCAGAGGAGTACTTTGCTAAGACTTTTTTTCAGTGAGCACATTTGCCAAGAGAGGAAGGAGTGAGATTGTTTGGCTATGTATTGTGCTTTTAACCTGTGATTGATTATGTGCCATCAAATCTGTGTCAACTCTTATCAACCACATAGATAATCTCCATGATGATCTGTCCCTAACTGCACCTTTAAGGAGACTGCAGGTCTGTTGTATGTGACAGAGGAAGTTAGCTCTGAGGAAGCCTTCCTGAAGAACACTGGGAGATTCATCCACAATGAGTTCCATAACTCAACATGTTCTTTAACATTACTATGGTACCTGTGTTATACTCTTCCTATGACTGTATGCTCTTTGCTATTTATTTTTGTTGTTCAGTTGTTTAGTCGTGTCCGACTCTTCGTGACCTCATGGACCATAGCACGCCAGGCCTTCCTGTCCTCCACTGTCTCCCGGAGTTTACTCAAATTCATGTTCATTACATCGGTGATGTTAAGCTTTAAAAAGTTCAAAACTTGAGGTAGAATATATTTTTTTCTTTATCACATGCCCTAAACGGGATAGAAACTACACCTAAAAGCCTCCCTTGCTGGTGGAAGGTTCAGCACAGGGCTTGTTTAAAATCAGTTTTGTAAGAGCTGAAAGAGATCTTGCTTGAGAGATTCTCTGGGGGAAATCACCTTTTGAACTCAGTACCAGTTTCTGTTATAGCAGGAGCTACCTAACTAATTATTAGCAAGTAAAACACATGTCAGAAGGGGTGTCCCAATAGTGCTGTGATCTGCCATGTTGCTGAGAAAACTTGGGATTAGAATTTGCCAATTTACAGGGACTGTCACAGAATAGTTGTCTGGCTAGTTTGATGATAACTAGGTTATCTACATACAATGTTCTTTTCCCAAGAGGGAGTCTATTTAATCAGTGGAGGAAGCATATTACTCTTTTTGTTTAATCAGTGGAGCAATTATATCAACGTTTAGGTTCTGATACTTCTGCAGTTCTCCAGATCATGTGCTTTTTCTGGAACAAAATGTATTCTTGAGCCAAGATTATGTTGGGGTGGGGGGGATACAAGGCATGGCCAAATTTAAATCCAATAAAATTTTTCAAACTTGGGTACAGACATAGAAAGCGTAGCCATACAGAATCAGAATAATAAATTAGGAAACTTTCCATGAAGAGGGCTGAAAGCTTGCACATTAAATCATTTTTCCCACTGTACAAAAAGGGCCTTTTCCGGAAATGTAAAGATTTATAACCCTGGTCAAATATGGTATGGTTATATATAATATATATTTTGGCCTATGACCAACTTCGAGCTTTTTAGAGATTCTGTGGAGAACACTGCATTACCTGTTTTTAATTATTAACTTGGTTTTATCACTGCATTACTATTGTTTTTATTTTATTTAGCTAATTTGAAATGTTTTGGCTATGGAGTTTTGCAATCCCTGATTAGCTAGGATCAAAAAAAGTCTATCATTTTTTCCTTGACCAAACTAGTCAGCTTTGCTAGTTCCACAAGCTCTGTCAATTTTATAATCCAATCTTCCGCTGTGGGTATTTCATTATTCTTCCATTTTTGTGCATACAATAATCTTGCACAGTTACCATATACAGTGTTAATTTCCCATATTTCTTTTCTAGTTCAATGTCCATAAAACCCAATAGAAACAATTCTGGTTTCATTGTAATGTTAATCCACAATATCTTTTCCATCACTGTATAGATTTGCACCCAAAATTTCTTTGCTTTTTCACAGATCCACATGCATGATAGAAGGTCCCCAGATCATTACGTAATTCTTGATTGGCCAGGATCTCCCATTAACAAAGGAAAATATAATGTGACAAAGAAACAGGGAACACTGCGTGCAAGCAGCCAAATGGGAATGATACAAAGAAGGCCCTTTTGAGGCTTTTGAACACATCCAAGCCTCATTTTGTTTCCACAAAATTCACATATGATATTTCAGCCTTACTGAAGTTTTTGGGTATAGAATTTTGATGGTATCCATTTCCAGCAGCCTCAAGCAAAAGTTGGCATGTTTCCTCTAATGTTTTCAAGCGTTTCAAAATAATGTATTTACTTGCGTTCCTAGGAAAAGCCCCCAATACAGGATTTTTTTCATCCAGTCCTGATAAATTTGACTCTTTACCAGAATTGGATTCAATGCTGCTTTACAGCCAGTGCAATCAATCACTTAAGGGATGAGCCAGTTCTATTTCCTTGTGAGGCAGCACCAGAATCCCAGGGCTAGACACTATGCTAATGAAATAAACAATGAGAAACACAGGAAAGTAAAGTGGACCAAAATTGGTTTCTTCAGCCTGTAATCAAACCTGACCATAAAAAAAAAATGAGTTCACAGTCAAGGAACCAAGTCCAGGGCTTATTTATTGAAGACCTAATACTACTTTATTACACATGATCTGGAACATCCTTTCTCAATTGGTACTGACAGAATGAAACCGGTCATGGCAAGAAGCAGCTGATATGCAGGCCAAGTAAGACTTTATGAGAAGAATGCCTCTTAGGTCAGATTAGGACCTTTCACTATTATATATGTGCCTTGTCCCACCCTACTGTTTCAATTCCCTCTCCTTAAATGGAGGAACTTTATTGGGACCATCTTCTTCGAAAGGCTGGGCTTTCATTGAGAACAATAAATGAGTGCTTGCAGGAACAAAGTTTAAAGTGGATGAATAAATGTATCTGTTTTCAAGGGCTGGTTTCAAAAGCTGGATATTTTATTTATTTTATTAATGACATTTATATAGCTGCCCATTTCATACAAAGCAACTCTGGGCAGTGTACAACAAAAATATAAAGTATTTTTATATAAAGATGAAATAAAATAAAATAAAATAAAGATATAAAGTAATGTAACTTTTACTATTTTAAGGTCAATTGGCTTCCTTTTTTAAATGCAAACACATGTTTGAAAGATTCTGTATGCCTCATTAAAATGTTTGGCAAAGCCTTATATGGGCATTGTCCTAATTACATGGGTCTCATGGGGGTAATGGAATTGCACGTGACAAGAGATGCACATTTTGACCACATGACATCCCAATGACCTGATAGTAGTCAGGTTGTGGATCTTGTAACAATGGTTCATCAAAAATCAAAGCAGCTATGCAAGCTTGGTGCCAGGTTATTATGATGGCACCACAGGGGTAATAATTATGCCATTTTCTATGTGCAAAAGATTGAATTGACCAATTTCAGATTGTCTTAGAATGTACACTTACACTTACACTTACACTTACACTTACACTTACACTTACACTTACACTTACTTACACGCACACATACACATACACATACACATACACATACACACAGAGAGAGTTCATTTCCCCACTGATTGATTAAATGTTCACTCTTAGTGACCACATCGATAGACTTTCTCCAAGATCTGTCCTCAGTCTGGCTAGTTAGGACCCTCAATGATCATTCAGTGCTGTTGTAATCAAGTCCATGCACATTGCTGCTAGTCATGTTATTGTCTTTCCTTCCACTTTTCCTAGCATTGTGGACTTCTCAAAGGAGATAAGTCTTCACATAATATGTCCAAAATATGAGAGTTTGAGCTTGGTGATTTTTGCCTTGAGTGAGATCCCCAATTGATTTGTTCTATGATCCTTTTGCTTGTTTTCCATGGTATTCTCAGGGGTCTTCCCTAATACTAAAGTTCAAAAGCATCAATACTCTTTCTATCCTGCTTCTTCAAAGTCCAACTTTTGCATCCATAGAGTATCACAGGGAAAACCAGTGTCTGCATGATTCTGATCTTTGTAGGTATAAACACATCATGACATCTGAATATCTTTGTACTAGTCCGTGGCATATTTCTTGACTGCTGGTTTATTTCCTGTTGGTAGTCAATCCTAAAAATCAATACTTATCCACCCATTCAATGTCTTCATTGTCAGTTCTAAACTGGTTGCTATACCTGTTGTCATTACTTTGGTCTTCTTTAATTTAATCATAGTCCTATTTTTCACTGTGCTCTTTGACTTATTACTAGAGCTTGCAGATCATTTGCATTTTCAGGTATCAGTGAAATTGAAATTATATTTATTTATGATCAGCGAAGTAGCCAATATTTCTTCTAATTTCTGACATGCTGTATGTAGAAAAAATTGTTCTCTGCTGCTTTTCTCAAACTAGGTACAAATTTGTGCACCACTATATGAATATAAAACAATCATGTCATCCTTACCAAAAGCATCACAATTCCTTCCTATTGTGCTCTAATTATTGATAATTATAATCAATATTTTGTAAGCATTTAAGATTATCTTTCTCTCTCTTGTTTTAGATTTGATATTGTAATGAAAGAAAAAATAGAAAAAAAGAAAGCAAAGCATTATATAAATAGCACTGAGATAGCCCCCTCTCTTTCATTTTTTCCCATTATTTCGTTCTTCTCTGGATTTATTCTGAACTTACTTAAACTGTAGTGATGATTAATTTAAAAACTGAACATTTTATAAAATTAATTAAAGCTTTTTTTGTAGGCTGAAGGGAAAGTAAACCTTTTTTTGAAGGGAAGAAGGAAATTAATGAAACCATTTTGGGAGGGAGGAAGGAAATTAAACCTTTCCTGGACGGAGGCACTAATTCGGGCGCTGCAGGCTCTGGGGTCCACAGCAGGTCAGCTAGCACTGCAAGGCTGGGAAAGAACTATCTATTTGTTTCCTGGGCAAAAAGTACAAGCTCCACTGCCTCAGCTTAACTGCAGCCGTGAGGGTCGCTTGCTGCCACTGCAGCATGGACTCAGTGGGAACTCCAGTCACTTGGTGCTCCAGCTCAGTCTGCACTGTGATGATGCCATGCAATCCTCGCTGCTGCAGTTAAGTTGAGGCAGCAAGCTTGTGCAGGAATCCTCATGAGTCACAAGCCTGAAGTTTCATGGGTAATGTACATGCACACACGCACAGACCTTAAAGCAGCCTTTTCCAACCTTTTGACCTTGGAGGAACCCTTGAAATATTTTTCAGGCCTCGGGGACCCCCTGCACATTCAGGCTCAAATATAGGCCAGAAGTTACAAAATTATTATGTTCGTTTCATGTGCAGGCCTGCATATATGCATTAACAGTGTTCTTAAACTAAAAATAAAGAATGAAACTTACCTCTGTAATGTGAAGTTGCCAGAATTTGAAATAATTTTTTAAATAAATTGTGACCTCCCAGGGAACAATTAATTATTAAAAAATAACTTTTTAAATAAATCGTGACCTCCTAGGGAACCCCTAGTGACCTCCCGTGGAACCCTAGGGTTCCAAGGAATGCTGGTTGACAAACCCTGCCTTAAAGGGAACATAAGCTACAACAATAAAAACAATAAAAACTGTATTTGAGCCTGCTTTTATGTAAGAGCAATAATATCATCCTATAGACATGCCAGTTAAAATTTACAAGTATAAGAAATAAACAAAAGTGAGCAAAACAAAACAAAGCAGAACAAACTGGATAAAATAAAATAAAAAATAACATAAAGAGAAAGGAATAAAAGGACTTCCAGATGACATCATCCCAGGATTAAGGCACCTTCATATTAATATTATTTAATCTTATTGTTCGTAATGGGTTCCAGGCTGAGAGTAGGAAATAAACCACCTCTCCCTCATTGCAAATTTGATCTCTACTAGGAGGTGGTATAGATACACCAGCATGTAAATTCTCGTAGAAGGGACAGTGAATAAATACATGCACTAAGTCTTGGGTTCATTCACCACAGGTACATTTTCTCTTATTAAATAGGGTTTTATGAAACTTCCCATCCAAGATTGCAGTGGTAAAAAATTAAAACAGCCCCCCCCCCAAAAAAAAAATAAACAAGTTCTAGAGCGTGCCAAGCAAACCAGACTGAACACACAGTTTGCAGGTCTGAAAGGTTTCCAGGAAGGAACCTACCCTTATAGATTGCCTGTAGTGCTGAAGTCTGTCTTACGTGCAATATCGAATATTCTTTGGTGAATCTTGCTTTCTCTAGGCCTAGAGGTAGCAAAGAGTAGATAGAAAGGCCGCAATGACACAGGCCAGCTGTGATTTTTACTTTCCATCCCGATGAGAAGTCATCAAGAAGAATTAGATTAGTGGGGCCAGTGGGCCATCAGAAAATAGAAGTTTAAGACAATGAAACAATTGGCAAGCAAGGATTCTCACCTTCAGTGGGATCATTCCTGTTTCCATGTGAATTAGAACATTTGGGGCACAACGTCAGACCTGGAAAAGTGCTCACAAAAACTTAGATGGAACAGAATCCAGGAGTTTAAAATCGTTGTAGGTGCATGTCTTTGGGATATACTGTAGATTTAAACAACTTAATGTTAGCAGGTATGCATCTACCACCCTGAGTAAAAAAAAGCCGAGGATTGCCTTGGCAATATTACTGGCTTTGGCAGAAATGACTCTAGATTATACCTGCCAACATCCAGAGGCTTAACAAATTATTCCAAGATATTTAAAAGCTGGAATTTGTTCTGTTTTGTTAGTTCCGATTTGCCATTGATGTTTATGGCAGCTGGGTCTTCCCGAGAAAACCATAATTTTCGTCTTGGAGTAATTAATGGAAGCTCTTCCTCCTTTCAGAATTCTGCTAAGGTTCACAAACTTCTCCTAAGGCCCACCTGTGTACGTGAGAGAATTGCTGTGTCATTCTTGTACAGCAGCATCGCCAAACGTCTGTCCCTGATCTTAGGGGGATGAAATTCTTTTTTGTAAGAGTAGCAACCACTAAGTTTATATACTGTAGATATTAAACAGCAGGGGAGCTAAAATGCATCTTTGTTTCATTCCTCGACAGATTGGAATGTCTGCAGTAAGATAGCCAGCTTGATTGTACCTGACTTGGCTGACTGTGTTTTCATGCAGCATCCTAATTAGTGAAAGTAGCTGTTGGTCAATAGATGTAAAGGCAAGCTTATACCAGAGTCTATTTCTTGGGGTAGAATTGAAAGGCAATTTTAGATTGACAAAAGTGTTGTATAAAGGGTGTTGCTTTCCATGTGTGTATTTTTCTATCAAGAGTTGCACACTGGTCCATTGTAGATCTGCCCTCTCTAAATCATCTGCCTGGAATTTCTCCTGTTCCAGCCAATCCAGCAGCTTGTAGTACAAAAAACAGACATATAACTTGTCAAGTACACTCAACAGACTGACTGGATGATAATGGAGGAGTTCTGTACTGTTGCCTGCCTTAGGAATAGTTATGGACCAAGTCAATCACCTGGCATTTGGAATGTGATATTGATGTGGGTAAAAAGGGGGGCAGGAGCCCACCAGTCAGCAATTCCCTTCGGCAGGTGGTATTGGTCATCACGAGAGGCTTTCCCATTTTTCAACTGATTTACTATTTTCAGAATCTCTGAGTGGGAGACTGGGGGCCATGAAGGGATGCGATGTGTTGTCTCATTCAGAGGATAGTAAATGGGGAGAGAACCATAAAGTGTACTATAACACTCTTTTCATCTAGCAACTGGAATCCTAGCTTCCAATTGTTGGTTGCCATCCAAAAATAGAATATTTTGAACAGGTAATTAGCCTCCTGAATAGAGGAGAATACTAGAGAAGTATTCTTGTTCCTTGTAGCTTGAAAAAATTGCTCCCAATTTGCCTGGGCAAAGACCTTTTTATTATTTTAATTAGATTTTTGTAATGTCTTTTTTGGTCAATTAGTTGGATTTTAGTGTGTGGACAGTTGCTCAGTCTATGGGCCTTGAAGGCTTTCTTTAATTCTGGCCTGGCAGAAATGAATTCCTGGTCAAACCATGGTTTCTGAGGTATCAGGGTCATTGGAGTAGCACAGGTTATTGACGATTCTTCCTTCCAATTTTAAAACCACAAACATCTTCCAATGTACTTTTCCTCAATATATATTCAACATATATAAAATAAATACAGGTAGTCTTCATTAAAGACCACAATTGAGCCCAGATTTTCAATTGTAAGTCATAATGGTTGTTAAGTGATTCAAGATCAGGGCTTGTGGTTTCCTTCAGTTGTTAAGTGAATAACGTGGTTGTAAAGTGAACAAGGAGTTACTTTGCAATACTGTGGGGGAGGAGTGTGATAGTCATATGTTTTTCATCAAAACATGAGTATGGAAATGCTTCTGTAGCTACAGTAGTATTATTTTAAGTTAATATTACTGTTATTTTCAATTAATATTACTGGTTGGTTATTAAAAACTTTACTGTAACTTTTACTGTAAGGTCTTCATTGGAATCTTTGTTCTACAGTACAGGTGCTAAACAGGTTTAAAGGTACTGTACACTACTGTAACTTTTTTTTCCTGCTGTAGTAAACTCTGCAGCTTTTGTTACTGTACAGTAGTGTATATAAATCTGACTTTTATAAAACAGCTGTTTTAAAAACAATAAACCAGCATTCAGTATTGTTAAAAATAATTAAAAATTAGGCAGGTAGAGGATGGAACATGCATGCCACCATACAAATCCCTACTTAAGTTAAACTTAAGTTAAACAAAAACTGGGGAAAAAATTAAAGGCAAGCCTAAGTCAATACAGTACTGTATGGAAAAAGTACTTACTTTTCCTGTACAGTAAGGCACACACAAGGCTCCCTCCTGCTAAATCACAGGAAGTAGTGTGACCACGTGACTGGGCCTGCTGCCTCAGAAATCCAGCGTCGTAAGCCTGGAGGACTTCCTGGTACCAAGGGGCGGTCATGTGAACCAAAATGGCTGCTGCTTCTGGGATGGCCGAATACAGGTCACATTATTGCGGAGGCCTTGTGAGGGTCATAATTTCGGGCACCAGTCAGAAATCTACTTTTCGGGTACCATCGTAACTTTGAACGGCCTTTAAGTGGCTGCTCTAAGTGAAGACTACCTGTAGGGAGAGATTAGACAGTCTTGTCTCACTCCCTTGCCAATCTGGAACAAGTCCATTTCACCATATTCAGTTTGGAGCCACCATTGGGGGCTTGGGGGCTCAGCAGTTAAGATGCCAGGCTTGTCATCTGGAGGGTTGCAAGTTCAGTGGTTCGAAACCCGAGCGTCGTGCGACAGAGTGAGCTCCCACACTCGCCCCAGCTCTTGCCAACCCAGCAATTTGAAAGATGCAAATGCAAGTAGATAAATAGGTACCACTGTGATGGGAAGGAAACAGTGGGTGCAATGTAGACTAGCCCCCTGTGGTGCACCCCAGGCAACGTGTCACGGCTAAATAGTCTACACAGCCGGCTGCTGGACCTCACAAGGGATTTCCCAGCAAGAAAAAAATGCCATACTAAATAAATAAAGTTTGGACTGTGGCCTCAGACTTTTCTTGAGGACAATGTGATGTTCTGGGATTCCCATTTTCCTTAGGATATTCCATAGCTTGTCATGGTCAACACAATGAAAGGCCTTTCTATAATCAATGAAGCATATATTGACTTCTTTTTGGTATTCTTTGGTATTCTAAATTATCTAGCATGCATCAACAATAAGTTCTCTTGTTCCTCCTCAGCCTTTTCTAAAGCCAGATTGAATACCTGGTATCTCCATTTCCATGTAGGGCTCTAATCTGCATTGGGTGATCCTAAGCATTATTTTGCGAGCATGGGAAATTAAGGATATTGTGCAAAAGTTTTCACACTCTGTTAAGTCTCTTTCTTTTTTGTATTGGTATGTGGACTTCTCCCAACCTGTTGACTGTTCTGTTGTTCTCCAGATTTGCTGGTATAGTTTGATTAGAACCTTTTATTATTTATTATTTATTTATTATTTGAATTTATCCCCGCCCATCTCTACCATGGTAGACTCTGGGCGGTTTACAATCACAATATATAAAAAGTTGAAAGACTATACATTTAAAAACTACTATAAAAATAAAAAATAAAAATCCAAAAGATGGTATGTTCTTAAAAGGAGGATATTACTAAGCTAACCACCCCCAGGAGGAACTATTAGTTCCTTCGTTCCAGGCAAGGCGGCAGAACCAGGTCTTTAAAGACTTCCTGAAGGCCAGGAGCAAGGGTGCCCGTCTCGCCTCAGGGGGCAAGTTATTCCATAGGGCGGGTGCTATCGCAGAGAAGGCACACCTCCTGGACCCCGCTAGATGGAATTCTTTTGATGATGGGATCTGAAGCATGCCCTCCCTGCATGATTGGGTGGGGCGGGTAGATGTGATCAGGATAAGACGGTCCCTCAGATACCCTGGTCCAATGCCATGTAGGTGTCGGGGGAAGCAGAGAGGAGGGCGGAGCACTGGATAAGAAGCGAGCACGCAGCTCAGAGAGCCTAGCCTATTTCCCCAAATGTCAGAAGAAAGCTCCACCCTAGGTTGAGCTGATATACTTGGGAATCTTCAGGCACTGTTAGTTTAGCAGGATTTCTGCTTGTAGGTATGCAATAAACACTAGAGACCAGATTCCAGGCCTCGGCGTGTTATTTCTGCATCTACACACGACAGTAGGGCTTTAAAGGTGATAAGCAACACCTTGAATTGGATCCGGAAGCAAACTGGTACCCAATGCAGTTCACGGAGTAGCGGTGTTACATGTGCTGATCTTATAGCACCCAGAACTACCCGTGCAGCCGCATTCTGGACCAGTTGAAGCTTCCGGATACTCTTCAAGGGTAGCCCCATGTAGAGCGTGTTGCAGTAATCTATATGGGAGATGACAAGGCATGAGTGACTGTACGGAGGGCCTCCTGATCCAGGAAGGGGCGCAACTGGCGCACAACCCGAAGCTGTGCAAAGGCCCTCTTGGCCACAACTGCCACCTGCTCCTCGAGCAGGACTCGTGAGTCCAGGAGGACCCCCAAGTTTTGCACTGAATCTGAACGGGGCAGTGCCACCCCATCCAGAGTTAAAGATGACAACTTCCTGGGAATCAAGAGGCCATCAATCCACAGCCACTCCGTCTTACCAGGGTTCAGCTGAAGCCTGTTGTGCCCCATCCAGGCCCCTACAGCCTCCAGACACTGAGAAAGGGTGTCGACTGCAACAATTACTTCACCCAGGACGGAGATGTACAACTAGGTATCATCAGCGTACTGGTGATACCTCATCCCGTGGTGACGGATGAACTTGCCCAGTGGCTGCATATAGATGTTAAAGATGTTAGGAGAGAGAACCGAATCATGCAGCACCGCACACAAGAGGGACCGAGGGTCAGACCTCACCTCTCCTATTACCACCGATTGGGAACGGTCCTGGAAAAAGGAGGTGAACCAGCGTAAAAGAACGCCACCCACCCCAACTCCCTGAGCCGCCCCAAAAGGATACCGTGGTCGACGGTATCAAAAGCCGCTGAGAGATCCAAGAGAGCGAGAATGGATGCACTCCCTCCATCTCACTCCTGCCAAAGATCATCCATAAGCATGACCAATGCAGTCTCTGTCCCATATCCCGACCTGAAACCAGACTGAAAGGGGTCTAGATAATCCGTTTCATCCAGAATCCTCTGGAGTTGCAGCGCCACCACCTTCTCAACCACCTTTCCCAAAAAGGGAAGGTGGGAGACAGGACGAAAGTTGTTTAAAACAGTAGGGTCCAGGGAAGGCTTCTTGAGGAGGGGGTGCACCAACGCCTTCTTAAAGACCGTCGGAAACACCCCCTCCCCCAAAGATGTATTAATCATTGCCTGGACCCAACCACATGTGACCTCCCGGGCTGACTTTACCAGCCAGGAGGGACACGGGTCTAGATGACAAGTGGTGGCGTTTACAATCCGGAGGACTCGGTCTACTTCAGAGTCCATCAGGCCCAACAGGATCAGACTGTTCCCAGATAACAGGGTAAGTACGAACCTCTGGCATCTCCCCAGATTGTGCCTCACGCTTAGAGTTTAACTTGGAATGAATCTGAGCAATTTTGTCCTGCAGATGCTCCACAAACTCTTCCGACCGGCCCTGTAAATGGGTCACCAAGTCCGTTCGATCCAAAAGGGATCTAGTAATCTTAAACAGGGCCATCGGGTGGCATTCTGCGGACGCAATAAGAGCGGAGAAATAATCACATTTTGCCGCTCTTACCACCACAAGGTAGGCCCAAATAGTGGCTCTAGATTGTGTCCTGTCAGATTCAGTCTTTGTCTTCCTCCAGTGGCACTCTAGACGTCTCTTAACCCTCTTCAAAACCCTCAACTCCTCCGTGAACCACGGGGAGTGACGGGTTGAACGAGGCAAGAGAGGTCGCATAGGCGCGATCCTGTCCAAGGCCCTGGCCACCTCTTTATTCCAAGTTGCGGCCAAGACCTCCACTGGACCGTGTCGCAGATCTTCAGGTATAACCCCCAGCTCCCCCTGAAACCTCATTGGATCCATAAGTCGCTGGGGGTGGACCAATCTAATAGGTCAAGCCTCCCTGTGGAGTGGGGCAGCACAAGAGAGCCTCAGGGTCACCAGGGCGTGGTCTGACCATGAAAATGGGGATAGATCTAACTCTCCCCTCAGATCACATTGCCACTGCTCTGACAAGAAAACTAAGTCCGGCGTGAGACCACTGTCTCGAGTCGGGTCCCGAATAATCTGCAACAGGCCCATGGCTGCCATGGTAGTCATGAACTCCCGAGCCGCCTCCAAGGCCCGTCCCAGGGACGGCAGATTGAAATCCCCCAAAACCATGAGTCTGGGGAACTCCACTGCCAACCCCGAGGCGGCCTCTAGCAGCTCGGGCAGAGAGGTCGCTATGCAGCATGGAGGCTGGTACAGTAGCAACACTCCCAACTGTGCTTGGGAACCCAACCTGAAAAACAGGGTCTCACAGCCGGTCACTTGTGGAGCAGCGCCCCTGGAGGCCATAAGAGACTCTCAGATGACAACTGCCACCACTCCTCCCCTGCCCTGTTGTCTCGGCTGATGCCACACTCGAAACCCAGCTGGACACATTTCCAAAAGGGCAACCCCTCCTTCTGGGCCCAGCCAGGTCTCTGTTATACATGCCAGGTCTGCCCCCTCCTCCGTGAGTAAATCGCAGAGGAGGGGAGCCTTATTATTCACAGACCTGGCATTAAGGAGCAGCAGCTGGACATCAGGGCCCTCAAAGATCTGTTTACCAGGGCCTGGATATGAGCTTGGAGGGCCAGAACGCGCCACTGGTAATAAACACTGGGGGCGCCTTCTCCAACGATGGCCTGCCCTCCAGCTCCCATCATAACGTCCCTTACCCGTCACCACCTTGATCAAATTCCCCGCCCTGCATCCCCCAGAGTCTCCTGGCTCAGACGCCTCCACTCCTGAGCCCCTGGAAAGCCTGGATTTTGGCAAAGGTCCCCTTCTCCATACATCCATCCTCTCAACTCAGTCTCTCCTTGGTAAATGGCAGGGCCCCCAACACACCAGCTCACGCTCTCAGCGCTGGCAAGCCCCAACCACCCCACATAACTCACACACTCTCACTGTTCCCTCCTGTGGCCTCTCTCACTAGCCACAGCTGGGGACCCAAACACTTCTACCTACCCTGCCTCTCACTCAGGGATAGGTACTCTCTCACAACTCATACAATCCTAGTCCCCCCCTTGCCACTCTCACTTACAAGGGGGGCACCAAAGTCACACTAAGGGACCCCACAGCCTTCTGCCGCCCTAATAGACTGGGGGTGGTCGATCCTCCACTTTATTGGTCAGCAGATCAGATGTTAGATCAGATGTTAAAATGATATAAAGTCTGCAATGACAAAGTCCACGGGTTTGTTATTCCAGACCATTCCTCAAAGAACCCCAAAATCCAAAGGTGTCTAAGTCTGGCTCCCCCAGAGTCCATCAAACATTCAGGTCTATACAGGCTCGCTGTTGAGGCCGCTCCATTGTTTCACCAGGGTGGGGTCCCAAGTGTTTTCCCAGCCCCTCCTGCAATGGGCCAGCCACGCCAGTAATCTTCCTGGGCCTCCTGGACTTCACCGGGGCCCATTAGGGTGGTACGAACGTCAGCCCACAGGCTGGACTCCACCGCAGCTCCACCGCAGCTTCGAGGAAACAGCCTGGGAAAAACCCCAGCTCATCGCGCCAGTCTCTGCCAGGCCCTCACCAGACTCCACTTTGCCAGCCTCCAACTCCGGCAGCCTCCGTCCACTATAACGCCGGGACTTGCCACACCCCCAACGTTGTTTGTCCCAGGGGGGTTGGTTGTCTGTCTGTTTGTCCCAAGGGGGGTTGTCTGTCCCAGGGGGGGTTGTTTGTCCCGGGGGGGCAATCCCGGCCTCACCGAGCCTCCACAGCTTCAGTTTCAGCTCCAGCGCAGCTTCAAAGAACGTGCCTGGGAAAAGACCCGGCCCGTTGCACCAGGCTCTGCCAGTCCCCTGCCAAACTCCTCTAAGCCAGAGTCTTAGGGAGCAGCCTCCGGCAACTCCACTGGGTCCCGCCGCCACCGCCAAGCTCCGCGTCACACCGTCGAAGCCCTGAAGACTCAGCCAACCTCCGCTCCATCCTGAGAAGTCCACCCCCTCCAAATAAAGATATCACCTTTCCAGACCCCCAAAGGTAGAATTATGGGGGTATCAGGAAAGTTTGAGGGGGGTTATGGATCTTCCTCCTGGAGCAGCAGCCAGCGTCTGCTTGCGGTCGCCATCTTGGATTTTTACTTATTCTTTTTCTATTGCTTGCCAGTTTGTTACCAGTTTGTTTCTGGGTCCAATTCAAGGTGCTGGTGTTGACCTTTAAAGCCCTTCATGGCATGGGACTGGGTTATTTGAGGGACCACCTCTCCCTGATTACATCTGCCCATCCTACCAGATCCAGCAGAGAGGGCATGTTATGGGTTCCGTTGCCTAGGAAGCTACATTTGGCAGGTGGGCCTTTTCTGCTGTGGTGTATGCAATGTGGAATCTTTTCCCCCCTGAGGTGAGGTTTGCCTCATCACAGTTGAGCTTCCAGAGGTCCCTCAAGACCTGGTTATGCCAGCAGGCCTGGGGACCCAAAGGGATGGATGAACTAGTGAGGTGGCTCTGTGTTTAACATCCCTTTGTCTATTATTCTTAGTTTTAGTTTGGTTTTTTTATACCTCTTAATGTATTTATTCACTGTTTTTAGCTTTGTTGTATGAGTTGCTTGTTTGTGAGATGGGTGGCTAAATAAATTGGTTAAATAAATAAATAAATAAATAAATAAATAAATAAATAAATAAATAAATAAATTGCTTGCCATATTTCCATGGTAATTCCATCAGTTCCCTTAGCCTTCCAGTTTGAGCCAGCGTTGTCCAAAGACACTTCCACAGTCATGTGGCCGGCATGATGCACGTGGAACGCTGTTACCATCCCACTGAAGTGGTACCTATTACCGGTGCCTAATATAGGTTCCTGCTTGCTTTAGCTGGGTATCTAGGATGACCTTCACACATTTTATAACCCAACTGGGACTACTCACCCCTGGTGTACACTCCTGGTGTCCTTCATTCATCCCTCCCAGGAATACCCCTCTGCCATGAGGAGGCAGCATAGGAGGACTTGCAGTGTCTTCATGATTGAATGACTCTATAAGAAGGCGTGCTTTCTCTGCGACAGCCCCCGCCTTATGGAACATCTTGCCCCCGGAGGTGAGACTGGCCCCTTCACTCCTGGCCTTTCGGAAGGCCCTTAAGACCTGGCTCTGCCGCCTGGCCTGGGACAACGGAGGTGGTAGTGCCTCCTGGGGTTGGCTGGCCCCGTAGCAATAAGTCCTATGCTACGGTCTCCAATCCATCTGGGATTCTATTTTATTTTATTTTATTTTATTTTATATTTTATTTATTTTTATACATTTTCTACTTGTATGGTTTTAAATATTTTAAATTTTTAAGTCTTGATTATTGTAACCCGCCCAGAGTCCCTTGTATGGGAGATGGGCGGGGAATAAATTAAATAAATAAAATAATAATAAAAATAAAATAAAGAAGCTTTAAGTTACTAGCGGTAATCCTGCAGGGTTATACATGAATCTCCATACATGGGCTAGACTCATGGTTTACTCGGACTTTTCTGAGCAGTTCATGATCAGGCCAAAATAAAACCTAGGATCATTTAGTTGAGCCAAGACAAATTGGCCATTTTGGCCAAGACAAATCTATATAAATCTTAAGGGGCAAGCAGAACAAGGCTGATGAACATCTCTCCTCTTTCTTCTCTTTTGCATGGCCTGTACACCAGTCTTCCCATTGCGGAAAGTTTTGAAGAGCTTCATTGAAGGTCTTCATTGCTTGATGATGCATTGAGTGAATGTAGTGTCTCTTCAAAACAGCTTTATAAATCAAAACAGCTCCTCCCTACTCCCAGGAATGAAACAACACTACTTCATTATTTTATTTCATACCACTCCAACAACCTCACCTGACACTTTCATTGAGTTCCTGAAAATAGTACAACAGGCTGTCACAATGGAAAAGCAAACAACATAACCTCTACAGCAAAGCACATTGAGGTGATTTGCATTGCAGCCAATTTTCATTCTCTCTCTCCCCCTCTCTCCACTCTCCCTCTCTCTCTTTCTTTACCCACACACACATACGCACATTCCTTTCTTTTTATTATCTCTTGATAATCCCATAAATGAGGGAGGGAGACAGAGTGAAGTGAAGCAGTTAGCAGGAGTTAGAGGGAAATAGTCTCTGGGAAAGAGACTTAGGAGGAAATCTGACACTGGGTAAAGGCCGGAGTCTTGCTGTAAATACCTATTGTAAATAGTTTAATTTTATATAGTAAAAAAAGCATAAAAGTCTCCACTGTTTTGGTTTTTCTGTGTTAACTGCCATCCTTGTAAACCAAAATACATCTCCAGTTCTAAAAGGATCCAGTCACACTGTGGCAGCTGTATGGAAAGATTTGACATGGAAATTCCTGATACCTAATTTGTCTGAGTGTCCTTCATCGACCTCTGGTATGCCAAAAACAATGGGAAACTATTTTTGCTAAGTTTCTGCCAACTGACATGACATCAACCCATTTTTTTCTGGGACCAATGTAGAGCAGAAATTAGAAAAAATAAGGATATCAATGAGTAAAAAGATATTGAAATGTAGTTCAGGGATTTACTTATGCCTACTTTTCTTTTTCTTCTTTCCATTTTTCTTTTAGCATTCCTTTTAGAAGATTTTTTAACTGTTATGATTATTCTACTTTATGTTTAGAAATTCCTCAAACTTCTCTCCCTATTACCAGATTTATCTTTAAGAGTATGAGATTTTTAAAACATTTATTTTAATGAACACAATATCATTCTCAGTAGTTGTTTTTCTTTTTCCTTTTTAATCATCTCCTACAGCCTGTTCAGTTAGCAACTGTCATCATGGATGCTTTTGAATACCTTTCCTCCAATGAATAGAAAGGGAACATGCATCATGTCTCTCTTTATAAAATATACTCATGGAACACTTTTAATCATTATATTTTATAGTCTAAATCAGGATTTATTTGTATTTTCTCCCCTATGCTAAAGCAATTTATACATTTTTTTTCTCTGCCTGCATGCTTGTAATTAGAAAGTGACTTATGAAACTAGACTGCAAACAGCTACACCCACCTGCTTCTGCAACCAACACAAAAGTTGAGACAATAATAACACAACGTCAAAGCAGTAGGATTCCTCATGCAATTACTCCCAGTGCCTTCTAATAGACAGGTATGTATTTCTGGTTATATGTTATTTTCAAGGCATTTACAGAAAGCAATTAAATGCACATGCACTCCATTTCAGAAGTTTTCATTCAAGCCATATTTTATAAAGAGGACCCAACAGTGAAATTTGTGGGACCGTATTTTATAACTCACATCATTTTCATAAAGAAGCACTGATAAGTACTTTGCATACAATTTTGAGCCAGTTATGTATCCTTTTAACTGTCACACCAAGCACACCATGTTTAGCAATCTTGCTAATCAGAACAGCATGGGGCACTCATTTCCAACCTCCTCATGATTCAGTTTAAAGCTGTTCTTATCTACCTTATTATGCTTCACCTAAATAACATTTCTATCAGTCCTTGTCAGTGCAACCCATTCCACACTAGCAGTCCATTTTTTGATATAACTCTCCAAACAACATAATTTGTGTAGCCAGTCATTTGTCTGCAGACTTCTTCTTTCCCTTTGGTCCTTTTCCACAGACTAGAACAGGGCTTTCCAAAGTGCCGCCGCTGGCGACACGCCAGCGGCAGTGGCAGAGGCAACAGTGCGGGGGGGGGCGTGCGGCAGCGCATGCGCACGGTGGCGGCCCAGGGGGGGGCGTGCGGCGGCATGCGCGCACGGTGGCGGCGCGGGGGGCGTGCGGTGGCGCGCACGCATGGTGGTGGCGCGGGGGGCATGCGGCGGCGCGTGTGCGCACGGTGGCGGCGCGGGGTGTGTGTGCGGCGGCGCAGGGGTGTGCGGCGGCGCGTGAGTGCATGGCGGCCGCTGTGCACGCACGCGCCGCCGCTTCCGGGTGGTGTGGCGACACACCATGCTGTGTGTGGCGACACACTTTTGTGTCGTGACACACAGTTTGGAAAGCTCTGGACTAGAAGGATGGATGAGAAGATCATCGAGCCTCCATAGTCTTGACCTTCCTTTTTTCCTTTTTCCATCTTCAAAGTCCATGATCATATGGTTGCATTTGCTTTTTTCAGTATCATTTGCCCCATAGATGGCAAGAAATTTTTCAGTGTATTTCATAAAACTTGGAAGTCGTAGTCCTGATAATTGGTCCTATCAAACCACACCATTCACAAGCTATGGGGTCTGGTCAGAAGATACTTGTTTCAGTGTCTCTTCCTTTTATTTGTCACTCCCATCCCCTAGACTTTGTCCTTTGTTTGACTCTCCTCCTTACGGAGAGTAGCTGCTTCTATCTGTTCCTATTCTAGAACTTCCTTTCTTTGATTAATAAATCTTATCTCATCAGATGAGAGAATAAAATCCTGCTTTACTTTCCCTATTGGTTCACCCAGTGACTTTTTGGATTTTGAATTTCTTCCACCTACAGTATATAACAGATGCTAGAAATGATTTTTAATGTAATAGAAAAGTTCCCTATAGAGGCATTATTTCTTCCAACATTGTACAATCTACTTTTCACACAACAATATTAAACACTTTCAATAAATTAATAGCTCCTTCCAGATATCAGAAGGCTCAATAAAATCCATACGAATTATCAACATGTTATATGATTATAACTAAGATCAAGCTAGATACACAGAAATCATACTGCTGCTCCTGTCTGTCTGAATGTAATTGATGAACTACTGTATCGACTACTACCCAAAAATAATTATAGAGAATCTGATCTCTTTAAAAGTGAAAAGAATTTTCCAGAGATAATTTTACTATTAATAATTAATAATTCACATTTCCAGAAAATAGTCATGGTCACGAAACTGGCCCAAGTTTCTACCTCTTGTTACATTCTCCACTTACGCATATGCATATATGGGGAAAACATTTTAAAAAGAACTTAAATCAGATTGTAGCATAGCAATACATGCTAAATAAGAATTAACAAGCCAATTTGGACTCTTTTCACCAAGGAAAATTTTGTTTATGCCACTGCATAGTTCCTCCAGCTGAACTTCTCCCTGGTTTCTATATGAACCTAATGAAGCTATTTGTCATTTGACAAGTTTGCAGCTCACGGATGTTACAGTGCTCTTTCTTCTTTACGTTCCCTGAGCCACAAAGTCCAATGTCTGATATTTTTGTCATCTACACTACCAAGGTTTCAAAGACAGACAGAGACAGAGAGAGGGAGAGAGACTAGTAGATGGAAAAACAAAAACAAAAACCAAACCCTGACCTCAAATGTCTTCCAAGATAGAAAGGATGGGGTGATGAGACATAAAATGTCAGATAATCTTCTTTTTAATTCATCTGACATAGTTTATGATCTTTGGCTTAGCTAGGGATGATCTTCAAAAGTTTCAGGCATGTGACATTTCTATATCAATGAATAGCTTCAAGGCTTTTGTATCTGCCAGAGCCTTGAAGCTATACATTTTGGGGCTATATCCATCAAAAATAAATGTAGCATGCCAGTGCAAGCAACCTCTGGGGGCTCATTAGCAATGTAATTTGCATCTCCAACTGACTGCTTATTTCCTGCCAGGATGATCACCCTACTGTAAATGGGAAAAACTTGCTGTACTAAATCTTAGGTTCTGCAATTGAACAGGAAAAAGAAGGTAAAAAAGGAGTTGTCTCTCAAGAAATTCTATATTTTGCCCTGGCTGAAACGGTACATATGACAGCTGTACTTACATCTGCTGAGCAAGGGGCAAAGGGCTACATGACAGGCTATGCTACCATTGCCACTGAAGGCCAAGGGGCTAGTTGCCACCTAAAGATGGAGATGTGTAGGGCTGATATCAGGAGTCAGCACTGTTGGACACTTGCTGAGACCCAGACTCCAAAGACAGCCTCTTTTATCTCTAGAGCTCCCTGATCAGTTCCCTGAAGATGCAGCTGCTGTTCATTCCTCAGTTCTCTCTAAGCAAACGAGCAGTGTCCAAAAGGAGGAGCTGGGCCAGACTGGCTTCAAAAGAGAAAGCTGGTAAATGGACAATAGTGACAACAAGTAGGGAAGACCCACCCATCCCAATATGGAGTTACCATGTACTGTAGATATACAGCATAAACACTTAATGATTAAATGTAAGTTTCACGTTTCCTTTACAGCCGGCTTAGGTTTCCCTTCCACTCATTTAGCCTGTGCTTTACTCTCTTCAGCCCTCCGGATTCTCTCCTGTCTGCTTCTGAATCTCAGTGGATTTCTTCCTTTTAGTTATTCATTCATCTATGACCCATTACTGGTGATCACGGCAGGTTTCTCCTTCCCCACAACTGAGACAATAATTATTGGCTGGCATAACAATGTAACTAAAGCTTGTAATTCCATGATTGGGAATACAAAGTTTTAGGCATACATAATGTTCACCTCCAACCCAAGGAACAGCATTTAGTCCCCCAGAGTTCTTTTCTGGATCAACTTGCAATCCAGTCCAGGGAAGAATCCCTCCAACTCTAGCTCACTAACCTGCCTCCTACCTCTCTCCCCACTTTCCCTTATTTGGCAGCTAAAGTGGGTGTAACAATGGTGGTAATAACAGCAGTGACTCCATCTTTGCTCTTCAGCCACCCCGTGACAACAAAACTCTTTCCTTCCCTTCTTTCCCCCCCGTTGCATGAAGGGAATTATCTAAGAGTTTTTAGCATGTCTAGCATTCACCCCATATATAAGAAACAAAGGAGAAAGGGAAGAACCCACCTGGAACATCATTCTTACAATAACCACAGAAGAGGGAGGAAAAGATCTGTTGCATCAGACAGGAATGGAGCAAGACATTGGAAGAAAGAGTTGATGATGCCATCAAGAGTACTTAGGCTGAAAAGTAATCAAGCTTATATGGAAAGAGTTGGGTTAATTGAACCCATGGAGGGTCTGCTATCAGTAGTTGCTCAACATGCAAAGAGGTTTGAGAGGAGCGAGAGGAATAAATTGATAGTTAATTGTGTCTAAAGATACTGATACATCCCCAAAGTAGAAAGAAATTGTGCTCTCATTCTGTGTCAGAATTCCTCCAGATACGTACAACTCTAGTTTGGGCGAGATGTCATTATTTAAAATTAAGATGCCATTTAGCTTGGCAGGATTAAACATATCAGGGCCAGGATTTCATTAAGTTACTTAGACATCAGCTGTCAGAGGCTGTCAATATCAGGTTTTGTTTTATAGGGTTGGTACCACCAGATGGTGAAAAGCAGAGTTCCCCATCCCCACTTCTAATATAAGCCCTACATTGAACTTGTGCAAGACACCTGAAAGCTGGCTGCCTGCTTCACACCAAGTTGGTGGTCAAAATGGCAAAATGTTGTCAGAGGTTGCATATTAAAGTCATGAATGAAGAAAATATTCTTACTTTGAATAAATATTATCAGACTCATAACTTGGAATGAACATCAGTCAGTCCTGGGCATAGATGCCTTGCTCCCAAAGGGATCTTATTTCATTTTCAGTTTATTTTAACTTTAGGCCATTAATTAGGCCTTTTAATCTCACTGCAATTTCATTTAAACAACATTTTGAAACAGTGGCAATGGGAATTTCTGCTTGGAATTTCATTAATAAGCTACACTGTACTCTGAGATACATATTGCATTGATAGGAATCAATTATTTACTTCATGTCTGCATCTGTTGTATTTTCAGACTGTTTCACCATCTTTAGGAGGTAAGTGAGTCTTCAGTTTCCACCTGTAACCTCCATTTGAGATTTATGAATGAATAAAAATCTCCCCTACTTTACTGTCCACATTAGTAGGGCACAGTCCCAGTCCCATGGAACTCGCCCTCTCCTCCCACACACACAAAAAAAATCCCTAAAAAATGTTGCAACCTTTTAATCAAGCTGATAATTTGGAAGGTTTTTAAACAACCGTGTAGTTTATATATTGCTGATCAGGAAGGCCTTAGGTCCAAAATGTATATTTTTGTGGTTTTTCTGTTCTTAGGACTTTATCTCTTGCTATCTGGTTGCTATCAGATTTTTTTTCTCTCCTGTGTTTAAAAGTCATGCCATAATTCCATGGGTAGTGTTTCAGAATTCAACTTCCGAAGAATTTTAGTAAGGTCACTAGGATTTTAGAAGCAGCAGGACTTGCATGTAAATCATTTTTTTCAGTGTTTAAAGAGATAGGGTTTTAATCTCCATATATAAACTCTTCCTTTCCCCAACCAAAAGAAGTTAAACAACATGAGCAGGAAAAAAAAATCATGCATGATTTTGAATATGCATAAAATACATGCACACATGCATTTTTAAAAGTTAAATAGTTAGGAATTGTAAACTGCCAACTATTTTTTTATTTGCTTGTTTGTTTCACTGTTTGATGCTAGATCAGATGAAACTCAAATAATTTGGGACTGCATTTCATTGTATGCTATTACCAATATAAGCAGAGAGAACAGAAACACTGAAGGGTTGGTTTACTGAGCATCCCCAACATTTGGTCTAGAAAAAAAATATTCTAAGATAAAACTTGCCTTCTGATACTTGTTGGCAAATTCTGCATTCTACTGGTTGATAAGTTTAAGAACATAAGAAAAGTCTTGAAGATTAGGTTCACATGCCACTGGGAAGCCCATAAGCAACATATGCGTGCACTAGCCTTTTTCTATTGTTATATCCCATAAATTAGTATTTAACGGCATACTCTCTTTGTCACCAGACAAAACATAGCTATTGATCACCTTATCTTCCATTCCTCCCCCATCCACACCCCCACCCCCACCCCCTTTTCCCAATCTCCCTTTTAAATCTTCTATATTGGTAAACCACCATCACATTCTGGACTGGAAAATTCCATATTTTAAGTATGGGAAACAAAGCTGGGACTTTTTCGGACAACTCTTCCTTCAAACAGTCCTAGTGGTAAAAAGATGACTTATTTAATTATTGTTTCTTCTTTGGTCAAGGAATCCATTTATGCCAACTTGGAAAATCCTTCCTTGAATAGAGGTGGGGGCCTCAGGCACAATCTTTCTCCCATCTTTCTCCCTGCATTGTCTTCTGTGCCTAGGAAGATTAAGACCATTTCACAAGCTCAACAGCAGCATGGTGATCTTAACGATCCTCCTTTAGATAATAAAAGGACTTAAAATAACATCTCAGTATAACCATGACCCCAGGTGTAAGGTCACACAGCTACCTAGAAACATATTTAGGATTCCCTTACCAACTTTGCTCAGACTGAAGAAGCTCCTTGGATAAGGAGCGAAACATTTCCACTGAGAAAATAGAAATCCAGTTGACATGATTCAAGGTACAGACAATTCCACCTGGATGACTGAGAACCTTCATAGACAATTCATTGTATTTCCCTTTTAAATCGAAGAGAATGACAGGATTTTTTGTTTGCTTGTTCACAGGGCAAGGTAGTAAAATGTATTCTTCTCAGCAGCACTGAGGTCGACAGCACTGAAAATTATTGCTGATCATCTTTAAACCATTTTTGAGAGATGAAGGCCATTTTGAAATAATCTAAGTCTCAGGTGCATTGATTGACAACAGTAGTCCTACTCTGAATCAGGGGTTTCAGGCAGAGCTGTTTCCCATTCTAGAGATGCTGAATATTGAATCTGGAATCTTTGCAAATTCCAAAATCTTTGGAATGTTTGGGCTATGCTTTATCTTGAACCACAGTCTGCTATATCGCAACCCAGCATTTTCTTAACATACAATATAGGCTCAGTAAAGTATTATGTGCTACTTCATTGTGGTTTTTTAAAGAGGTTTTTTAAATCTTTCTTTTACCTATTTTTCAATATTTATAATCTGTCTTACGTCTAAAGGAATTTGGGCAACATACAAGAAGAGAAACAAAAATCAACCAAAGAACGGGAAAATAGAAATAAAATCCAGTAAAACTGCCAGGATAGATGCCCACAGTCAATAAACTGATTTAACTAATTTTTGGAATGTGAACAAAGTGGGGGCCACACATATCTCTGTGGGGAGACCATTCATCTTCCCAATTTGATGGAGTAATTTCAACAGAAGGATGTACTAGAACATAGGAAACTTTGAACTGAAGCCAATAAAATTTGCCTCCAGTTCCTAAACTTACTTTCCTTATGTTTCTCCCAACCTGATAGATTTATTAGTTCAATAATACAGGGAAACAATGGATTGGTCAATGTGAATCCTGTAAAATAGATAAATGATGAAAGAGAAAGAGTTAACTGGAGGAAGAGCCAACAGTGGACATGTCTATGAAATTAACATTACCCATAGAAATAGTCCTAAAAAAGGTAAAGGTACCCCCCGCACATTTGTGCAGTCGTGTCCGACTCTAGGGGCCGGTGCTCATCTCTGTTTGTTAGCCGAAGAGCCAGCGTTGTCCGAAGACACTTCCGCGGTCATGTGGCCGGTATGACGCGCGCGGAACGCTGTTACCTTCCCACCGAAGTGGTACCTATTCATCTACTTGCATTTGCATGCTTTTGAATTGCTAGGTTGGCAAGAGCTGGAGCTAGTGCGGGAGCTCACTCCGTCATGCGGGGCTAGGGATTCGAACCTCTGAACTTGCAATCTTCTGATCAACAAGCCTGGCGTCTTACACACTGAGCCACCACGCCCGTAGAAATAGTCCTACTCCAAATCAATTGCTTTAGAAGGAGAGATTCCAGAGAGGACATCATTGTCAGGCCTCCTCCAACAGGGCATTTCATTTTTTTTTTTAAAAAAAACAAATTATCTGAAATCCAAGACTTATGGGTATTTTGCTTCGCTTATAAATCCCAAGGCTATTGCGGTAAGTCAGGTTTCAGTTTGTAGAACTGTTTATCCAAGTGGACCCTATTCTATTTTATTACTTCAACAACTAAGCACTCCCAACAAACATGGGCTGGATATAATTATAGATAGCTTTTGCTTACTTCTAGTTCAACATGGCTTGCCCTTCACAAAGTTTATTGGATTTGAAACTTTAAAATTCTTGCATTGACAGATTACATTTGATATAGGAAAACAATTAGCAATTGTAGTTATATACCATGAGATGGGGAATTGGTGACCATTAGATGTTCCTCAATTATAATTCTCAGCATTCCTGACCTTTGGCTATGCTAGCTGGGGCAGTAGGAAATTGTAGTAGTCAAGTAACATCTGAAGGATCACAGGGTTTCCACTCCTGATGCTCTGCTTCTGAGTGTTCCAAACACTATACACACATTTTGTTCATCAGCTTAACAGTTGAGTTTTGATATACATCAGTACTGATTACTACCATACTGCAGATGGGAAGTGAGGCTAAAAGAGTGACTTGGTGTAGTCCACCAAGTAAATTCAAAGGAATGTTATGAATTAAGAACATTAGTTTCTTAATCATCACCTTGCAACATTTTTCAGTATTCTCTCCATTTAATCAAAAAGGAAAAACAAATGTGGAACACACAAGCTATCCCAAGGAATTTTACTGTTTGCAGCAAAGGACAAGACTGCTAACCTCCTTCTTTATGGCATTTAAAGATTTACAGCTTGGTTCAAAGCTTGAGTAATAGGACAACATTCTTCACTGTTAATTTTTTTGGAAGCCACATAGCATAAAACATCTTGTAACGCCTTTCTCTGCCTCCATAAGCATATTCTGCCAGAGGTTGCCAGCTCACTTGGCTATAGGACCACTTTTGTATGTTGAGCCTGTAGAAGTCTAAGTTACAGTCTCATCTTCATTCAGAAACAATTGAAAGATTGAAAATGAAACAGAAATAGAAATACAAATTAAAGAAAGAAGAAAAAAAGTGTAGAAAAGTAAAAGAGAAGAGAAGAGAAGAGAAGAGAAGAGAAGAGAAGAGAAGAGAAGAGAGCATAGAAATTAGTTAACTTCCAATCTATCTCTGGTCATAAAAACAAAAAAAAATTCTTACATACTAGCTTGTCATATAATATTCATAAACATTTCTTGTCTGATATTTTCTATTTATATATACTCTAGTCTTCAAATCCCCATACAAGCTTTGCCCCTCCTGCTTTTTACAAATATTCCATCAGCGGTTTCCATTATTTAAGGTAATAATAATTTGGGTTTTCTCTTAATAAACATGTCAATTTATCATTTTCTGCTATATCCATCAGTTTTAACATCCAATCTTGTATCGTTGGAAGGGTTTGGTTTTTCCAATTTTGTGCATAGAGAAGTCTTGCCGCTGTAATCATATATTGTACAATTCTGTTAAAATGTTTTTCTACTTGTTCTTCCAATATTCCCAATAAAAACAATTCCTGCTTAAATGGGATTCGAATTTGTAATATATTTTGCATCAGTGACTGTATTTGAGTCAAAAATTTCTTTGCCACCTTACATGTCCACCACATGTGATAAAAAGACCCCTCTTGTTTTTTGCATTTCCAACAAATGTTGGAAACATTCCCATACATTTTAGCAAGTTTTTGTGGGGTCATATACCATCGATACATCATCTTATAAAAATTTTCCATCAAATTGTAACACAAAGTAAATTTTAATCTTTTATTCCACATATCTTCCCATTGTTGCATTTGTATGTTATGGCCAACATTTTTTGCCCATTGGACCATGCAATCTTTAACTTGTTCCTCCACCATTTCTCCTTTTAACAATAATTTATACATTTTAGCAATTAAATGGTCATCTGTCTCACATAGTTGTATCTCAAATTCCGATTTAGTTTGTTCAAATTCAAATTTTTTTTATCTGATTTGAATTTTTCTACAAGTTGCATATATGAGAGCCATTGAAAAGTATATCCTTCTGAAGCAAGTTCTTCTTTTGATTTAATTATGTAATGTCCTTGTTCCTTTTTTAAAAAGTCTTTATAAGTCAACCATTTATCTTTATTTCTTACTTCTGTTCTATGGGATGTTTCTTGCGTGGAAATCCATAAAGGTCTCTTATAACATAAAATAAGCTTATATTTATTCCAAATCCTTAACAAAGTTCTTCTAATATAATGATTTTTAAAATCCACATTAACTTTTAGTTTATCATACCACAAATATCCATGCCATCCATAACTTAATTTGTGACCCTCCAAATTCAGTAGTTTTTCATTTTTCAGAACAATCCATTCTTTAAGCCACACCAAACAACAAGCTGCATAGTATAATTTCAAATCCGGAAGACCTAGACCACCTCTTTCTTTTAAATCTTGTAAAACTTTATATTTTATCCTTGGTTTTTTCCCTTGCCAGATATACTTAGAAATATCCCGCTGCCATTGTTTAAATGGTGCCTCTGATGCCACTATACGTAATGTTTGAAAAAGATATAATATTCGTGGCAAAATATTCACTTTAATCGCTGCTTTTCTACCTAATAATGATAATTGCAATTTTCCCCATCAATCTAAATCTGTCCAAAGTGGAATATAATTATTCTTAAATAATTTAACATTTTTGGATGTTAAATATACTCCCAAATACTTTACTTTTTCCTCCATTGAATATCCCGTTATTTCTTTCAGTTTCTCTTGATGATGATAATCCATATTTTTAGTCAAGACTTTCATTTTCTGTAAATTCACTTTCAACCCTGCTAACGACCCAAAGAAGAGATTAAGAAGAGGTGGCAAGAATACACAGAAGAACTATAAAAAAAAGATCTCAATATCCCTGATAAATACGATGGTGTGGTCACTGACCTTGAGCCGGACATCCTAGAGAGTGAAGTCAAGTGGGCCTTAGGAAGCATTACTAACAACAAAGCTAGCGGAGAAGACAGTATCCCAGCTGAGCTATTTAAAATCCTAAAAGATGATGCTGTTAAAGTGCTGCACTCAATATGGCAACAAATTTGGAAAACTCAACAGTGGCCACAGGATTGGAAAAGGTCAGTTTACGTTCCAATTCCAAAGAAGGGCAATGCCAATGAATGTTCAAACTACCGTAAAATTGCGCTCATTTCACATGCTAGCAAGGTTATGCTCAAAATCCTACAAGCTAGGCTTCAGCAGCATGTGAACCGAGAACTACCAGAAGTGCAAGCTGGGTTTCGAAGAGGCAGAGGAACTAGAGATCAGATTTCCAACATTCGCTGGATCATGGAAAAAGCAAGAGAGTTCCAGAAAAACATCTACTTCTGCTTCATTGACCACGCTAAAGCCTTTGATTGGTGGATCACAACAAACTGTGGCAAAATCTTAAAGAGATGGGAGTACCAGACCACCTTACCTGTCTCCTGAGAAACCTGTATGCAGGTCAAGAAGCAACAGTTACGACCGGACATAGAACAACCGACTGGTTCAAAATTGGGAAAGGAGTACGACAAGGCTGTATATTATCACCCTGCTTATTTAACTTATATGCAGAGTACATCATGAGAAATGTCGGGCTGGATGAATCACAAGCCGGAGTTAAGATTGCTGGGAGAAATATCAACAACCTCAGATATGCAGACGATACCACCCTAATGGCAGAAAGTGAAGAGGAACTAAAGAGCCTCTTGATGAGGGTGAAAGAGGAGAGTGCAAAAGCTGGCTTGAAACTCAACATTAAAAAAACCCAGATCATGGCATCTGGTCCCATCACTTCCTGGCAAATAGAAGGGGAAGAAATGGAAGCAGTGACAGATTTTATTTTCTTGGGCTCCAAGATCACCGCAGACTTTGACTGTAGCCATGAAATTAAAAGACACTTGCTCCTTGGGAGGAAAGCTATGGCAAACCTAGACAGCATATTAAAAAGTAGAGACATCACCTTGCCGACAGAGGTCCGTATAGTTAAAGCTATGGTTTTCCCAGTAGTAATGTATGGCTGTGAGAGTTTGACCATAAGGAAGGCTGAGCGCTGAAGAATTGATGCTTTGAAACTGTGGTGCTGGAGAAGACTCTGGAGAGTCCCTTGGACTGCAAGGAGGTCAAACCAGTCAATCCTAAAGGAAATCAACCCTGACTGCTCTTTGGAAGGACAGATGCTGAAGCTGAAGCTCAAATACTTTGGCCACCTAATGCGAAGAGAGGACTCACTGGAAAAGACCCTGATGCTGGGAAAGACTGAAGGCAAAAGGAGAAGGGGACGGCAGAGGATGAGATGGTTAGATAGCATCACCGATGTAATGAACATGAATTTGAGTAAACTCCGAGAGACAGTGGAGGACAGGAAGGCCTGGCGTGCTATGGTCCATGAGGTCACGAAGAGTCGGACACGACTAAACGACTGAACAACAACAACAAAAACAACCCAAAGTCTTTCAGTTTCTGTATCAATAGCTCAATTCCATCCAATGGATTCTCCAAAGTAATGACTAGGTCGTCTGCAAAGGCTCTTAGTTTATAAACTTCTTTTTTAACTCTATTACCATGAATACCATCATCTTGTCTAATATCTGTAAGCAAAACCTCCAATACCAATATAAACGAAAGTGGAGATAGAGGGCAACCTTGCCTTGTACCTTTTTGTATTTCACATGGTGTACTAAATTCTCCTTTAACAATTATTTTTGCAAATTGAGGAGTATATATTGATTTAATACACTTAATAAAATTTCATTTTCAACTTTTAACTTTGTATATTTGAAACCTTAATAAAATTTATTTTAAAAAAAGAAAGATTAATTTATTAATCTTATGCTTTCTATCCAGTTGCAGTTCTCCCATTGGCAATATAAAACTCAGATGTCATCTGAAACTGAGAGGATTGGTTATTTTTATGTACTAATTTCAGAGGTATAATTGGGTGAAAATGAGGTCCTGAACATCCTGCAAAAGACTTCTATTTTTGTGACATTTCCCACCACTGTATTTTGCAAGCTCAGTAGGCATGTACACTTGATATGGACAGCAAATCTGCAACATTGGATAAATAAATAAATAAACAAACCTCACCTGAACTAAACTGAACTTTCAAAGCTATCTACAGTATGTTCATCCACTAATAGTGAAAATATCTGTCTAATATGCACAAGTTTTCACCCATCAACATAAGAGTTGTTATCTTTCTCACAGGTACTCCAGCAAAATATAACATAATCTAAAACAAGGAACAAGAGGAGAATTATAATGTTTTAGTACCTCAGTTATGACTACATATTATTTTAAATTACTCTAGAGGCAACTGGATAGTTTCAAAGAATATGGCTGCTTTACAAGGTTTTTTTTTTAATGACATGAAGAACGATGTTTAAGTGCTTGGTTAGTGGAGCCTGACAAAGTAAACTTGTCAGAGTGTTTGAATAAATGCTGATTATTAGGCAAAGTTTATTAATTTCTTGTGCAACCCTAAAATAAGTGCAAATTAGGCTGCATTTCTTACTGACCAGATAACAATCCCAAGCAAGTAAATTGTGATAATGGGAGGATGGATGGATGGATGGATGGATGGATGGATGGATGGATGGATGGATGGATGGAGATGATGATAGATAGATAGATAGATAGATAGATAGATAGATAGATAGATAGATAGATAGATAGATAGATGATAGATAGATGATAGATGATAGATAGATTCATTGCAATAATTTTCTTTCAGGGATTTGGCTCAAATTCTTCTCTGTTTTCATAAAACTATACATTACATACACACACTCACAATTCAATATGTAATCAAAGGCAAAACTTCCTTAAGAAATGTCCACTATCTAGAGAGAACAAAAGAGGGAAATATTTTTTAAGGTTGCTCCAGCTTTGATCACACTGATAGAGAAATCAAGAGTAAAAACACATGCGAATGACAACTTATACTGCACAGCATATTCATTAGTTCAGTTTTTCAGGATGTTTAGTATTGTACTGATTCTGAAAAATGTGGTATCACAGACTCTGCACATGTTGGATCATGCAGAGCCTGGCTGCACCGTCCATTGTCTGACGACTGAAAACTTTTCAAGTGCAACAGTGCTACATATTGCATGGATTTATCGCGTAGGTCAGAAACGCTGATGTAAATGAAATAAACCACTGTTGGAGAAATCTGACAGTAACATACTACACTATAAATAAGACCATCAGTTTGATGTTCAAATTTTGTCTGTTTCTTGCCTGTTTTTTAATTAAAAGGCATGAACATAAATAATTTTACTTCATTTTTATTCTTTCTAATTAAAAAAAAACCATTTTCATGGGCCCTAGGCACTATACATACGGTGCCTAATGGGTCCCTCCTTGAGAGGGAGAGGGGCGGGATATAAATATGATAAATAATAAGTGGGTCCTGACCTCAGGACTTGATTTTAATCCTTAATTTTAGAGTTGGTATGGATAACATGGGGGTGGGGGGGTTGGATAAATCATGTTGGATAAATTGTGAAGAACTGAACGAAAATGGAAAAGAGAGGAACTGTAATTAACCAAATTTTACTGCTTGGCTACAAATCTTCCTGACATAGTGGTTCATACTTTTGTAACTTCCTAGTTGGGGTATTGAGCACAGGGCTGCCCTCAAAGATAATCTATAGGTTTCAATTAGTGCAGAATGTGGCTGCTGGAATGTCAGTGGGTACAATCACATAGGATCATTTTATTACTGACTAACTCTTTGTGGTTTATTTTATGTTGAATTATTTGCTAAAAGGTGGTGTAGATTATTACAGTATTCAAGGCCAATATTGCATGCAACCTAATACCTCAAGAAAGGCTGCTTCCTGTACCATTTTTACTACTTTCAGGATGAGGTTTTATGATATCTAGGAAAAAGCTTATCTAAGCCACTCATATATTCTCTTATAATTTTGCTAGTTTGAATCTCCCACACTACACCATGACTGGAGACCTAATCAAGATTGTATAAGAGAATGCCATCACTCTGTAATGTCTAACTTAATCAATGGCTGAATTCATACAGAACACTGGATTTTTTATTGCTGTTTGTTGAACAAGCCATTATGGCCTGGGTTCACACACTGCACTAAGATAATAGCGACAAAGCTATAGGGAGCCATGGAGATGACTTTGAAGAAACTATCCAGAAACCATTAAGACAAGAATGGGTACTTTATTTATTTATTTAAATTTGTATCACCGCCCATCTCCTCCACACCTGGGGACTCTGGGCGGTTCACAATAATAAGTTAAAAATATAAAATTACAGCAACAATAATTTACATATAAAATCCAAACAAAAAGATGTTAATAATAAGGCGGGTTTCATGGCACCAGCCACTCCCAAGAGGAACTATTGGCATTCCCGTCCCAAGCCAGGTGGCAGAACCAGGTCTTCAAGTCTTTCTGGAAGGTCGGGAGTGAAGAAACCTGCCTCAGCTCCAGGGGCAAGATATTCCAAAGGGTGGGTGCAGAGAAGGCACACCTCCTGGATCCCGCTAGATGGAATTCTTTTGCCGATGGGATCCTTAGCATGCCCTCTCTGCATGACCGAGTGTGGCGGGTCGATGTTCCGGGGATGAGACGGAACTTTAGCATGCTTTGAACCTAGGGCAAAAGGAAGTATTCTATTAGGAGGAGAGGGATGGATGGAAAAACACAATTAAAGTTGCAAGATTCTGTTACAATAGCCTTTCTCAATAAATACAGTTCTAGTCTTCCTGGGGAATCTGTTTCCTGATCTGGACAACCTTGTAGGGCTGACACAAGCCCACATTATGCTATGAACCAGATCAGTATCTTGAATGGTAACTTTGTGGTATATAGTTCCCCATCTCATCTGAGATTATCTGGCTGGTGTGAATGTCCTGCATGAGGAAAATCTGATACTAACAGTGTCTCCCAACTGCATATGCAAAGCATGCATATGAAGTTGGCAGCACATGTTGACTCTGTAAATCCTAACAATACATGTAAATATGACTGTGAAGTGGTCAGAGCCACACAAGTGACTGAGGTAAAATACAATTAGTTGTTCCACAACCAGTCTAAATATTAATTTATTGAATGTTTATTCTACCTCCAAAGAAAGTAAGAATGTCTCATTTATGCTCCCAATCAACCTGGGAAGGATATTACACTAAGGGGCAGTGTCATTCAGTGAATGTCATGCAGTGAATGTTCAGTGAGGGTTTGAGTTTAGGTCCAAGTCCAAACCTATCTGATGTAGCACAGTAAGTTAATTAAACAAATGTAGACCTGTAATTCCCAGGTATTATGATCATTTTGATGTAATATTCTACTATTTTGATCATTTTGATGTAATATTCCACTATTTGTAGCAGAATAGGATAATAAAAAGAAAGTACTCCCCCTTCTCTAAAGTAAGGAAAAATAATGATAAATTCTGGCCCCACCTACATGCATGAGGTCAAAAGGTATCCTAAAGTTCAGCCAAAGGAAAAAGTAAAGCCACATGTCTTGGATTGATTGGCATGGATTATTGCAATATACACTGCATGGGGCTGCCCTTGAAGAGCATTCAAAAGCTACAGAATCTGAAGGAGAACTGTATACCACTCAGAATCAGATTCAATTGGAAATTGAAGCCTTGTGAATAAATAAATAAATAGTTAGTTAGTTAGTTAGTTAGTAACTTTAAGGGGCATTCTTTGAAAATATAAACAAACATGGCCCATCTATGAAAAGGCAAAATAACGATAGCCAGAGTTTTATAGGTTCTTAGGGTTGAGCATGTGCAAGAAACCTAGATGATTTTCTCTTCTATTCTTTCATTTAAATATTAAGTAATTTTCCAGATTGTGAATGTCTAAAGTTGGTAATGAAAAGTGAGAGCAAATAACCATCTCCAATGAAAATGTGCATTCAGGTTTTGAAATCAAATTTTAGAAGTACCTCTGTCTATGGGGAGTTTATATTTCCATATTCTATATTAAGTACCATATTTCACTTTATGGAAAATGAACCCCCAAGTAAATCTCCATTAATATTTTCAGTCAAATAGCTGCAACCCTGCTATTTCTAAAATAAGCACAGAAACAAAATCCAAAACTCAGGTTTGATTATATTATCTCATTCATGTTCCAAACAAAATGTTAGCCTTTCAACTGAAAGCCATTGAGAAATAAACAAGGCTCCAACAGTTGTAATATATTGAAGTTAACTGGAGTTGTATTGTAATAATAAACAAAATTGCAATATTCTTGGTTGACAAGGAAGTCACAGAATATATTATAGTGATGTTCACATTTGTTAGATATGACTCTAACAAATGGAAAGATTCAACCTGAAAGCACTGTGCCTTCTGGATACTTTGCTCATACTAGAAAAGGAGATTTCCATACCGCAACCATTTTTGTTCACTGCTCCCTCAAAAGGGAAGGAAGGAAGGAAGGAAGGAAGGAAGGAAGGAAGGAAGGAAGGAAGGAAGGAAGGAAGGAAGGAAGGAAGGAAGG
>JALMGJ010000003.1:196304224-196364224 GCA_023362775.1 Charina bottae | reverse complement strand
TGACGGATGATCTCGCCCAGCGGTTTCATGTAGATGTTAAAAAGGAGCGGAGAGAGTACCGAGCCCTGTGGCACCCTACAAAGAAGAGGCCGCGGGCTGGATCTCTTGCTCCCTATCAACATTGATTGGGACCGGCCCTGGAAGAAGGAGGTGAACCAGCACAGAACCACGCCGCCCACCCCCAACTCCCTGAGCCACCCCAAAAGGATACCATGGCCGATGGTATTGAAAGCTGCTGAGAGGTCAAGATAAGCAAGGATGGATGCACTGCCCCCATCCCACTCCCGCCAAAGATCATCCATAAATGCGACCAATGCCATTTCCACCCCATGACTGGGCCTGAAACCTGACTGAAAGAGGTCTAGATAATCCATTTCATGGATTATCCAGAATCCTCTGGAGCTGCAGTGCCACCACTTTTTCCGGGGGCGCAATAGCTCAGCGGTTAAGACGCCAGGCTTGTCGATTGGAAGGTCTCAAGTTCGGAGCTTCGAGACCCTAGACCCGCGTGACAGAGTGAGCTCCCGCACTAGCCCCAGCTCTTGCCAACCTAGCAATTCGAAAGCATGCAAATGCAAGTAGATAAATAGGTACCACTTCGGTGGGATGGTAACAGCGTTCCGTGCACATCATGCCGGCCACATGACCGCGGAAGCATCTTCAGACAACGCTGGCTCTTCGGCTAAGAAACAGAGATGAGCACTGCCCCCTAGAGTCGGAAACCTTTACCTTTACCTTAACAATTTTCCTAACAATTCCAGGGCAGAATGGACAATTGCTTTGACACAAGGCTTCCTGAATCTCAGGTCTGGACTCATTTGTGAATTTCATCTTTGTTACTGTTTAGAACCAGAGGAAATAACCTTATAGTAAACCTGCCTATTTGTCCATAGAGCCTAATTTAACTATTTGGGCTGTCAGTATCTCACAAAAGACAGTGGCCTTTTCAAAATGATCTACTATAAAACTGGAGGTGCCAAGGGTTAAATGTGCGATTTTCTATATACAAAAAAGCATGTGTTCCACCTTAGAATGCATGGCTGCTCCTTAAATGCTCTAAGCAAGGAATCCAAAATTTGTTGTTTGGGATATGAACGGTATTTCAGTAGTCATTAAGGGCCAAATTAGATGCATATCAAGTTTTACCTTAATTAATTACAGGCTGGAGGGGAGCAAATCTTATTTGGAAAATAGCATGCAGTGCAACCAGGAACATCCAGGGGGGTTTTTAATGTGTTCTAGTTGCATATAGATATGTTTGGATGAAGCTAGGGTGGAAAGAATTAAACTTTCCCACTATGTACTACTGTATATACCTAGTAAGATTCCTTCCTTTTAATGTTTTTAATTATTGAAGGAAAACTTTATATATAGCTGGTGTATCAAGGGAAAATCAAGTTTGGATCTTTATGGTGGCAGGACTGTGCATTAAAAAGAAGAGAGCAGATCTTGCTTGTAATCTGCAATTACAGGTAGTCCTTGCTTACTGACCACAATTGGGATCGGCAATTCCGTCACTAAGCACCGTGGTTGCTAAGCAAAAAATCATGTGACTGTGCTGGACTTACGATGTCACTTCTACTTCCATCGTTAAGCAAATCACTGTGGTCGTTTAAGTGAGATATCACATAACCACAACTTGCGATTTCACTTCCACATTCTCCATTAATTCTGCTTCAATTTTTCAATTTTTATTTTATTTTATTATTACAATCATAGACCAGTACAAATAAAAATACGCCATATGTATCCAATAAAAGTTCTCAGCTATAATAAAAGAAGTAAAATCCATATCTAAAATTAGTTTAGCAAGATACTTAACATTTGTATATAAAATCAAGAAGACAGCCTATTTTACATTATGTTGAGTTCCATATCTTGTGGCATCCTATGGTTATTAATTATTAACTATTAAAATTAAGTGTTAATATCAAAGTTTTAAATGTATAGTTATAAAAGAAAGTAAAATATTTACGGTAAGTTTTTCACTAAGTTACGTCGGCTCTTTAGTGCTGCTGTGCAGAATCTTGCTACCTGCGCTGTGACTGTAATCCACTCATCTTTGAGCAAAATCTGAAGATATTCGGTTTCAGAACGGCCCGGATACCTAATAATCATCGGGGAAATAAATTTTATTCGAATATCTCTGTAGAATGAACATCGTAGAAGGACATGTCCAGTAGTTTCTATCTCTCCAGAATTATAAGGACAGAGCCTTTTATTCAATGGAATTTTTTTTATATTTGCCGTCCAAGACGGCTGAGGGGAGGACATGGCATCGTGCAAGGCTTTCCGGTGGTTCAATGTCTCTAGCTGGCTGAGATATCTCGCAGAGGTAACAGTATATCTAGTAGAGTCTGGAGCCAAAAATGTCGGGGCTTTCTCTAAATCTGCTTGCCTCTCCGTGTCCTCTACCCTTTGTCTCAGGCTTTGTTTTGCCTTGTCGTAGCTCAGCTCTAGTATTGAAGACGGAGAAAAACCTAATTTTGTGAGCTTATATTCGACAGCCTTGATCCATGAGGAAGAAAATTTGTCTTGGAGAATTAGTGGAGCAAGGCCTTGTGGAAAAAAGTTAAGTTTTAGCCATAGATTTAAGGAAGCTATACAAATTCTTGACTCAACTTTTATCAGTCCTGTCTCCAGGCGTAAGCGAGCGTTAGAAACACAACGAGGCATCTGTAAAATTGCTCTTATAAATTTGGATTGAACTCTCTCCAAAGGTATGAAACTAGAAGATGAGGGTCCAAGCTGGGTCCCATACAATAGCTGTGCAAGCGACTTAGCCTGAAAAAGCTTAATTGCAGCTGGGACATAATGTCCTCCTTTCGAGTGGAGAAATTTGAGAATGGCGTTGGCTGATCTCTGACCAATGGCAGCTGCATGTTCGCAATGTGCATTCCTTGAGCCGGTGGTGTGTATGACAACACCCAGATATTTAAAAATGGTCACCTGTTCTATTTTATGTCCATTAAGGTACCATGAACAGAGTTTTGGCCTTTTAGCAAAGGCCATAACTTTAGTTTTCTGAAAGTTAATTTCCAGTTTATCGTTATTGCAGTACTGGAGCAATGCTCGCAGGGCTCTTTTAAGACCTACTGGTGTCCTTGAAAGAATTACTGCGTCATCTGCATACAATAACAAGGCGATGCTGCGATTCCCTATTTTTGGGTGGTGGTGGTTTGGTTTATTTATCCATTTAACCATGTCGTTAATATAGAAGTTAAAAAGCAGGGGGGCCAAAATGCACCCCTGTTTTACCCCCTTTTGAGCTATAATCGACATAGAGAGAGTCCCTTGCGTGTTGCACCTAACCTTGAGGGTCGTGTTGGAATGTAAGGCACATAATAAATGGAGAAGCCTACGATCAATTGAGGCGGCTTCCAACTTCTCCCATAACTTGGTTCTGGTGACAGAGTCAAAAGCTGCCTTTAGGTCTATGAAGGCAGCATATAGTGATGCCGCTTTATTAGACACATATTTTTCAATCAGATGCTGCAAGACCAGGCATTGGTCAATAGTGCCTCTCCCCTCTCTAAAACCGGCTTGTTCTTCTGCTATCAAATTATTGTGGTCCAGCCAGTTCTTGACTTTTTCTTGTAGGTGTTTGGCATATAGTTTGCTAATTATATTTAGCAAACTTATTGGTCTATAATTTGCAGGGTCATCTCTGTTTCCCTTCTTGAAGATTGGGACAACAATCGCTAAACCCCAGTCCTCCGGGATATTTCCAGTAGTATCGATGTAAGTAAATAGCGCCGCCAGGACTGGGGTCTACCACTCCCTATTGTTCTTCAGGAGTTCTGCAGGGATGAAATCAGCGCCCGGAGCCTTCCCTGTCTTAAGTTGATCAATGAGAGATTTAATTTCAGACACCGAAACTGGGTGCCATTCGGGTACGTCCTTCATAGTTGGCAATTTCGCCTCACTGGAAGAATCTTCATACAGCCTCCGGAAATGTAGCTCCCAGGCTGCTGGTGATATATGGGAGTCTAGAGGAGTATAAGTTCTGGTGGTTTGGCAAGCTATTAAATGCCAGAATAGGGAAGAGTTCTTATTATTTACTGCCTCTATGAGCCGTTCCCAGGTAGACCTGGTGTCTTGCTTCTTCTTAGATGTCACAAGTTGCTTGTATTGTTTTTTAAGAATGAGGAGATGTTTAAGAGTCGTTGAGTTGCCATTTCCAGTCTCATTTTTATATATCTTGTAAGCTGAGGTAAGAGCTTTCTTTGCTTCCACACAATCCTTATCGAACCATGGCTTCGAGGCAAGGGCAGGCCTCTTAACTGAGAAATCAGGATCGCGTGTCAGTAGCGGTTGTAGATTTTGTACTAGGTTGTTATATTTTTCTAGTAAATTTTGAGAGGAGTTGGCTGATATGAAGTCCGATCGAATTTTTTGGAAGTTATCCTCTGCAAAAGCTCTCCTTACCTTCTGATCGAGAGGCTGGGACCATGCAACCCGATGTTAGACCTGCTGGAGATTAATTCTGCTTGTTGGAAGCCGGTTGTGAATATCACAAACATAAGAACATAAGCAGCGCCTGCTAGATTGGACCCTTGGCCCATCCAGTCCAGCAGTCTGTTCTCACAGTGGCCAACCAACTGCACAAAGAAGCCCACTAGTCTCCCGGCCGATGGCCTTCAGAGGCAGCCACACTGCCATCAAGGCTAATAGCCATTGATCCTCATGACTTCAGTGAACTGAGTGGGTAGCCAGCACAACATCTCATGGTAGCAAACTCCAAAATTTAATTATGTGTTGTGTAAAAAAATATTTCCTTTCGTCTGTGTCAGGATGGAGGCTGAGTCAGAGGAGGAAGGGCCGGTAAGGGAAAGAGCTGAGACTCGATCTGTTGCCACGTGGTGGCTTCCCATGCTCGTGCCGCTATTGGGCTAGTACAATTGTTCATAATACATAATCCGTTTATAGGGCTCCTTGTGTGTGTGCATTCTATTGTAAATAAAGACTATTATGACACCCTCCCCTGCATTGGGTCTTAGTCGGAACAGGACAGTCTGTCCTGATTCTTCCAGAATTCAATTTCAGGAATCCATTTGCAAGACTGATGCAGTTGGTGAAAAGAATATTTTCACTAGCCTTCATTCCCCAAAACAGACTTACCATACCAAACAGGTTTTAAAAATACTTCTAATATCACAGCTTGAACAACTTTTTTTTCTCTGAGGGGCTCATTAATTTCCCAGTCAAAAGCTGAGAGTTCATGTGCACCCATTCATATCACATTCACATTCATACCCAGATCACATTCATCCACTTCTGTCTTTCATTCCCTTTCTTGCACAGGATCTCTTGGATGGACAGGAAGGCAATCAACATTCTCCTTTGGTGATCTACTTGTAGACTTCTGGCTTCCTGTTTATGAGAAAGGACTGATCTTGAACACGATTGCAGGTTGAGGAGGGGCTAGATTAATGGAAGGAAGAGAGAAACCAGTGTTTTTAAGCAGGATCACAGCAAGGGATTGAGAAAGCATGTTTACCACTACTAATGACAGACATGAGGCTTCCTCCTTTCATCAGTATGCTACATTAGCAGTAGGAAATCAGTGATTTGTTCAGCCAGCTATCCAATCAACCAATCAGCTAATAAATTTCCTTACAAACAGCTGGCCAGCAGGAAATTACATAGGTTTCCATGGGCCAACTTTTTGTGGCTAAGAGTCATACATGACCCCAACCCATGGTTTGCTTCCTTTCATGTATTATCATGAAAGAATGAATCCAGTGTGTCCTGAAATGGTGTTTCAAATGACTGGATATTTTATGCAAATTATCTTAGGAACATTAAACTCTACAAATTATTTTTGTATTATCATTTCACATCTTCCAGATGTCGTTACCAATTATTCTTTTTTTCCCCATAATCTACTCTTAGAAATTTAAATTGCCTTTCATGTAGACCTTGAATTATCACTTGATATTTTGCCTCCATATCTTGAGTCTTCTATTATGTGTCTAGTCTTTTCTCTTCAAAGCCTATTACAGACTTTCAAAGCCTTCCTAGACTTTTCTTCATTCTCATTTCAAGTTTACTCAGTTCATCCTGTAAAGTCTTACCAAATGCTTCTTTTATTTTTAAAGAAGTTCTCCAACTCCTAACTTCTTTCTTCTTTTTAATTATAATCAAATTAATACTTGTAAATTTCCAATAGGGAAAAAAAATACATAACTTCATGTTCTTCCCTTAGATGGAAAATAGTTCATGTATCAAAATGCTACTATTTGCTTCTATTCAGCCAATGCACAATTTCTGCCCTTTGGCATTTATTCTCATCAAGTGGATTCACCAAAATGCTCTGGATTTCTCCCTCTTCTATAGAATGGTTATCCAACATGCCCCCCATAAAGCATATTATAGAAATCAATGATAGCAATGCTGTGTGTGTGTGTGTGCGCGTGCGTGCATGTGTGTGCACATTCAAGTCAGTGTTGACTCATGATTACTGCCTAGACTAGTCCCTGCAGGTTTCTTGGCATGATTTCAGAGGTGGTTTGCCATTGCCTCCTTCATAGGGCTGAGAGAGAGTGACTGGTCCAAGGTCACCCATTTGGCTTCATGCCTAAGGCAAGACTAGAACTCACAGTCCAAACTGGCTCTCAAAAACAATACTGGTTCCCAGAAAACCAGTTGACTGTCTATCGTGATAGAAATATGATGAATTGTGCTACTTGTTATTTATTTATTTATTTAATTTATATAACCGCCCATCTCCCCCAACAGGGAACTCTGGGCGGTTTACAATAAAATAAATTAAAATAGAATATAAAATATAAAACCACCAATTTATACAATCAATATAATAAATGTTATGCTATTACATTACATTTCATTTAATATTTTATTTTTTATTATTAAATTTATATTACCGCCCATCTCCCCAATCGGGGACCCTGGGCGGTGCACAATAAAACAAGATTAAAATGAATATAAAATTACAACAATACATGATAAAGCATCCAAGAATAAAATGTTAAAAATGGAGTACTGGGAGGCTTCATGGGACTAACCATCCCCAGGAGGAACTATTGGCGTTTCCCTCCCAGGCAAGACGGCAGAACCATGTCTTTAAGCCTTTCCAAAAGGTTGGGAGCGAGGAAACCAGCCTCAGCTCCAGGGGCAAGATATTCCAAAGGGCGGGCGCAACTGCAGAGAAGGCCCGCCTCCTGGACCCCGCTAGATGGAACTCTTTAGTCGATGGGGTCCGCAGCAAGCCCTCTCTGGCTGATCGGGTGGGATGGGTCAATGTTCTGGGGGTGATACGGTTCCTCAGGTAACCTGGCCCTATGCCATGTAGGGCTTTAAAGGTGATAACCAACACCTTGAATTCTACCAGGAAGCAAACCGGTACCCAATGCAGCTTGCGTAACAACCGTGTCACATGGGGCGATCTTCTGGCCCCAATAATTGTCCGCGCAGCCGCATTCTGGACCAGTTGAAGCTTCCGGATACTCCTCAAGGGTAGCCCCATGTAGAGCGCATTACAGTAGTCTATATGGGAGATGACAAGGGCATGAGTGACTGTTCGGAGAGCATCTTGGTTCAGGAATGGGCATAATTGGTGCACAATCCGAAGTTGTGCAAAGGCCCTCCTGGCCACGGCTGCCACCTGCTCTTCAAGCAGGAGTCGTGAGTCCAGGAGAACCCCCAAATTCCGCACTGGCTCCGAATGGGGTAGTGCCACCCCCTCAAGAGCCAAGGATGACAACTTCCTAGATCCCGAGCGGCCATCAATCCACAGCCACTCCGTCTTACTAGGGTCAGTCGAAGCCTGTTGTTCCCCATCCAGGCCCCCACAGCCTCCAGACACTGAGATAGGGCGGCAACTGCATCACTTACTTCACCAGGGATGGAAATATACAGCTGAGTATCATCAGCATAAAGATGGTATTTCATCCCGTGGTGACGAATGATCTCACCCAGCAGCTTCATAAAGGTAAAGGTAAAGGTACCCCCTGCACATTTGTGCAGTTGTGTCCGACTCTAGGGGCCGGTGCTCATCTCCGTTTGTTAGCCAAAGAGCCAGCGTTGTCCGAAGACGCTTCCACGGTCATGTGGATGCATGACACGCGTGGAATGCTGTTACCTACCCACCGAAGTGGTACCTATTAATCTACTTGCATTTGCATGCTTTCGAATTGCTAGGTTGGCAAGAGCTGGAGCTAGTGCGGGAACTCACTCCGCACGCAGGGCTAGCGATTCGAACCTCCGAACTTGCAATCTTCCGATCAACAAGCTTGGCATCTTACCCGCTGAGCCACCACGCCCCTTACACCACGCCCCTTACACGCCCCTTATTGCATCCCGTGGTGACGGATGATCTCACCCAGCAGCTTCATATAGATGTTAAATAGGAGAGGGGAGAGCACCGAACCCTGAGGCACCCCACACAAGAGGGGCCGTGGGTCAGATCTCTCCTCCCCTATCATCACTGATTGGGAGCGGCCCTGGAGGAAGGAGGTGAACCACTGCAAAACTACACCGCCCACCCCCAACTCCCTGAGCCGTCCCAAAAGGATACCATGGTCGATGGTATCAAAAGCCGCTGAGAGATCTAAAAGGATAAGGATGGGTGCACTTCCTCCATCCCGTCCCTGCCAGAGATCATCCATAAAATATCCCTATTTTAGATGGGAGAATAGGTTTACAATGGAAGAGACTACATATTATTCTACATTCTCCCTAAATTTTGCAAGGCTCCTGATAATGATGCTATAGTATCCAGCAGTGAATGTTTGTGTAGAAAACAGTGCTTAGTGGTAATGTAACTTCGTGAAAAAGGAAATACATGAATGGAAATTCTGCCCATCTGGCCATTTATGTACAGTAGGTGGTACAGTAAGCAAAAAAAGAAAAAAAGGAGTGGGACCTGCTCTACTCTTCTGCTGTATCATTGCTCCCTGGAGAAGGGATGAACTGAAGCCATATTGATAGAAATGGTATTGCACAGGATGTTTCCTTTTGGTAATAAGAGTGTCATCTCTGTGCATCTATATGCTACTAGCCCTGATGGCTATAGATAACCACTGATATCAGAGGCAGCGTGCTGCTCAACGGCAGTTGCTTGGAAACGTGAGTGGAAGCTGCTGTTGCACTCATGACCTGGTTGTTAGCTTCCTACGAGTATCTGGTTGGCCACCATGGGAACAGAATGCTGGGCTAGGTGAGAGTTTAGTTAGGCAAGCTGAGCTGGCCTTACATTTTATGAAACTGAAAAGGGCTTGTGCTGTAGCTTGTTGGAGTACAAATAACTCTGTACCAAAGCAAAAGAGCTTTCCTGCATTTATTTAACACCAAGCAACTTTTGTTCAAATGTTTACCTCACTGTGAAAAAGCACAGGTTCCAGAAAATTGCCAGTGTGAATATAGCCATAATTGAAGATAAACCCTATGAGCCCTATTTATACAGAACAGAAAAAGAAGCATAAAGATCCTGAAGTATTTGCCAATGATAAGCCCTCATGTGGTCCATAAGATATGAGTCTTAGAGGGCTTGTAAAAGGAAAAACAATATACTGTACTGAGTGTTTTCCTTTGAGCAACTATTGTGTTCAGCTTTTCTGTACAAATGTTATTAAGAAGACTCATGGGAAAATGTAGCAGCCTCCTGGTGGTGGGGAAAAAGCAAGGATAGTGTTTGCAGACAGATCATAGAAAAACTTACACAAAAGCAACAGGATACCACCCACCCTGCTTCAAGATTTGAATTAGCATGAAAGTGCATGATGTGTCCAACTGAAAAAAAATTCTTTCCACAGTTAGGGAGTTAGAGTATAGATGTTGCTATCTTCTTATTTTGTTGTTTATTCGTTCAGTCGCTTCTGACTCTTCGTGACATCATGGACCAGCCCACGCCAGAGCTTCCTGTCGGCCATCACCATCCCCAGCTCCCCCACGGTCGAGTCCGTCACCTCCAGAATATCATCCATCCATCTTGCCCTTGGTCATTTGATGAAAGCATCATCATGGTGACACACTGCAAGTTTTGCCCCTTTTTGGAATGAGTGTGATATTGCAATACACATAGAAAAGGGGTGGGGCTTGCATCACAACACTGTTTCATTCAGTCTGACTTTTGTTGCCTTCCCCTGGAGATGCTGCCATTTGTGCCTTCTCTGTAGTAGCACCCGCCCTGTGGGATAACTTGCCCCCTGAGGTGAGACTGGCACCCTCGCTCCTAGCCTTTAGGAAGTCCTTGAAGACCTGGCTCTGCCGCCTTGCCTGGAGTGAAGGAAAGGACAGTTCCTCCTGGGGGTGGTTGGTTTAGTGGTTTCCTCCTTTTAAGAACAGACCATCTTCTGGATTTCTGCTTTTTATTTTTATAGTAGTTTTAAATGTCTAGGTTTTATCGTTTATATTTTGATTGTAAACCGCCCAGAGTCTGCCATGGCAGAGATGGGCGGGGATAAATCTAAATAATAAATAATAAATAAATAAATTTGAAAGCCATTTTTCCAGTGAGTCTCTACTAGTTATGCTTCTTCATCAAAGAAAGAAAGACATTCCACCTGCCCTCTGTTTATCTTATTGCTGTATGATTGGGTCTGGAATGAAGGAATGCTACCTGCTTCCTCTTCAGTCTACCATATTTTGCATAGCAGTTTTCCCCAACCCAGGTTCTCCATATGTGCCAAGTCAGCAATGGCCAGGGTTCCCAGCTATCATGATTGGTGTTGGCTGGGATTCTGAGGGGCTTTGCTGACAGGGACGACAGGAAGGACATGGAGGAATGGAAAAACAGGGGAACCAAAGAGAAGGCTGAGTTTGAATTATCTGAACCTTTTGTAATATATGCATACATTTTAACTGAATGTGTAAAACACAGAAATGAGTGAGTTGGTAGAAACAAGTTTATATATAAAACTATAAAATTAATATAAGAGAAATGAGATGCATGCCTAAAGAAAAAGGAAACAAGAAAATAAAACAAACCATGGAGTAAAAATAATTGGTTATCCTCCAAAAGAGATTCTTCCCCCAAAGAAGAAAAAAATCCAATCATTAAAAACAAAATTTGAAGTTTACACTTTGTCACAAGTTACTAATGAAACTCCTACTGCTTGTGGTTCATAAAAAGATAATAGAGGCACAAAAAGTAAAGAGAAAGTCTTACTCATATCTATCTATATGTCTATGAAGGTTCTCAGTCATCCAGGTGGAATTGTCTGTAGCTTGAATCATGTCAACTGGATTTCTATTTTATATGAAATTTTTATTTTATTTTTTATTTTTTATTTTTTTTATTTTTTTATTTTTTTTTATTTTATATGAAAATAGAAATCCAGTTGACATGATTCAAGCTACAGACTTACTCATATCCAAATATCTATGGCTGCTCCGTATAAATTAGCTGAGCATTGTACATGCAAGGCTCTTTCGTTGAACAAATGTATCTTCAGCATCTGCACCTGCCCACCCTCCAGCCTTCAATTAAAGGTCAAGGTGTGACATCATGAATAATGCCCCTCTTGGGCATCTCTCAGATGAGAAGCAACCTAGAAGGTCACAGAGTGATGGAGAGAAGAGTATCGTAGAAAGCATCAGCTGTACACTCTCACAGTGGGAAGGTAAACTAAAAACACCACCAACCAAATTCTACTGAAATTTACCCTGAGGTAAAAAAACTGTGAATTTTTTTAAAATTATTTTTCTTTAGGGTTGATGTTTGTTAAGTGACTGTGTCATGTGTCATGTGTCAAGAATGTGGTCATATAAATTTAAATAATAAATAAATAAACCCAGAACCTGTTTGCACAGGAAAAGAAAATTTTCAGGAAACTGGAAGTGTACTAGCCAGATCCAAGTGGGGAAGCAGAGAATGATGGTGGTTTGGAGGGAGCTTCTTGTTACAGCAAACACACACAACCATTGCTAGACCTTATTTTCTTAGGCTTTAGTAACCACTGAATACCCTCCCTCCCTCCCTCCCTCCCTTCCTTCCTTTCTTTTTTCATACCATCAACAACAGCAAAAACTTAAAAACTTAAAGGCTTAAAGACCTGGTTCTGCCATCTTGCCTGGGAGGGAAATGCTAACAGGCTCATGTGACACCTCTGCTGAGCGAGCTGCATTGGGTACCGGTTTGCTTCTGGGTACAATTCAAGGTGTTGGTTATCACCTTTAAAGCCCTACATGGCATAGGACCAGGTTACCTGAGGGACCGTCTCATCCCCAGAACATCGACCCGTCCCACGCGATCTGCCAGAGAGGGCTTGCTGCGGACCCCATCGACCAAAGAGTTCCATCTAGCGGGGTCCAGGAGGCGGGCCTTCTCTGCAGTTGCGCCCGCCCTTTGGAATACCTTACCCCCGGAGCTGAGGCTGGTTTCCTCGCTCCCGACCTTCCGGAAAGGCTTAAAAACCTGGTTCTGCCCTCTTGCCTGGGAGGGAAATGCTAACAGTTCCTCTTGGGGATGGCTGGTCCCATGAAGCCTCCCAGTATTACCATTTTTAACATCTTTTATACTTAGATTTTATATTATTTATTATATTGTAATTTTATATTTATCTTTTTAAATTGTGTTTTATTGTAAACCGCCCAGGGTTCCCGACAGGGAAGATGAGCGGTAATATAAATTTAATAATTAAAAAAAAAAAAAACAAGATTGTGAAGCAAACTAAACTGCATTGCAGGAAATATATTTCCAGTCCAAGGAACTGCATTAAAGGATTCCATCAAGAGAGTAATCAATAATGCAAAATGGTTTGTTCCTTTCCAAGTTAACAGGAAAGAACAAATGATAATTAACAACTGGCAACCCTCACCTTAAGACATTAAAACTGCTGAGGCTTTAGCATGTTCCAAACTGTGCCTGCTTGTCAATCTCACACACAAGCTTTTTCTTTCCTTTCCTTTCCTTTCCTTTCCTTTCCTTTCCTTTCCTTTCCTTTCCTTTCCTTTCCTTTCCTTTCCTTTCCTTTCCTTTCCTTTCCTTTCCTTTCCTTTTCCTTTTCCTTTCCTTTTCCTTTTCCTTTTCCTTTTCCTTTTCCTTTTTCTTCTCCTCTCTTCCTGACAAATTCTGCTCCATTTCCATAATAGTTAGCATTATTTATCTTAGTTGTAATTATTTTTGTAAGGTTGTGTGTTTTTAAGGGACTGTACATAAAAACACAAGAAATAATTAGGTGAGCCAAGATTTTATAGTTTAAGAATATAAAGTGTAACGTATTGCAACAGCAGAGAGAGAAGGAGAAAAAATTAAAGAGCACGAATCTATAACAACTAGTTTTGAAAGGGCTCAATGTGAAACCAACCAGAAAATGATTATTCTTCTACAATAAATACACAGTACTAAAATCAAGTCTATAGCACTATGAAAAAACTATAAATAAAAGAGACACCCCAAAAGCATTGTGGGGAAGGTATTTATGTGGCTATAAAATAGCAAATTTGTTTTCTTTATATTAAGTGCAACTTTGATTGAATCTGTAGAATTAAACTCTAATGTTATTATAAGTTAGAACTGGAATTTCTGCCTGGCACCAAATCAAGCAAGAAATGAGTGTGAGTCACCAAGTCTGAAGATGTGATTTGCCTTTATATGGCTTAGTTAGGGTTACTTTGGATGCACTGGAAAATAAAAGTATTCCTTACATAAAGAAACAAAAATGCTCTCTCTTTAAATAAACACAAAGAATGAGGCTCATGTGCCAATGACGGCTGTGGCATATAAATCTTTTTACAAGCACAAACAGATTATTATGTTTAGCACATATTCTATTGAGATTAACATGCCAGATTAGGACATCCACCCCCTGACTGTGAGGTCACACTATCTTTCTTTGATTAATTGTAGCCTCTGGTTACTTAGTGCAAGGAAATGACCTTCTCTTTCTTTTTCTGTTTAGCCTGTGGTCAGTTGTTCATGACCCAAGGGGGATCGTGAATAGACAAATCCTATGCAGGTATATTCAAAAGTTGGGGGCCAAAGCAGATATTCCATGACTAGGTAGCATATGTGTACATATCCAGTTTTCTTTTATTAACTACAGACATGTGGAATGGAGGGAGAATTACTCTCAGAAACTGTGCATTGGAGAGTAGATTATGTCATTACTCCTCAACACCACTGGAATTCTTACATGGTTAGAAAGTTAAGAGGGCAGAAATCCCATTGATTCTAATCAGACTTTCTTTCCCTAGCTATGTATGGAGGAGGACATGATTTAGACACTGATCACATTGGGGAATAAACACATGATTTCCCCTTTTTCACATGCAGTGATATTTTCTGATAATATCTCAACACCCTCTGATGAACTCTAAATAACCCAGTTGGGTACCAAAAATGTACAGAATGTCTTTGAGACCAAGTGTTCAATGACCTGTCCTGTGCAGGTGAGGAAGCTGCAGCAGATCTTTCGCCCAAACGTTGTGTAGATTGAGGCCACTGAAGAACCAACGAGGACAGTGGTATCTCCATTTTATCAGGAAAATTGAGGTTTACTCTTTTTCCTGGGCATTTCTGGTTAGAGATGATTGTCTAGGAAATAAGGGGATGATACGGGAATCCATCAGTAGTTTACAAATGCAAGTGTGACTAATTCATTCTTTCTCACCAATATAATTAGCCATCAGAAATAGAAACCTTGTGATACTAAGTATAATTAAACACAAAGATGATATAGATGAGCTAGCCATTTGAAACTATGACACCAACTTAGCAGTCATGGCAAGTCTATTTCATGTATAGCCTGGTGTTTTTCATCAGTACATGAAAGCCCATATAATTGAGGAGCAGCATAGCCAATACTATTACAAGTGGTGAAATGGTCCTCATATATGTACCAATAATTTTCCCAGCTGCCCTTCTCTCTCTGAGGCAATGAGAATGAGATCTTTGATTGCTACTATAACATTCCAGAAGAAGTATAGAAAATACAAGTGGAACACAAAGAAAGACTAGGAACATTTTGACCTGGTGGTTTGAGGAAGGTAAACAGCAGTTTGTGTCTTTATAAGTTTGCCTTCTATAAAGGCACATTTGTGCTACTACAAAGGTGTTCCTTTGTGGTTTAATGCTACATATAGCAGCAGGAACAATGAGGTCCTTGAAGATTTAGTTTCATGAGTAAACATTGCTTCAAGTTCTAGCTGCACTATCTGTCATGGTGGTGGTTGAATTTATTGAAAAAGCAAGGTCTTCTAGAATTTGGGGGGGGGGGACAGACGGAAGTATTTTAACAAACTACAGACTAACTCATGTTTTAACAGAACATTTAGCCCAGAATCCAAGTAAAAATCCAACCTGAATATATCAGCTTTTGTGCTAGCAGTGCTGGCACACACAGACCTGATTCTTTGCACCTCTCTTACCTATCTTCTTGACATCTAGAGTGGACAGTGAACAACTAAAGGAATAAATCCTATATTCATATCTTTCAGAATGATCTGGAAATTCAGTTGTTCTAGGGCTCATGATGAATGGAAGCCAGCTTGCATAGCTTTCTCCTCTTCATGTGTCTGTGACCTGTGAATGGGAATGTGGTCAAAGAAATAAATAAATAACTGCTTGATCAGCAGTTTACCAGCATAGTCTGGATTCCTGTTTGTTAGGAACATGTGTGTAAGGCAGAGCTTTCCAAACTTTTCATGTTGGTGACACACTTTTTAGACATTCATTATTTGGTGACACACTCTTACAGCAAGGCATCGTTTCACGACACACTCTTACAGCAGGGCACAAAGCAGGCACTAGGACCTGCGCGGAATCACAGCAGGTTTGGAGGCAGCAAGGCACAAGGCAGGCACTAGGACCTGCGTGGAATCCTGTCAGGGCAGGTTTGGAGGCAGCGAGGCACAAGGCAAGCACTAGGACCTGCGTGGAATCCTGGCAGGGCTCAGAGGCATCAGCAGCCGCGACACACCCAGACACTGCAGCCGACACACTAACGTGTCCCAACACACAGTTTGGAAAGCTATGGTGTAAGGGATTAAACTTGCAAAATGATATCTACAAAACAAGATGCTTTGGGCATATAGATTTCACATGGATAGGAAGTGAAAAATAAAGAAAAAAGGTACTTTAAACCATGATCTGCCACTCCCTTATTCTAGATGTCTTAGGATACCTTATTGTAGCTATCTTTTAAGCTCATCAAGTAATAATTTAACCATTGACAATATTATGTTTATAAAGAAGACTAATGAAACTAAGGCAGTGCTAGATTGGGCAGTTAAATCAGTCTGTGTTCTTTCTTGGGTTTCTTTTTTCCCCCTTTCCTCAATATTTAATGTTGGTTTGGTCAGTTTGTATTTAAGTTGGTTTTCTAGCCTAAGTATCTGAAACCTCCTTAGTATGTATATGGCAATCCTGTAATGAATAGAGAGGTCAAAAGACGTCTAAGATGTCCATATTGCCTATGCTTTCAGCTTAAGATATTTAAAGGCACTCATTAAATGCATATAAAGATGTAACAGATGTCTAAGTACACCTTGAGATGCCCCATGCCCCTCTGCCTCCTTGAAATATTAATCATGCTTCTGTATAGGAAAAACCTCACCTTGCAGATAAGAAAAAGGAAAGGCTGAACTTAGCCTACATTTATTAATTTTCACAGCTAGAATAGCAATGGTGCATTTACTTTCTGCCAAGTACGCCTGCTCAGGACATAGAGTCATTTTTGCACTCTCCTAGATAGGAATGTTGCCCTCGACACACTTATCTGTTACTTAGACATAGTCTCTTGGCTGCCTACTTACTGCCCATCTGGTTGGATGGCATTATGCCAGCTTACAAGGTAGCTTGCCAGCTTTACTTGAACAAATAAGCCAAGATACAGATTTATTCCTAGACAAACTGATGTGGATATCTTTTCCCATGAGAAAATTTCTGCCAGGAGAGATGACTAGTACTATAAGTAGTTATCACTTCTATTTCCAGGGCAGGGCTCCTAAAATACATCCTCTGGAACTCAGCAGCACACACATATGCACACGCATATACACATATCCACCAATTAATTGAGATCATTAATGCAATGATGGAATTTAATGGATTAATTCATTGGTTAGATTTACTGTATATCCCATCTTTCCTCCAGGAACTCAGGTGGCACACACAGCTCTCCCTCTTCCAATTTTTCCCAAAAGCAGAAGCCCTGGGCTGAGGAAGAGTAACTGGTCCAAAGTCACCCAGTGAGCATCCGTGGCTGAAGGTAGACTGTTCCTCTCACTTAGGTGTGCCCCTTTGTTTGAAAGCAGCCAGGCATATATTCACATGAAATACTATTACCCTGTTTCATATGACTTGCATTCATATATTTCCATATGACATTTTCTATAGGTAGCAATCCTATCGACTGTGGAACTGATGATGTTACCTAGTTGGGTAATGAAGCATCTCCAAGCAAACCACCAAGCTCAGAGAGCACCAAGGACTCCGCAGTTCAACCCTGAGCTACAGATATTCTCTTCTATTGGAACCTATTGACTGTCCATGGTAGAACTGCCATCTACTTTTAACTTTCATGTAAATGGAGGTTGACAGGCTGACAAAAACCTGAAGTGCATTATGAGTTCTCCCTAGTCCTGATAAAGCTGTATGCCCACATTAAGCAAATGGAAGGATTCAAAAGCAGGAAGGCCCATTTTTTATAATGTAAGAGACTTCAATTATGAAAAGAGAAAAGTCAATCAAGAAAAGCAAAGGTGTATTAAGATTTACAAAAACACAATTTAAAATGGTTTTTAAAAAAGAATAACGAGGAGAGGAGAGGAGAGGAGAGGAGAGGTCAGGTCCATGGACTGGATGTGACCAATAGACTGCCATAAACTAAACGTACCTGATATTGAGAAAGAGAGAAGAGATTCTGTCCAATCAGATAAGCCACATGGAGACAGGGGAAATCCTGAGAGGAATCATAGCTGAGCTCAAAGCAGCCACTGCTTGTGCAAAACCAGATCTAGCATCTAAAATGCCCTGACCACCATTTTCCTAAAAGGCACCCCCAGGGCCCCACCTCCTGAGGTCAGATATCAACTCAGCCAGAATTTTGACTTCCTGAGGAAATGTTATCAAAATGAACATGACCTCTTTCTGCAGCACCCACAATATAGCTGTTTTTGTTTGAATTACTGTCACCATGCCAGGATTTAATTTAATCTCCCGAGTGCCTTGGACTGCAAGAAGATCAAACCAGTCCATACTCCAGGAAATCAAGCCAGACTGCTCACTTGAGGGAATGATATTAAAGGCAAAACTGAAGTACTTTGGCCACATAATGAGAAGACAGGATACCCTGGAGAAGAAGCTGATGCTAGGGAAAGTGGAAGGCAAAAGGAAGAGGGGCCGACCAAGGGCAAGATGGATGGATGGTATTCTGGAGGCGACGGACTCAACCATTGGGGAGCTGGGGATGGTGACGGCCGACAGAAAGCTCTGGCGTGGGCTGGTCCATGAAGTCACGAAGAGTCGGAAACGACTGAACGAATAAACAACAACAACAAATTGGGGGAGATGGGCGGTTATATAAATTAAATAAATAAATAAATTATAAATAAATAATTTGGAAACATCTAGGTATTTTGATCCTTCAAGAAGAACATGAATGGAACCAGCCATTCTGTTTTTAAAGGTGCCGAGGGACAGGTCTCTGATTGCTGGCGCATGGCACATGTTTGTTTCTGCAACTATAGGAATGGATACTTTCTCAGTGCTTGAATATCTCTAAAGGAGTGTTTGTGTGTGTGTGTGTGTGTGTGTGTGTGTGTGTGTGTATGCGGCTGTATAGGTTGGGGCTTTTTATGAATGATACTCTATAAAGTATCAGAGAGAGAAAAAAAGCCTGACGTACATTGCATAGCAATTGAGGGCTAATGAAGATCCAGGTATTAAATCAATTAAGAAGTATCAAAAGCTACCTAATCATCAAGGAACAAAATTGGCACCACAATATGTAGTGAGTATGGGAAAGCCTAATTTACTAAACATACCCTGCAGTCACATAATTGCATGTAATTTTACCAGCATAATTAACTAATTTAATTACCACTTCTCAAGTGCATCAATTATTGACATTACAGAGTTTTCAGACAGCAGAATTACTGTGTGATACATTCAGAGAATGCAAAATGTTCCCTGTGCTACTTCTCTAGTCAGAGGCAACAATTGAGGGGGAAGGCAGGATGCCTTTCATCTCTCTCTGCTCTCCCCAATATCCCTCTGAAAAAGAGCAGGGCTGCCTGGCTGGATCAGAATCAATGGAAGCCACAATCGATTCTGTGTCAGGCCCTGGGATGGAGGGTGGGGCTCACCATTTGTAGAGACTGGTGGGTGGGATGGTCAGAGTTACAAGTGTATGCGTTGCATTGCGTTGTGTTACATTGGCAGTTTGGTGTAGTGGTTAAAGGTGTCCTGCCTTAGGCACAGAAGTCAACTGGGTGGCTTTGAGCCAGTTACTCTCTCTCAACCCTTGGAAGAAGGCGACTGCAAACCACTTCCAAAAAAGGTGCCAAATCACCAGGAATCAAGAGTGACTTGAAAACACCTCCCCTCCCCCCAAAAAAAAGATATTAACTAAGATATTTGGAAATTTGGTCAAAGTCTGTCATTTTCTAGATATTCAAAACACCATGAAATCTATACAATGAGAAGCTGCCATGAGGCAGGAAAAACGAGCATGTTGATGTTTGCAAAGATAAAATGGCAAAGCTCATTGATTCTTCAAGAAAGTAAAGGCTAAAGAAAGTTAGTTTCTTATGCAGTCAATGCTACAGAATAATTCCTTTGCAGATGTGATCACTGCTTCGCACCTAGGAACAAATCACTTTATAGAAAGAATTGGTGCCAGTCTTCTCCAGCCTAGTGTTCTTTGGATGTAATGGAGCTACAGCTCTCAGAATTCCCAACCAATGTGACCTCCTGGATCTGAAGAGCAACAAAGCTGGGAAAGGTTGCTGTAGCAAAATCCAATCAAGTGTAACATGTTTAGTGGTCAGTCATTATTTCATTATTTCCCATTCCATTTCTTTGGGAGAACTTAGTACCTTATGACAAATAGAAAAACTGCAAAAACAGTAAAAATTAAAAGTGAGATAATCTAATTCCACAACAAACAACATTGTAGGATTATGCATTGAAGAAGCAATAGATTTCCACATAGAAAATGTTAAATAAAATCAATGTTAATAAAATATCTGATCTACTCTTCACTACTCTGTATAGTGCAGACGTCTGAGTCTAAACTAGAACTACAGGTAGTCCTCATTTAGCAACTGCCTCATTTAGTGACTGTTCGCAGTTACGACAGTGATGAAAAAGTAACTTTACAACTTGTCCTCGCATTTATGACCTTTGCAGGTCTGTAAAGCAAAGGAAAGCTGAAATAAGATCGTAAGCACAGTCATGGTTTCACTTAGCAACTGCTTTGCTTAATGACCTAGTTGCCGGTCCCAATTGTGGTTGCTGAACGAGGACTACCTGTTTATCTGATTTTTTATGCATGCAAGAAGACCTCTGATCTGATGCAAAATATACAAAAGACTTGTACAGGGAACAGGGAAGATAGTAGCTGTTAAGAGTTCCATCCTGCCCAGCCTAAAACAAGCATCTTTCTTGAATTGACTGCTTTCTTTTTTGCAGAAAATTTAGGAAGAGAAGTGCAGCTCAGGGATGATAGATAATAGATTGATCAGTGATACCACTAAGGGACATATAGGCAGCACTTTGCCAAGTCTCACCATCATTTTCAGTGACAGGTGGCTGAATTTATTTTCATGCAGGCCTATTCAAAGTCTCTAATTTCATATATTATTATATATCATAATTTCATATATTATATATATATCATAATTTCTAATTTCATATATTTCATATATGTCTGTGACAGCGCCCACGCTATGGAACAGCTTGCCCCCAGAGTTAAGGCAGATCTCCTCCCTCCCGACCTTTAGGAAAGAGCTGAAGACCTGGTTCTGCCGCCTGGCATGGGAAGGAGGAAGGGATAGTTCATCATGGAGACGGCTAATCCCTTGATTTTATTGTCCTTCTTTAACGAATATCTTATACATCTGGATTCATAATTTATAATTATTTTATACGGTCTGTAATTTTTATGTATAGTTTTTTAACCATTTTATCCTGTAAACTGCTCAGAGTCCCTTATTCCGGGAGATGGGCGGGGATAAATTTAAAAAATAAATAAATAAATAAATAAATAAATAAATAAATAAATAAATAAATATTAAACACTGATGTTTAATGGTGTGCTGGGAAAAGAACATCTGATCATACGCAGGCAACCAAGTTTTAACCAATTGATCATACCCATTCTTATTTAGCCAGAACTAAAAGGTAGGCTTCAGAAAGGGATTAGGCAAATACATCTCTCAAGGAAGCTTATTTCCTAATGTCCTTTTTTATGCATTTATTACAATGAAGGAATAGGTTACCATGAGCTCAGCCCGGGATTGTTTCCCCCATCCGTTCACACATCCATTTTTACAGCTTTCTCTATTTCAGCAACCTAATATAAAGAGGGAGGAGAGGTCACCTTTTTGGTGATTGTTAGCATTTAGCTTTTCCCAACCTAATGAACTTCAGATGTGTTGGCAACAAAACACCCAGGACTCTCTAGCCAACATGGTCATGACACTTAGGAAATCTGAGAAACTAGAGTAGTCTCACTCTACCTAATAATAGAAATTCTGATCCTTTGCAAATTTAGTGCAAGTCATCTACCTCTCTGCTATTATATCCTGATCTAACTAATCTTCTACTAAAGACTTTTCCAACATTGGATCACTTGGGCTGAAAGGTGCATTTTTCTTCATATTTCACTATCTATTCCAACATCCCACTTTCCGTCAGGATGGTGCAGAAATGCTGCTTAGTGGCACAAATATGGAAGGTTCAGACATCTGCTAAAACATGTACCAGCAATATATAAAACTTCACCTAAAATGCTTTCAGCAACAAGCCTTTAAAAGTCAAGACAGGCACCAGAACCCTAAGAATCACTGTCACTAAAATACAGGCAGCATCAGTGAAAATTATGCCCCTTATCAGTCAATTTGTTAAGAGGGTGTGGTTAGAATCCCTGGGATTTTCTTTTCATGTTACCCTCTTGTATTTGACCTTTGCGCCCTGGCATGGCTGTTTTAAAGTATCTGAAGATGCGTGAACTATGAGATGAAGATTAGTAGAAAGAGCGATTATTTGTTTATTCACTTATTTGCTTGCTTCAACCCAATCAGTTTAGACCCAGGAATGGAAAAAGACCATTTTCTTTATCACTCAAAGGATCTATTCTGCTGCTTAATCCAGATTAAAAATGGAGCAATTATATTGCCAATTAAAATACAATTATCAGATTATTTTACATTATAGATCTGCAAATGCTATCCACCATATCAACATAAATGGTAAAGAAATAAAGTGAATAATTGCTCCAATATCTTTTTCTTTTAATTACACCTGTGTCCTAGGAACCATGCAGTCGAGAGGTTCATATGTACACGCACAAATGTACACACACACACACACACACACACACACACACACACATATATATATTTCCTACCCCTTTCAGGACCAAAGGGTCAAAAAGATCTTGGTGGTCTTCATATTGTACTCTGTGATGTACTGACTGCTATCATAAGGAAAGTAAGTAATTGGGCCAAAGTAAAAGATAACTTTGGGGAACCTTTATGGGAAAAAGTCATGGAAATAAATCATGATCTCCCAGGGAACCCTAGTGACCTCTCACGGAACTCTAGAGTTGAGAAACCCTGCTGTATGTTGTGCAAAATGCAACACTAAGTATAGACATAGTATTACAGCTGTAGCCAAAATTGAAGCCAACCAGGAATTGACTGAGAGGATTAAGACTGGAAGCCATGACATAATGTCCATTTGGGAAAGCTCAGAAGGTATTGGGCTTAGATAATGGTTTGTAGCTAGGAGACCTGTAATAAAACACTGTTCGATTGTTGTTGGATATCCTAGGAGTTTAATATGGACTTGTTAAGAAGCATTTGTTAGTGTGTTGTTCAAAATTTGCAGGTCTGGACATTTTTTAAAATAATTATTTGTAGTATTTTTATTATCATGATGAGTCTTTGGTGCTCTCTGAGCCTTGTTGTTTTCATGCAGACGTTTCATTGCCAGGCTAGGCAACATCTTCAGTGCGAAAAGGGAGTGGAACTTGCTCTCTGTTTATATACCCTGGCTTGTCCTGCCTGTGTTGGTGGGGGTCTTGTACTCTCCTTGGTAGTTCCTTGATTGGGCTGTTGTGTGCTGTTTGGGTGATTGACTGAGTTAATAGTTCCTTGATTAAGGTCTATTGTGTTGTTTGATTGCTCCTCTGCTGCTAATCTTGCTGTTAATCTATGCATATCTTGTTGTTGATTGCTGGCCCAGGGGTGTTCTGGTCTTCTGGCTATTCTATTGTCTCTTATGAATGGTATGTAAATGTTGTTAACCTCTATGTGTCTGTTGATGGCTGCTTTGTCTGAGTGCCAAGCTTCCAGGAATTCTCTAGCATTTTTGGATTTGGCCTGGTCTAATATGCTCACAGTTTCCCAGTTGAAAGTATGGTTAAGTCTGTCCATGTGTTGTGAGATTAAGGAGTTTTCATCATGTCTTCTGACTGCTAGTTGGTGTTCGTGGATGCGTTCTGCTAGTCTTATGCCAGTCTGTCCTACATAGTGGCTGTTACAGTCCTTACACTGTATGTTGTAGATAACTCCTGTTTTTTCTTCTTGGGCTACTGGGTCTTTTGGTTTACGTACAATGTTCTGAAGGGTTTTGGTTGGTTTGTGTGCTACAGTGATGCCGTGTGGATGTAACAGTCTATTAGTAGTTTCTGAGATGTTTCTGATGTATGGCAGTGTAATCCTTTTCATAGCTTCTGTTGGTTTTGCTGTGGTGGGTTGAGTGGTCAGGCACTTTTTGATAAAGTTGTGTGGATATCCATTTTGCTGGAAGATGCTATATAAGTGGTCTGTTTCCTTTTTCTGGTGTTCTGGGTTGCTGCAGTGTGTTTGTGCTCGTCTGAATAGTGTTCTTACACAGCTCCTCTTGTGTGAGGTTGGGTTATTGCTTTGATAGTGGAGCACTTGGTTAGTGTGGGTAGATTTCCGGTAGACTTGTGTTTCTAGAATGCCATCATTTCCTCTACTGATGAGGATGTCCAAGAAGGGTAGTGTGTTGTTGTTTTCTTCTTCCCTTGTGAATTTTATTCCTTTGAAGATGTTGTTGATGGCTTCATGTGTTTCCTCCAGTTGATCCTTTTTTATTATGACGAAGGTGTCATCTACATACCGGATCCATACTTTGGGTTGTATGTGTGGGAGTGCTATCCTTTCTAAATGTTGCATTACTATCTCTGCTATGAGTCCTGAGAGTGGTGATCCCATAGGTGTTCCTTTGATTTGTTGGAATATTTGTCCATCAAACTGAAAGTAGGTGGTGAGGCAGAGGTTGATGAGGTCCATGATTCTGGGTATTTTGATCTTGGTATATCTTGTTAGGTCGGGTGTGTTACGTAGAACTGCTGCCATGGATTCAAACGCTAGTGCTTGGTCTATGGATGTAAAGAGTGCAGTGACATCGAATGACACCATAATTTCATCTTCATCTATTTTTATGTCTTTGATTTTCTGGAGGCACTGTAGTGGGGAATTGATAGAGTATTCACTCTCCTCTGTGAGATGCCCAAGTTATTATCATGATAACAACTTGTTATCATGATAATATAAATATTATCATGATAACAACTTGAGTTCAGAAGACTCAATTCATAAACAGTCTGGCTATAATTTCTATGTTGGATTATTTACCCAATGTTCCTAATTCATAACCCACCTTGCTTATTTCAGTTCTAAGACAGACACAAATAGGATTAGATTTATTTACACCTATTATCTGTCACTCCTCAGACTGAGTGGTGTAGAACTAGCTAATGATGAACTGTGAAGATCAAGAGCAACAATAACTCTGGATAATACTGGCCCAATTGGCAATTGGTTCCCGATCCAGTTTTGATATGTAGAGGGTTACTTAATACTTACTTGATACATTCAGTCAGGAATAGGCTGACCATATTTCCTTGAGGCAAAAACATCACCGGACAAAGTGGGCGCGCACACGCGCTTCACCAGGAAACCTTCAAAAACGGGACAAAATTGAGATTTTTACTATAATGACGGGACACTCCAGAAATGGTGAAATAACGGGACAGTCCCGTTCAAAACGGGACGTATGGTCAGCCTAGTCAGGAAGCAGTTGTCCTCACTTGATAATGAACAGCTTAAAGGGGCAGTGTCACAGTAACTCTCCAAGGGAAATTACGGGGACCAGTGATTCCTTTCAGCTCAAGCCATGAAAATAAATTTTAATCGGCAAGATGTTTTCAGGGAAAGAAGTATCAAGCCTTAGAGTTACAATCAAATAATGGTGGATAAGAGAAATGGAGATATTAGGGGTAGTATTTCTTGCAGAATCTACCGATATGCCTACTAGCATATGACAGATTGGTTGGTAATATTAGATTTAAACCTGATAGGGCAAGGAAGAGGAAGAAGAAGGAACAGCAGAAGCATTTCAGGATCGGAATATCATTCACTACGAAGGAGATTCAAGATTCACACCAACTTCATACTAGTCAGTGATTTTTTTTATGGTAGCTCAGATTTAGAACTCTTGGTTCTGCTGCTGCATTAATTTTTACAAAGGAAAGGCAAGAAATTACTGTTGCTGGGCAGAACAGTGTAGCTCTGAATGCTCATCCAGGGACAGTGATGTAATTAGGGATAATAATAGAAACAAGAATAAAAATCTAAATAATGTAAATTACACAAGCCTTCAAGGTCTGATGACATACGTATAGGAGAAGAATCCAGTTTACACCCTTAGATAATAAAAATATATTTTTCATTTATAACTGGGCTTTACCAAATTAAAATTGGACTTGATGATAACCCAGAATTTACTCATTGTGGCAATCTATGAACAGGAGTGTGGGGGAAAAAATGAAATGTGCCTCTTCATTCTTCTCAGAGGCCAAGGAAAATAGAGGGACAATTATCTTGATCCTTCCTGAGCCCTGTAGCCCAGACTTGAAGACAAAGCGGTATTATTTAAATAGGAATAACTCGAGAACTCACATCTCAAAATTCCTGAATACCTTGTGTGTGTGTGTGTCCACGCGCGCTTTTCAATCATGTTGACTCCTGGCGACTGTCTAGACAAGTCCCTGCAGTTTTCTTGGCAAGGTTTTTCGGAAGTGGTTTGCCATTGCCTCCTTCCTCGGGCTGAGAGAGAGTGACTGGCCCAAGGTCACCCAGCTGGCTTTGTGCCTAAGGTGGGACTAGAACTCACGGTCTTCCAGTTTCTAGCCTGCCTTAACCACTACACCAAACTAGCTCTACCCTGAATACCTAACCCAGAAAAAATCTCCAAAGAGCATATAATAGATGGAAGTTCTGGAAAGATCATCTGAGATGAGTAATTTCCATCTAGGGGAAAAAAAAGATGGGTGAGGCTCCATACTATTTAAGAAAGAAATTTCCAGCTGGAAAAGAAAAGGTGCGTTAGGCTCTCTCCTATATTAAATTTCACAATCAGTGGAAATAAGAATCCAACTAGATCCTTGGGTATTGCTGAGAAATAAACAGCAACGATCCTGCCCTTTCTAAGAGCCCCTGGATATCATGAAATAGGATAGTCATCTTGGGATCTAGTGAACCGAAGTAGCTATCCATGGAGGCACTGAGACCGACTTGGGGTGGGGGAGGAACAACACAACCTTGCTTAACCCATAGCAGAATGGACTGGCAACTTTGTGGTGGAGAATTCTCAATATTCTGACACACTTTTAATTTGATTTTCCTACAGAAGATTTGGCATTTGAATAACGCCAACTTGAATTTACATGTTTTTTTCATTTTTCAGAAACCAGCAATTAAATATAAGGAAATAGGGAGAGGTACAGGGAAATGACTGTATGGATCAGGTTTTGTTTTGTTTTTATCTCTACACCACCCAGCGCCACTGTACGATGGGCAGCCATAGAATTTTAAATTATAAATAAATAAACTTTTGTAGTATGTGTTGGATACAGTGGTAAAAGATTTATGATAACTGACAATTATATCCAGCCATACTCTGCTGACTCAGAATAAAGAGGGCAGAAAACTGATTTGTGTTATCATCAATGTATCTCCAATAGAGCTACTTTGCTTTGTAACCTCAGTTATTTACTGGATGTAATATTAACTCACTATTTTATTTATTTATTTATTTATTTATTTATTTATTTATTTATTTATTTATTTATTTATTTATTTATAATTCTATTTGTATTCACCGCTCCATCTCCCCACAGGGGGACTCTGGGCGGTTTACAAAAATCAGCAATTAAAATCCAACAATTAAAACAACATATAGTACCATACAATAATAACTAAAATAAATATAAAATCCAAGATGCGATGGGTTTGTATTTAAAAGGGCTCTATGGCACCAGCCATCCCCAAGAGGAACTGTCCCCCCCCCCCACATCCCAAGCAAGGCGGCAGAACCAGGTCTTTAAGTTCTTTCTGAAGGCCGGGAGCGATGGGGCCTGCCTCACCTCTGGGGGTAAGATATTCCAAAGGGTGGGTGCCACCATCGAGAAGGTCCGCTTTCTAGACCCCGTCAGGTGAAATTCCCTTACCGACGGGGTCCGTAGCATGCCCTCTCTAAATGACCGAGTGGGACGGTTCGATATTATGGGGATGAGACGGTCCCTCAGGTACCCTGGTCCCATGCCATGTAGGGCTTTAAAGGTGATAACCAACACCTTGAATTGGACCCGGAAGCATACGGGTACCCAGTGCAGCTGTCGCAGCAGAGGTGTCACATGTGCTGATCTTGGGGCACCAATAACTGCGCGAGCAGCCGCATTCTGGACCAGTTGAAGCTTCCGGATACTCTTCAAGGGTAGCCCCATGTAGAGCGCATTGCAATAGTCTATATGGGAGATGACCAGGGCATGAGTGACTGTACGGAGGGCATCCTGATCCAGGAAAGGGCGTAACTGGCGCACAACGCGAAGTTGTGCAAAAGCCCTTCTGGCCACGGCTGTCACCTACTCTTTGAGCAGGAGCCGTGAGTCCAGAAGAACCCCCAGATTCCGCACTTGGTCTGAATGGGGTAGTGCAACCCCATCCAGAACTAAAGATGATAACTTCCTGGATCCGCAGGAGCCCCCAACCCACAGCCACTCCGTCTTACCAGGGTTCAGCTGAAGCCTGTTGTTCCCCATCCAGACCCCTACAGCCTCCAGGCACCAAGAGAGGGTGGTCACATCATCACTTAAGTCACCCGGGATGGAGATGTATAACTTGGTATCATCAGCATATTGATGATACCTCATCCCGTGGTGATGGATGATCTCGCCCAGCGGTTTCATGTAGATGTTAAAAACGAGCAAGGAGAGTACCGAACCCCGCGGCACCCCACAAAGGAGGGGCCGCGGGCCAGATCTCTCGCTCCCTATCAACACCGATTGGGACCAGCCCCAGAGGAAAGAGGTGAACCAGCACAGAACTGTGCCACCCACCCCAACTCCCTAAGCCGACCCAAAAGGATACCATGGTCAATGGTATTGAAAGACGCTGAGAGGTCAAGAAGAGCAAGGATGGATGCACTGCCGCCATCCTGCTCCCGCCAGAGATCATTCAAAAGTGCAACCAATGCTGTTTCCGTCCCATATCCAGGCCTGAAACCAGACTGAAAAGGGTCCAGATAATCAGCATCATCCAGGATCCTCTGGAGTTGCAATGCCACCACTTTCTCAACCACCTTCCCTAAAAAGGGGAGGTGGGAGACAGGACGAAAATTGTCCAATACAGTAGGGTCCAGTGATGGTTTCTTGAGGAGGGGGTGCACCAGAGCCTCCTTAAAAGCAGCTGGAAACACACCCTCCCCCAAGGATGTATTAACCATCACCTGGACCCAACCACATGTCACCTCCTGGGCTGCCTGTACCAGCCAGGAAGGGCATGGGTCTAGATGACATGTGGTGGCCCTTACAATCTGGAGGATCCTGTCCACTTCCTTAGGTCCAACAGGATCGAACTGTTCCCAGATATCAGGGTAAGACTGTTCCCTCGGCATCTCCCCAGACTGTGCTACACGCTTAGAGTCGAACTTAGAACGAATCTGAGTGATTTTATCCTGCAGATGCTCAGAAAACTCCTCTGCACGGCCCTGCAGGTGGGTCACAGACTCCACCTTACCTAAAAGAGATCGTGTTATCTTGAACAGGGCCATCGGGTGGCATTCTGCGGACGCAATAAGAGCGGAAAAATATTGACGTTTCGCTGCTCTTACCGCCACAAGGTAGGTCTTAACAGCGACTCTAGCTTGTGTTCGGTCAGATTCAGTCTTTGTCTTTCTCCAGCGGCGCTCTAGGCGTCTCTTAACCCTCTTCAAGACCCTCAACTCCTCCGTGAACCACGGGGAATATCGGGTCAGATGTGGCAAGAGAGGCCACACAGGCGCGATCCTGTCCAAGGCCCTGGCCACCTCCCTATTCCAGGCTGCGGCCAGGACCTCCGCTGGAGCGTACAGCAGATCCTGAGGTATAACCCCCAGCTCCCTCTGAAACCCTATTGGGTCCATTAGTCACCGGGGGCGGACCAATCGACTGGGTCCTGCCTCCCTGCAGAGTGGGGCGGCATAAGAGAATCTCAAGGCCACCAGAGCGTGATCTGACCATGACAAAGGGGAAAGATGTAACTCTCCCCTCAGAGTACATTGCCACTGCTCCGACAAGAAGACTAAGTCCGGGGTGAGTCCACTGTCTCGAGTTGGGTCTCGGATAATCTGGAACAGGCCCATGGCTGCCATGGTAGTCATGAACTCCCGAGCCGCCTCAGAGGCACGTCCCAGGGATGGCAGATTGAAATCCCCCAGAACCATAAGCCTAGGGAATTCCACCGCCAGCCCCGAGACGGCCTCCAGCAGCTCAGGCAGGGATGTCGCTACGCAGCAGGGAGGCTGGTACAGCAGCAACACTCCCAACTGTTCTCAAGAACCCAACTTGAAGAACAGGGTCTCACAACCGGCCACTTGCAGAGCAGTGCCCCTGAAGGCCACTAGAGACTCTCGGATTACAACCGCCACCCCGGAGTCTCGGCTGTTGCCATACCTGAAACCCGGCCGGGCATATTTCAGAGAGGGCTACCCCCCCCCCCTCTGGGCTCAGCCAGGTCTCAGTGATACATGCCAGGTCTGCCCCCTCCTCCGTGATCAAGTCACATATGAGGGGGCCCTTGTTGTTAACAGACCTGGCATTAAGAAGCAATAGCCGGAAACCAGGGCACTCAAGGATCTGCTGACCAGGGCCTGGGTCTGAACCTGGAGGGCCGGAACACGCCACCGGTAACAAACACCGGGGGCGTCTTCCCCGAAGATGGCCCGCCCTCCGGTTCCCGTCATAACATCTCCGGTTCCCATCATAACATACTATCCTGATGCAGAACTACTAACATGTGGTGATTGTGAAGCCTGTACTGATACAGGCACAGGTTTGGCTTTTGTAAAGTTCCAAACCAAGGCAGCCTATTAAATGTTATGGCAGAACTGGAAATCTCTGACAATCTTTCCCAGAGCCAGCTTGGATGAAATCTGCACATGAAGCAAGGCCTGATTTGGCAACTTTAACGCATGGGAAGTCTTTTACAGGACTTCTTGGTCTCACTGTCCAATACAAGTGTATCCACATTTGATATATAATGTTCTGAATGAGATTTTTTTTCCTGAATAAGTCTGAAACCACATTCATCACAAGCATAGATCAATGTGGCCTCTGTGCTGGATGAAAACATTTATTTTGATTTTCTGTTGAGCACTTAAGAAGAGAACATTAATAATGCTTCACAGATAGGTCAATATAAATCCTGGATTTTGAGGGGCAGTTTAGATGGCCATATGCTTTGTACCCATGCCAGCATAGCCATGCCAGCTCAAGTGCCCATACTAGGTCCTAATACTAGCCACAAACTTGAAGTGCCCTCAGAAAGAAATGGATAACTAAAATACAATTTATCTGGCAAAATCCTGTATAATATAATGGCAAAAATGTTGGACTGGGACTGAGAAGACCCAGGTTCTGGTCTACCCTCAGTCATGGAAGCTCACTGGATGACTTAGGGCCAATTGCTCATTCTTAGCCAAACCTCCCCACCAAGTTATTGTTGTGGGAAATGAGTTCCTGGAGAAAAGGTGGAATATAAACCCAACATATAAATAATCATATAACAATCCAATTATTGTAGTCTTGAATCATTGAAGTTTCCATATATACTCCACAGGCAACTTCATAATGTCAGAGCCACTACTGCTGAAATATAACTTGGGAATGCCTGCTCATCAAGGATTTTTGTTTTTTGTTTTTGTTAAATTATTCGTTTTAAAAAATACAACTGAGGTAGTCTATGTTCGATTTTTCTTTTTTAGAAGTGGGTACAAAAATTGACCAGTTAGTTAGGTCCAAAAAGGATCTGTTCCATCTTAAGCAAGTTACGCTCACATATTTAAGAAAGAAAATTATCATTAATAAGACCAATAATTAATATTTCTAATAATATAGAGGTCTGCTTAGCGCTTGTTATGTATTCCAACTGTTTCACATCTATTACCTCTCAGAAATCATTAGAAGCATTTTTGTTGTTGTTTATTCGTTCAGTCGCTTCCGACTCTTCGTGACTTCTTGGACCAGCCCACGCCAGAGCTTCCTGTCGGCTGTTGCTATCCCCAGCTACCCCACGGTCGAGCCCGTCACCTCTAGAATATCATCCATCCATCTTGCCCTTGGTCAGCCCCTCTTCCTTTTGCCTTCTTTCCCTAGCATCAGCATCTTCTCCAGGGTATCCTGTCTTCTCATTATGTGGCCAAAGTACTTAAGTTTTGCCTTTAATATCATTCCCTCGAGTGAGCAGTCTGGCTTTATTTCCTGGAGTATATACTGGTTTGATCTTCTTGCAGCCCAAGGCACTCTCAGAATTTTCCTCCAACACCACAGTTCAAAAGCATCTATCTTCCTTCGCTCAGCCTTCCTTATGGTCCAGCTCTCGCAGCCATAGGTTACTACGGGGAATACCATTGCTTTAACTATGCGGACCTTTGTTGTCAGTGTGATGTCTCTGCTCTTAACTATTTTATCAAGATTTGTCATTGCTCTCCTCCCAAGAAGTAAACATCTTCTGATTTCCTGGCTGCAGTCAGCATCTGCAGTAATCTTTGCGCCTAGAAATACAAAGTCTGTCACTGCCTCCATGTTTTCTCCCTCTATTTGCCAGTTATCAATCAAGCTGGTTGCCATAATCTTGGTTTTTTTGAGGTTTAACTGCAACCCAGCTTTTGCACTTTCTTCTTTCACCTTCGTCATAAGGCTCCTCAACCTCTCCTCTCTTTCAGCCATCAAAGTGGTATCATCTGCATTAGAAGCATAAGCAAGTTTTATTACTTTCTTGAAGAGAGTTTCCAGTTAATAACACTGGAACTGGATAATCACCCAGCGACTAATGGCATTTTATGGACCATTTCAAAATATTTTCTTTTCCTTTTGTTACTTTCCCATGTTTTCCCATGCCTCTTCCTTCATCTCAAAAAAACAACAACAGGGGTGTTCACAGGATATGGTGAAAAACATCAAGATGATGGCCACAATGGTGCGATCAAAGTTCCACCTGTTTTTGATTGATCTTGCCATTTTTGACCACACTCCACAGATATCCCTGCAAAAAAGAATCTGTTAAGGAGGGAGAGATGCTTCTTGTCTGGTAGAGATGGGCAGAAATACCCAGAGAGCAAGACTGCTGCTGAGATTAACTAGCCTGAAGTTAAGTTTAAAATTGAGGTAAAATATGAATGGCTGCCTTCCCATTCACATTTTTTTCTATTCTGGTTTGGGGTAGGAAAGAAAGAGGGTAGGGGAAGGGAAAGAAGATTTCCCATTATACATTTATGTATTCATCTATTTTTCAAAGTGCACAACATTTTAAGGAGCTGCAGGGAGCTGTTAACAAAAAACAAGGCCTTTTTCTTGTTGGAGATTCTGGCAAATCCAGCATGCCTCATCAGCATATGGATGGCTGCTCTAGGATGCAAGCTCTCCATGCTTTTGAGGAAGCTGTTTATGGCCACTCCCACTTCCTCTCTGTCTCCTCCTTGGACTGGGAGCAAGCACATGGCTGTGTGCTGCTCCATTCTAGGCCATGGATGGGCCTAGGAGATTTTTCCCCTTTCTACACGCATCTCTTGCAGCAAGCAGGGCAAGAGGTATAAAGTTTAGGGAACAGGAAGAAGAAATGGAACATCATTTATCTATCAAAATGCTGTACCTGCAATGAAGAAATGTAAGGACTCTTTTGTACTTACTTTTCATAACTGCCATGTCTAAGCACGTATTTCTTTATGCTTGGCTGGGCTAAGGGTGTAAGATTAACCTGGATCTCTCTAATATGCTCATGGGCTCTGTTTTTAAATAATATTCTTTTTCTGTACACGAACTTTGCAGCTCTGCTCCATTTCAGTAGTTCTAATGGACTGCTACATCTTAGGACTTTAACAAGACACAAAGTGGAGGGAGGATTTGTCCTAATTACTAGAAGTAAGGGGTCTCTGTGTTAAGAGGTTGGACTGCTCAGTAAGGCCTAATGTGGCTGTCCCAATAGTTTTGAAGCTACTTTTCCCCCTGGAAAACTTGGAACACTTGGAAGTGTGGGCTCCAAAAGTAGATTAAAGCAACTTTTACAATATACAGAATTAATTATGAAGAGGTCTGATCATTATTGTGCTAAAGAAATTGAGATATTAGTGGTGTATCTTGCTAGTAAGATTAGCAAAATCAAAATGATTATGCTTACCAATCCAGAGTCAGTGAGAGAAATAAAGAGTTCTTCCAATCTAGATGGTTCCTTTCAGTACCAATTAACTGCATCCAACACAAAATCTGCATCATTAAAATAAAGAAAGCTAAGGCAACACATCCAGAGTATACCATGTAATGTTTCTTTGACTGTCTCATAACCTAATTAAATGGGGGGGGGTGTTGTGTGTGTGTGTATGTGTGTGTGTGTGTGTGTGAAGAGACAGTAAATAATCATGTACAGAACACATTTTACCTTGGGCTATACTGTTTACTATTAACCAAAATTAGAAACTTCTGGTTTTCCATTGTGTGCAATGCTCATTTGGAGACACTCATATTGCTTGTGCAATTCTGCCAGAATAACTATAAACTACATGTCTTGTGATTACAAAGGCAAAAACAGTTGCCACAGTTTGGATGTAGAAGGATGGTATAAGTCAGGGGTCGGCAAACTTTTTATGCCGGGAGCCATTTTGACATGCTCGTGCACATTTTGAAATGCTCGAGAGCCAGGGGGCGGGGTTTGGGGGCGGGGGCCAATCACGTGGCTTATTGGGGCGGGTGGGAGGGTGAATCTGTTTGGGAGGGTTGGGGGTCCTCCTCGGCGAGCCCGGCCTCCAGAGCGGGGCATGTCTGGCCGGGCGGAGCGGGCGCGGGGGAGCCGCACAGGCGCCGAGGGGGGCGGGCCTGGCGGCGGAGGCCCGGGCCGCCCGCCCGCCCGCTTGCCTGCCTTCTTGCTTCCCTCCGCGAGGCCCCCCGCTGCCTTCCCGGGATCCAAGCTGGAGAGAAAGGGCGGCGGCGGGGCCGCGCTACCGCCACTCGGCGCGGGCGGGGCTGCCACTTCCACCCGCGTCGAGCCAAGGAAATGATGGGGGGCGGGAAACGAGGCGGGCGGCGACGACAAGCGGCGCGCTTCAGGGCAGCCGCCGCCGCCGCCACCGGGTGGGTCCCCTCAGGGCGAGCAGAGGCAGGCGGGCAGCCGCTCCTCCTTCTCTCCCGCCAGCGGAGGAGGAGGAGGCCCAGGCCGCCCGCCCGCCTGCTCGCTTACCTGCCTGCTTGCCTCCCTCCGCGAGGCCCCCCACTGCCTTCCCGGGATCCAAGCCGGAGAGAAAGGGCGGCAGCGGGGCCGCGCTACCGGAGCACCCGAGTGCCAGACAGGCAGCTCCGCTCACGCGCCTTCCACACGATCGGCCCGTGAGGACCGGCCAGGGAAGGCACGCGGGCGGAGCTCCCGTCCCGCTGCACCCCAGCCGAAGCGCCCGAGTGCCAGACAGGCAGCTACGCCCACGCACCTTCCATGCGATCGGCCCGTGAGGACCGGCCAGGGAAGGCGCGCAGGCGGAGCTCCTGTCCCGCTGCACCCCAGCCGGAGCGTCCGAGTGCCAGACAGGCAGCTCCGCCCGCACGCCTTCCCTGGCCGGTCCTCGCGGGCCGCCGGCGATGCTCCCGTCCCGCTGCACCTCTCCAGTTCGTCGGCCACCCACCGCAGCATCTCGGCCGTGCGGCTGGGGGGCAGCGCCGCATCCCCCAGCCGGTGCTGCAGGTAGTCGCCCAGCAGCTGCGCTGTCTCCTCTCCAGCGCGCCCAGCTTGGTGACGCTCTCCTGCCTGCCTAGCGAGCGCTTGGGGGGGGCGGCGGCGGCCGTTGCAACGCGGGCGGAGGAAGAGGCGGCGGCGAGCAACCAACTTCCCCACCCGCCGACCTCGAAGAAGCGCTGCCCGACTCTGGAAGGCTCCCGAGGGCGGGAGGAGGAAGAATCAATCGCCCTCCTCCAGCGCTGGACATCAGAGTTTGGGGGCGGGATCCAATCGCGTGGAAGGGGCGGGGGTGAGTTCAGCTGCGGAAGAGCCACACTCAAGGGGCCAAAGAGCCGCATCTGGCTCGCGAGCCGCCATTTCCAACCCTTGGTATAAGTAATATGGTGACCAGACCAGGGGCTTTCCCACTGCTGAGTTGAACTGGTCTTTATTAAGTCAGCACAAAAGAATACTGGCATGATATTGACAAGCCCATCGCCAGTCCCTATCCTGCCTCGATTGCCTGTCTGATCCTGCTCACTGTCCCCAGTCACCTGCCTTCCCTCCAGCTTAATGGCTGACAAGGCCTAACAGATATTATCCACTTTGAGGGCACCCATGGATTGTATCAGAAAAAGAAGGGGAACACTGCTTTCACACCATTATAGCTAAGAATGACTGAAGGCTGCCTCAGTCATGGGCTATGGAAATGCTGAGGGCCACATCTTGGGGATGTGGCAAGTAAAAGAGGTTGCCAGGGCATGTATGGCATGGTTAGGTGGGGGTGGGGGTGGGGGGAAGGGGAAGGGGAGCCTTATGGGTAATGTTAAGCAAAGTACTTTAGTAACTACCTGTTTCAATTACTGTAATGTTGCTATTCTTCATAATCTAGAAAGTTCACCTAATCCAAGATTGCAGCTGTATAGCTTCACCTGCTGAAATGAAGTGAAGAGCTACTAGGGAAGGGACTTGTTGGTGGCAGCCATGGTTCCCCCCCTGATTGTAGAAGGCTGTGCACCCAGAGGCTCTCTTACCACCTTCTTTAGGGCCATCACCATTGTTTCAGGCAACTTAAAACTGGTTTCAACATCATGATTTTTTGTGTGATGACATAAACAAAAAGAAATGTAGATGTTAAAAGGAGGAGGAAAGTATTGACTCCTGTGGCACACCACAGTAGAGGGCTCTGGGGCTTGAACTCTTACCCCCTCTTACCCCCAGTTGGAACCATCACTTAGCAAAGAGGAGACCTACTGTAGAACAGTGCCCCCTTCCCCGCAACCTTCATAGATGGTCCCGAACAAAACTGTGATCCATAGGATTAAAAACTGCTAAGAGATCAAGCAAAACCAGGTGGGTTACACTTCTTCTATTCTGATCCCACCACAGGACATCCACAAGAGCAATCCATACTTGGTCTGAAGCCTGACTGAAGAGGGTTCAGATAATCTGTTCCTTCCAGAGCAACCTGAAATTGCAACTCTACCACCTTCTCCAAAAAAGGAAGATTGGAGACTAGCTGGTAGTTTTCTAGAATTACTGAATCAAGCAATGAGCCCCTGGGGTCAGAATGCCCCACCAGCATCTTCAAGACATATGGTACCACCCCCTTCCCCCACAAGTAATTCACCAACACATGAAACCAATCTCCATGGAGGTTTCAGTAGCCAGGAAGGGGGGGGATCCTAGCTGCAGGTGGCAGAGCTGATATTACACATCCTCAGGACCAACCAGCCCAAACTCTTCCCAGGTATCCTCACAAGACATGGCTTAAGTTTCCTTGATTAGGATCTGCCCAACTAGTGTCCAACTCAGAGCCAATCTAAGTAACTTTATCCTCTAGATGTCCTGCTAACTCTTCTGAGCAACCCAAGGGCTGTCCCAGTCTATCCTTCCCATAAAGAATAGTGTTTTCATACTATGTCTAAAAATTCCATAATAGACACTAACATAATTGACAATGCTAAAAATAAATAGTAGCAGCTTATTATATAGGTATTATAGTGGCATTATTGAATTACAAATGTAAATTACAATATGACTCACAATCATGACAATAAGTTCAGTGAAACTTCATTCAGTTCAATAAAAAATAGTAACACAGCTGAATTTGTACTTTTTAAAACTTATGTTGAAAGAAAGCCATGTGCTGTGGATTCCTTATTTTATATTACTATATTTTACTTATTTGAAATTCCATGCTCTTATTTTACATTGTTCTGAAATGAAATCAGTGAGAAGCTATTAAAACTTCAGCACTTCACTCCAAGCCTGGCTGGCAGCTCGACAAGTCAGAGTTTCTCAGAGCTCTGAGCTCTGAGACCTGGCTGACTTTCTATCTTGCTTGCAGGGGTCTACAGACCACTGAAGCTTCCCCCTGGAGAGGGGGGAACCAGAAGATTGCTCACAGAGCCATTGGAATTGCCCACTCCTGTTTTTCTTTGTTGTTTCCACCACGGAGAAGAACGGGGGTGAATGCAGTGGAATGGCCGAAGGAGGATCCTAGCTCTGCAGGGAACGTAAGTCTCTCGGGAGACACAAGAGCGACAGCCAGCTTTTAGATCACTTTACATTAGTTTTCTTTTTTAGATTAGAACATTTTTATTATCTAAAATTTATCTTTGGACTTTGTTTAAAATGTTGGCTAATTTTGTGTTTTCTTTGCTATAATTAATTTTGGTGGAAGTTTGATAGATTTTATTTTGGCAACATAGTGAACAAGTTTGTATTTTTCTGCCTTTCTTTTGTATCAGAGAAATTGGGACTTAAGAGACTTTGTTGGTATTTCTCACTCGACAAACTAACTGACTTTTGAGAAATTGTTTGTTTGGGTTAAGCAGCTTGCAGCCTGAAGAATAAAGAAGAATAAAGAATAAAGTATAGAGAATGTGTGCCTCTTTTCCTTTTGATTTTTCTACTTTTTTTTAGAATGGACTTTCTCTCACTTGGAATATATTTTCATCTTTCCTTTTACAAACTGTTTGAAATACTGCTCGGTGGAATTTTTCATCTTTTATTTTAAAAGCTTTTCTCACTTAAAGAAATAGACATTACTGATAATAATAGAACAGCTGTTCCCTGCTCCCTTCCCTGCTCCCTGAGAAAATTCTTTGTTTTGGCTACAGCAGCTGATTACGGTTTGAACAACAAACACAATCAGGGGGGTGCAGGTGGAAATGGCATTTCTCACAGCACTTCAGGATTTTAAGGAAGAAACCAGCAAAGCTTTTTTGCAAATTAAGAAATCCATAGAACGTATATTAATAGTTTTGGTGGCTCAGGAACAGAAGATACAAGGGACAGATTTAGAAACTGAGGGAAGACCTTTCGAACCAGTAGAGCAGGGCTTTCCAAAGTGCCGCCGCTGGCGACACACCCGGCGGCGGCGGCGACACGCGCGCGCACGGCAGCGGTGCGGGGGGGCGTGCGGCGGCGCGCGTGCGCGCATGGCGGCGGCGCAGGAGGGGCGTGCGGCGGCACGCGCGCGCATGGTGGCGGCACGGGGCGCGTGCGGCGGCGCGCGCATGCATGGCGGCCACCGTGCACGCGCGCTCCGCCGCTCCCGGGTGGTGTGGCGACACACCACGCTGCGTTTGGCGACACACTTTTGTGTCGCGACACACAGTTTGGAAAGCTCTGCAGTAGAGAAACAGGGAAAGAGGATTTTGAATGTATTGGTACAGAAGAAGATTATGATATTTTACAGGAAGTGGTCTATTAAACGTTTAGGCATAAAAACATTGTGGCAGCTGAGACAGGAAGATTTTAACATGCAAATTGATAGATATGGTAAAATAAACATTTTGACATCCCACATGAGTTACAGAAATAAACAAGTTGCATATTGTGATATTGGCATAACCTAAACAGGAGATTTATTGATATTGATCTGGAATACAAGGTTAATGAAAATGCGGATCTGGATTGTACACAGAGTGAGAGCAGATATGAGAAACTGTATAGATGCATAAAAACATGATATTCTAAGTGTAAGATACAAGATTACAAATATAAATATAAGTTGATATTATAGATTACTCTTTCTGAGATACATTTATGAGAAGACAATGAGATGATGAGATGGAATTAGAATGTAGGTTATTACAGGAATATGTTGTATGATTATTATAATATGTATTAGGTTATATGTTATGTTAGGTTTTGTATTCTTGCTATATTATGTATTATGTTATGTAATATGTTAGGTTATGTATTAATGGAATATATAGTCATAATATGAACAGAATATATTGTATTTTATTAGAAGTAGATAAGGCCTTTATTTGTTACACTAATTGGATCTTATTGAAGATATAAATATAGATGTAAAAATGGAAAGAGCAAATGGAAAACATTTAATTGATGCAACAATGGACATTTGATTACTATTCCAAGGAGTAGAAACCAGAGATGGATTGTTGGAAGATATCAAGAAAGGCGAAACCTATATGAAGAACAGAAGATTGGATTATAGAAATCATAGGGTATATGAAAAAGAAAAGTTCCTGTGTTTTGTATGAAGGACTAACATTTAAAGTTAATTGTTGTACTTAAAGTTCAAGGATAAATTGGAGGACATCTATTTCCTATATTTTCTTTGTTTGTTATTTTTTTACTTCACTTTTTCTTTTCTTTTTTCTTACTTTGTATTTCTATTTCTTTCTTTGTATTAACTTTTAATATGTATTTTAAAATTCAATAAAACTTATGAAATAAAAAAAAAAACTTCAGCACTTCTCATTAGTGCCCGTCACCTTGGGATTTTCAGTGCTGTGTTCTAGATTAGAGTTCTGACTTTTCAAACAGCAGTGGAGTCCAGCGAGATTCCCCAAAGACAGTTGCGCAGACTCATCTTGGAATCCAAATCAAACGGGAAAGTCTGATTTCTTGCCAGTCTTTCCATTTTCTTTGCTTTGTCTAATTTCATCTCAACTTCCCTTTGAGCTTTTTCCAGATTCTGCAGATATACATGCGTGATTGTCATTTGGTTTTAAAAGTGCCAGTGTTAAACATCAAGATATACAAGCTTTTTGCATCTTGATTATTCACCAGACCTGTGGAATGAGAAGCCACTTTATGCAACTGGGTGTTTCTGTACTTGTTAGACCATAAGTTCCATTATCCCCGGCTGTGGAGGCATATTTCTTGGGGATGACTGGAACTGCAATCCAACACATTTGGAGGGTGCCAGACCAGGAATACTACGCAAACAATGGAAGACACATCCCTATTCTATCAGGAGTCTGTGGAACAAAACATAGACTCAAGGAAGCTTGGAGAGAACCATTGGACCGACTAACATTTTTGCAAATGTCCTATTATACTAGTCTTACCTTATTTAGTTCATTGGTCTCCTTCTTTTTTTTTATCATAGAAGGCAGCCTTCTGTCCAGATACTGATAAAATGCAAACTTAGTTTCAACAATAAATAAAAATCTTATATTCATATGTGTGGGTGTGAGAGAGAGAAAGAGGGCAGAGAGAATATGACTGGATGAATGGGAGGAACATCTTTGAAGGTATGCACAAATATGCAAAAATAAATTCAGTCTACACCAGTGTTTTTCAAACTTGGCAACTTTAAGATGTGTGGACTTCAACTCCCAGCACTGACTGGGGAATTCTGGGAGTTGAAGTCCACACATCTTAAATTTGCCAAGTTTGAAAAACACTGGTCTATACTATTCTTACCTTAATCTCTCCCACTGCTGACATGTAGCCCTTCTCTTTCCCAGTCCTCCTCAAAATATTCCTTGAGGAATGTCTTTAAAAACACTTTTTATTCCCAGTTGAGCCTCTCAGGAATGGAGAGATCTCCCTGGATTTTCTTGCAACTGCACAGTACAAAAAGGGGATCACTTAACCTGGACAAGCAGTCTATTAAGGAAGCCTGCTAAGAACAAAACTATATATATTGGCACCGTGAGGGGGCCAATAATAATATTCTTACTCACCATCTTGAATTTTATATTTTATATTTTTGCACTTATATATTTACAGTATATGTATTTTATGTATATTTTTACTGTTTTATTTTAATAATATGTTATTTTTCTATTTTAAATGTTGTAAGCCGCCCAGAGTCATCACAAGATGGGCGGTAAAGAAATACAACAAATAAATAAATAAATAATCCAAACTGAAAAATATCAGACAATGGATTTGACACGGTTCCAAAGAAGGGCCTTTACTAGAGCAAGATTCAAGCTGTTGGATTCCCTGAAAAAATCAGGGTGATTCTACCAAGTGCCACCCCATGAGAGGACATGTTTATGTGGAGCTCCGGTCATAAAGGACATTGCGTGTATCTTATTCAACGGCCACATATATGTTCCAGTAAGGACCGGGTACTTAATGTTAGAGATCCTGGCAAATCCAGCATGCCTCATCAGCATATGGATGGTTGCTCTAGCATGCAAACTCTCCATGCTTTTGAGGAAGCTGTTTATGGCCATTCCCACTTCCTCTCTCTCTCCTCCTTCGACTGGGAGCAAAGCACATGGCTATGTGCTGCTCCATCCTAGGACATGGATGGGCCTAGGAGATTTTTCCCCCTTTGTACACGCATCTCTTGCCAGCAATGAGGGGCAAGAGTTAACTAAGTTTAGGGAACAGAAAGAAGAGATGGAACATCATTTGTCTACTGAAAATGCTGTACCTGCAATGAATAAATGTAAGGACTCTTTTGTACTTACTTTTCATACCTGCCATGTCTAAGCGTGCATTTCTTTATGCTTGGCTGGGCTAAGGGTGTAAGACTAACCTGGATCTCTCTAATATGCTCATGGGCTCTGTTTTTAAGCATTATACTTTTTCTGTACACGAGTTTAGCTGCTCTGCTCCATTTCAGTAGTTCTAACAGACTGCTAAAATGGGCTTCTCTTAAAACCATTACTTGACAAAACAGCCCATCAGGACCCTAATAGCAGACTGTCCTACTCTCTCCAGGGCACTAATGTATACATAGTTAACAGAATTGCCAAGTTTATAATCAAGCTTGCTCAGTTAAGAACTCATTATACCAAACTGATCAAGGTTACTTGTAAAGGTGATGCACTGTACACATATACGTATACCCCTTTTATTTTAATTTGTCAACTGGTGCTGTGTTCTTGTGTTTTTCATATGGTTGACTGACAAATCAATAAATTTAAACCAACTAACTAACTATCAGGGAAGCTGGTCAATAACATCTTAAAACCCCACCAAAATTTGAGGTTATCCTGATAGGATGTTTTCTGAGCTCTCCAAAATACTGCTTGATGGTCCTTCCAAATATTTGCCAGAGAGTAAACGCAGTGACAATCTATGTCATTCATTGGTGATCACTCGTAGCCGAGTAAGATTGTCTTCCAAGGGTAAAATTTTAACAGTGGATCCGTAAGTGGCTGTAAAGGCCAATTCTGGATCCACACAACCTCCCACAATGAGGGCATAGGTTTCCGGGTGGGAGATGGTCATGATGAGGGTTTGCCTGACGTGCCTTCCTTTTAGCTCTTTTCTCCCTTTCGCCCTGTACTCGTGCTTCTTCAAAGTCCATAGCGCCTTTAATAAAGGCTGACCTCCAATTGAAACGCTCATGAGTTAGGGCTTCCCAGTTCTCAATGCTGATATTACATTTTTTTAAATTAGCTTTGAGAGTGTCTTTGAATCTCTTTTGCTGTCCACCAATATTCCGTTTTCCATTCTTAAGTTGGGAGTAAAGTAGCTGCTTTGGAAGACGATGGTCAGGCATTCGAACAACATGGCTGGTCCAGCGAAGTTGATGTTGGATGATCATTGTTTCAATGCTGGTGGTTTTCACTTCTTCTAATACGCTAACATTAGTCCGCCTATCTTCCAAGTAATTTGCAGAATTTTTCGGAGGCAGCGTTGATGGAATCTTTCAAGAAGTTGGAGGTGGCGTTTGTAGAGGGTCCATGTTTCACAGGCGTACAGAAGGGTTGGTAGTACAATGGCTTTGTAAACAAGCATTTTGGTCTCCCTGCGAATGTCCCGATCCTCAAACACTCTAAGCTTCATTCGGGAGAAAGCTATACTCACAGAGCTCAGGCGATGCTGAATTTCAGCGTCGATGTCGGCTTTTGTAGATAGATGGCTGCCTAGATAAGAAAAGTGGTCGACATTTTCTAGTGACACACCTTTAAGCTGGATTGATGGCGCTGCGGAGGGATTGGTTTGAACTTGCTGGTAAAGCACTTTGGTTTTTTTAATGTTAATCGAGAGGCCGAGCTTTTCATATGCTTCTGCAAAGATGTTTAGGATAGTTTGAAGATCTTCCTCGGAGTGTGCACAGACTACGTTATCATCAGCATATTGAAGTTCTATAACAGAAGTTGCAACTACCTTATTTTTTGCTTTCAGCCTACTAAGATTAAAAAGCTTTCCATCTGTTCGATATATAATTTCTACACCAGTAGGAAGCTTCTCTTCAACAAGGTGTATAATCATAGCGATGAAGATAGCGAATAAGGTTGGAGCAATAACACATCCCTGTTTAACGCCGGATTCCACTTTAAATGGATCGCTTTGAGAGCCATTGTTATCCAGGATTGTTGTCGTCATGGAGTAGCCGCAAGATGTTCACAAATTTATCAGGGCATCCGATTTTCAGAAGGATGGTCCAGAGAGCAGTACGATTTACAGTATCAAAAGCTTTAGTCAGATCAATAAATTCCATGTACAAAGGGCGGTTTTGCTCCTTGCATTTTTCTTGAAGCTGTCGTGTAGTGAAGATCATATCCACTGTTCCCCTGGAAGGGCGGAAGCCATTTTGCATTTCAGGGAGGATGTCTTCTGATACAGATAGGAGACGGTTTGTGATGATCTTTGCCAGGATTTTGCCTGCTGTAGCTAGAAGGGAGATGCCTCAATAGTTTCCACAGTCTGTTCTATCACCCTTTTTAAAGAGAGTGATAATTATGGCATCCCTAAAGTCTGCTGGAATCTCCTCCCTCATCCAGATTTTTTCGATGAGCTTATGAAGTTGTTGTGTAAATTCAGGCCCGCCTTCTTTAAAGACTTCAGCAGGAATCCCATCAGGTCCACTAGCTTTGTTATTTTTCATTTGTTTAGTGGCTTTACTGACTTCCTCCAAACTAGGGGGTACTGCAAGCTCATCTCTTATTTGTTTTTGCGGGATTTGCAAGAAGATTTCATCAGCCACAGTAGAGTGATGATTAAGGAGATTGTAATAATGCTCTTTCCAGTGCAGTGCAATAGACTCTTTGTCCTTTAGAAGTTTGACACCATCTATTGAGCGTAAGGGATTTGTACCATAGTTTGTTGGTCTGTAGATGGCCCCGTGCATCATGAGCATCTGCAAAATGTTGGATTTCTTGGGCTTTTTTTATCCACCATATGTTCTTAAGTTCTCTAGTTCTTCTTTGGACTTCTGCCTTTGCACTGGCGTAGATTTTTTTCTTAACGGCACAGTTAATATCTTTTTGCCATATCCGGAAGGCTTTCCTTTTCTTGTCAATAATGTGTTCAATCTCACTATCGTTCTCATCAAACCAGTCCTGATGTCTCTTAGTTTGGTATCCGATAGTTTGTTCACAGGCTGAAATAATAGAAGTCTTCAATTTAATCCAGTGTTCCTCAACATTTTCAGGGAGTTCCATAGGCAGATGTTCAGCTTCACATTCTTTGCTTCTCCTACAGAGTAAGAAGTGTCAGATGGGACAGTGAAGAAGCTCTCCTTCACCCAAATTTCTGAGCCCACCTTCAATGCAAGAACTTTATACTACATCCATCCTGTGGCCAAGAGGGATTCTGGAAAAAAAGGGAAATAGGCTGCTGCCCTCCAGGCTGGTTGGGAGCCACAGCCAACAAAAGATTGCCCATTAGGACAGCATTGTTGGATGGAGCAGAGGAGAAAAATAGTGGTAAGATCGTAACACTTGCCCAGTCATGATAGATGCCCCTACTGAGCCTGTACTTTTAAAGTATAACTATCATCTCACAAGGAGGCTCTTAACATTGTACAGGGTGGTGATGCTGGGAAATGACAGCAAGATAAGGGAACAGAGAGCAGTGAGCCACACCACCAATTCTCCTGTTCCCTTTAAACTAATATGTTGCCTTCAGGTGACAATGAAGGATGCTGTCTTCTCACCAGTACTGAAGAAAAATTCTACTGCTAATCCATCTAACTTTTATAGATGGATTAGGAGAGGGCACAATCTTGTTAATCATCTCAGGAAGCAGAATGTTGAGGCTGAATTAGATGCTTTTTCCAACTCCTCCGAAGCTACTATTTGTGCAGGGAGGAAATCCTGATTTTAAATTTTAAATCTTATTAGTTAGATTTATATCCCACCTTTCCTCCAGGAGCTCATGACAGATTGCATGCAACCCCATGAGATACCAAAGGTTGGGCTGAGAGAGTGACTGGCCCAAAGTCATCCAGTGAGCTTCCATTGCTAGGAGAGGACTGAACCTGGGCCTTCCCAGCCCTATTCCAACATCTTACCACTATACCACAGTGGCTCTCCATCTGGCTTGGACTTTGGTTCCAATATGACCTACATTTTAATAGTTTCCAAAATTGGGAGATCAGTGAGCCTGATTTTTCAGGAGTTGTCTGTAACATAATTCAGCAGCCACAGCATCACAAATACCACATCTCACTATTATTTGGATCAGGGGTCCCCAACCTTTTTGGCGCCAGGGACCGGTTTCAAAAGACAATTTTTCTGTGGACCAGGGTGGCGGGGTTTCTGGGATTTCTGTGGACTGGGTGGGGTGGGGTTTGCAGGTGGGAGCCAATCGCATGCACCAGGGGGTGGGGTTTGCGGGCGGGAGCCAATCACAAGCACCGGGGGATGGGTTTGCGGGCGGGAGCCAATCGCGCGGAAGGGGGCGGGGTTTGCGGGCCGGAGCCCCATGGCCCAGTTACTAACAGGCCGCAGCCCTCTAGTGGGCCGTGGCCCACAGGTTGGTGACCCCTGATTTGGATTAAATATGCTACCTAGACTTCCTCATTTGTGTTTTCATAGGTTGCATGATTTCTCCTTTACATGAAAATATGGGATCTCCTGGCAGCTTCTCCTTTCTCAAGGCAAAATGTCTTGGCTAACAGTAATGACGATGCCTTTTGTCGAGTGCAAGTCCAAGCTGGCAACATTTTGCCCATATCCATTTTCTCATCTCCATCATCCTGTCTGCAGGAGACCTTTCTTTTCGCTTCAGATCTGAAGTGCTGCCTTGATGCCAAAAATGCTGCTGCAGTTATCAGAAGAAAAGTAAATGATCCAGCACAAGGAAGAAAGAAAATGAAATGAAAGTGCAAAGATCATATTACTCAGATGAAGGAAAACACTTTTCCAACTACAATAGTGGCTGAACTCATAAATTAGATGACTGAAGTAATAAGACATGTGAAATAGCTTTTAACTCCACTACCAGCTCTGTGCAATAAATTTCCAATGACACCCAAGCTTTTAGTGGAGGATATGATTTATTGCCGTCTACAGGAAGAGAGCTTTCATGGATTATCTCTAAAGTGGCAAAACTCTATTCTGAATTTTTCAAAATTAGTGAAGCTGTATGAATGTTACAGGTAGGCTGGTTCCAAAATACTGCAGATGTATTTTAGAAGTGGTACAAACTATGATTGCACTGGCTAAACTTCTGAAGATCAAATAAGATCCAAGCTTTCTTATCCATGTTATAAGTTATTATCAAGCTAAGGTACGGGAGAATGGGAGAAGTGGGATGCTGTTGATAACTCTGGGGCAACTGCCTAATCATGGCACTTAAGTGATTTATATTCTTTAGGAAGAGTTGGGTTGAACCAAAAGTTACCCAGAGTTTTGAAGGTACAACCAAATGTTATAAAAGGAGACAAATAACTTACCTGAGAAGATGTTAAATGAACAGGACTTAGAGGGTGTACAGGCTTAAATATTCTAAATTATCCCTGCATGGTGGATTTTGACTCCTAATCAAATACCAAGATCTGTATTTTGAATCAGAAAAGCAATTTTCTCCATTTTTAGACAGGTTAGTCTCAGCAGGTGGCAAACACTGATAACTTTGTTAGTATCTAAGGTCCATTTAGATCAGGAGTGTGGAACCTTTTTTCTGCCAAGGGCCATTTGGATATTTATAACCGGGGACTGGGGGGGGGAAGGGGGCGGGGTTTCTGGGATTTCCGTGGACAGGGGGCCGGAGTTTGCTGGTGGGAGCCAATCACAAGCACTGGGGGGCGGGTTTGCGGGCAGGAGCCAATCGCGTGGAAGGGGTGGGGTTTGTGGGAGGGAGCCCCACAGGCCTTATACGGCCTGCGGGCCTGACATTGCCCACCCCTGATTTAGATAGAGGCCTCCAGGGTATATCAGGGCTGTAGACTAGGGGGAAAAAATCCCAGAAGGCAGCAATGCAAACCACTTCCATATTGCTGTCAAGAAGAGTACATGGATATGTCTATAACATATATGACACCAGGAGTCACTCAACTTGAGGAAGACCTTACCTTTTACAGATCCTTCAGAAATGGATGTTGCCTTCCCCTGCAAGGTGCAGCAGCCTCAATTTTTTTCAGGAAGCCACCCAGCACCACTGGATATGCACATTCTGTATGTGCATCCCTCTTTTAGCACATGCTGCCACCTAGCTAGTCTGAACAGCAAGAAAGAAGCTGGTTTGGGGACTTAAGGAACAGCTTTATAGGAACTGAAGTGGTGACACGTGTGTGTCTCTCAGTGCTATTAAACTCTGAGAAGGGGTCAAATCAATCACTCTACCTTCAATTGCCCCAAGTGATCTCAGCAAAGAATTCAATATTATCTCAATGTCAACAGGATTCTCTCTTCTGGGTTTTCCTGATGCATCTTTGCCAGAAGGCAAAAGCTCATTTTGGAGCAGCCACAAAAGAAGAGGATGCTTCTTTGCTAAGAGAAATTCCAAGATGGCCCCAAGCCAATCACCTGCAGCTGTTTGTGTTTTCTTTAAGCACCTACAGAAATACACTTAGCAAGAGATAATTCAAGCATTTTTTTTACAAGAATGAGGAGATAGATTTGCAGCCACCTGATGCCAATATAATGGTATTGTACTAAATACATACAGTATGAGAGGAACAGGCTGTTTAAGGAACATCATAATCCTACGGAAGAATATTATTTGAGATGGCAGACTGGAGTACCTTTTCTTTGCCATAAAATTCTCATCTGAAGTGATTAACCTATGCCTGGACTATACTAGGAATGAGGGACAGATTCCCTCACCTGCATCAGAATGCAAATTAGTCTATTTTTGTATTTTCTACCTAACATATGAACCCAAACTCAGTTAACCTTCAAGAATGTGTACTTCAGTCTACATAAAAACACATGGAATCATGATAATATTGCAGGGGTATGTCACATGTAGTGCTTAACTGAATCTACATTCCACTGAAGATCTCCCTGGGGAGGATTCAAGCCACAGTTTTATGTTCTTTTGATGGCTTGCTGTTAAGATAGGTTGCAGGAAAAGTTACTGGAGATAAATCTTGTAAAGTTGCTGAGAAGGTGAGCTATATTATTAGTAGACTCTAATCTAGTGAATGGAGGCTACATTCTACTGGGACATTCCTTGAGTAGGAGCTTGATGAACTATTACTGTACATTCACTTTAACCTTTTTCATCAAATCATGCTTTATGGATACATTAGGCACAAAACTGATTCAGTAGCATTGCAGTCTTTCCTTAAGGCAAAGAGTGAAAATAACTATCAAGTCCAATCAAAATGGGGGGGGGATTTACTATCAGCATAATTTAATTAGCCAAATGGGAATCTGATGAGGACACTAAGCCAAATGCTTCTGTTTTCCTCATATGCTGGTGCCAAGAGAACAAGAGTGGTACTAAATGTGTGGTCTTTATCTGACTTCTCTAACAAAGATAAGGAAGGCTCTTGGCCCTGGTGGTTTCCCACTTGATGAATACAAAACGGACTTGGTCTTCTTGTCAGAGCAGTGGCAATGTGACCTGAGGGTAGAGTTACATCTGTCCCCATTGTCATGGTCAGATCACGCCCCGGTGGCCTTGAGATTCTCTTACGCCACCCCCCTCCGCAGGGAAGCAGGACCCATTAGATTGGTCCACCCATGGTGACTGATGGACCCGGTAGGGTTCCAGAGGGAACTGGGGGTCATTCCCGGGGATCTGTTGCATGGCCCAGTGGAGGCCCTAGCCACTGCCTGGAATAGGGAGACGGCTGGGGCCTTGGACAGGATCGCACCTGTGCGACCTCTCTTGCCCCATTCAACCTGACACTCCCTGTGGTTCACGGAGGAGCTGAGGGTTTTGAAGAGGGTTAAGAGACGTCTAGACCGCCGCTGGAGGAAGACAAAGACTGAATCTGACCGAACACAGGCTAGAGCCACGGTTAAGGCCTACCTTGTGGCGGTTAAGAGCGGCGAAACATCAATATTTCTCCACCCTTATTGCGTCCGCAGAAGGCCGTCCGACGGCCCTGTTTAAGATCACCTGATCTCTTTTGGGGAAGGTGGGCCCAGTGACCCACCTACAGGGCTGTGTGGAGGAGTTTGCCAAGCATCTGCAGGATAAAATTGCTTGGATTCACTCCAAGTTGGGCTCTAAGCGTGAGGCACAGTCTGGGAAGATGCCGAGGGAGTGTACTTACCCTCTTATCTGGGAACAGTTTGACCCTGTTGGGCCTGAGGAGGTGGCCAGGATTCTCCGGACTGTAAATGGCGGTCCCTCAGGGTATCTGAGGGACCGCCTCATCCCCATAACTTCAAACCGTCCCACTCGATTATGTAGAGAGGGCATGCTTCGAACCCCGTCGGTAAGGGAGTTTCGGTTGACGGGGTCCAGAAGGCGCGCCTTCTTGGCAGTGGCGCCTGCCCTTTGGAACATTTTGCCCCCGGAGGTGAGGCAGGCCCCATCGCTGCTCTCCTTTCGAAAGAACTTAAGGACCTGGTTTTGCCGCCTCGCGTGGGACGGGAATAGGAATAGCTCCTCATGGGTATGGTTGGTGTCTTAGAACCCTTTTATGATCATGTTGGTATTAGGTTGGTTAAGATCGCCCTCTTGGATTTTCTATTTAATTTATAATAATAAGTAGTTGTATATTGTATTTTTATATTTTATAATAGAATTTTAATCTTTATGTTTGTAAACCGCCCAGAGTCCCCTTTGGGGGAGATGGTGCAGTGATAGAAGTTTTAAATAAATAAATAAATAAATAAATAAATAAATAAATAAATAAATAAATAAATGCATGCATGCATGCATGCATGCATGCATGCATGCCACCACATGTCATCTAGATCCATGCCCTTCCTGGCTGGTAAAGCAGCCCGGGAGGTGACGTGGTTGGGTCCAGGCGATGGTCAATACATCCTTGAGAGAGGGGGCATTCCTGGCTGTCTTTAAAGAGGAGCTGGTGCACCCCCTCCTCAAGAAACCATCCCTGGACCCTACTATTTTGGACAATTTTCTCCCTGTCTCCCACCTTCCCTTCCTGGGAAAGATGGTTGAGAAACTGGTGGCATTGCAACTCCAGAGGATTCTGGATGAAATGGATTATCTAGACCCCTTTCAGTCAGGTTCCAGGCCAGGATACAGGACAGAGACTGCATTGGTTGCCCTTATGGAAGATCTCTGGTGGGAGCGGGATGGAGACAGTGCATCCATCCTTGATCTTTTGGACCTCTCAGCAGCTTTCGATACCATCGACCGTGGAATCCTTTTGGGACGGCTCAGGGAGTTGGGGGTGGGCGGTGTAGTTCTGCGCTGTTCACCTCCTTCCTTCAGGGTCATTCCCAATCGGTGGTGATAGGGGATGAGAGATCCGACCCTCGACCCCTTCTGTGTGGGGTGCCGCAGTGTTCGGTTCTGTCTCCTTTTCTATTCAACATCTACATGAAACCACTGGGTGAGATCATCCATCAATATGCTGATGATACTCAATTATATATCTCCATCCCGGGTGAGGTAAGTGATGCGGTGGCTGCCCTGTCTCAGGGCCTGGGGGCTGTGTGGGTCTGGATGGGGAACAACAGGCTTCAGCTGAACCCTGGTAAGACAGAGTGGCTGTGGGTTGATGGCACCTCTGCATCTAGGAAGTTGTCATCTTTAGTCCTGGATGGGGTGGCACTGCCCCATTCAGACCCAGTGCAGAACCTGGGGGTCCTCCTGGACTCACAAATCCTGCTTGATGAACAGGTGGCAGTTGTGGCCAGAAGGGCCTTTGCGCAACTTCGAGTTGTGTGCCAGTTACGCCCTTTCCTGGATCGAGATGCCCTCTGAACAGTCACTCATGCCCTGGTCATCTCCCATATAGACTATTGCAATGCACTCTACATGGGGCTGCCCTTGAAGAGTATCCAGAAGCTTCAGCTGGTCCAGAATGTGGCCACGTGGGCAGTTATTGGTGCCTCAAGATCGGCACATGTGACACCACTGCTGAACAAGCTGCACTGGGTACCGGTTTGCTTCCGGGTCCAATTTAAGGTGTTGGTTATCACCTTTAAAGCCCTACATGGCATGGGACCAGGCTACCTGAGGGACCGTCTCATCCCCATAACATTGACCTGTCCCACCCGGTCCTGCAAAGAGGGCATGCTACGGACTCCGTTGGTAAAGGAATTTCATTTGACAGCATCCAGGAGGTGGGCCTTCTCTGCAGTGGCGCCCACCCTTTGGAACACTCTGCCCCCGGAGATGTGGCGGGCCCCTTCATTCCCGGCCTTCCAGAAGAATTTGAAGACCTGGTTCTGCTGCCTTGCCTGGGTTGGGAAGGGCAATAGTTCTTCCTGGGGGTGTCTGGTGCCATAGAGTCCTTCCTATTGAAAGAGATCAGTTCGTCACTTGGATTTTTAATTATTTATTCTCTATTTTTATTGGTAGTTGTTGTAATTTTATACCTCTACTATTTTAATTGCTGATTTTATTGTAAACCGCCCAGACTCCCCCTTTTTGGGGGGAGATAGGCAGTGATAGAAATGTGAACAATAAATAAATAAAAATGTTGAGTTCTTATACTTTATCTGAGATATAGGTCAAAACTCTGACAAGTAGATTCCTAACACTTTGTTTCAATGAAACAAATATGCTGCTTCCTAAACAAGGTTTTTATTATCATTTTGTTGATAAATGTAGATGCTAAGATTTCTGATTTAACTCTGAATTACATGTGATAATGGTGTATATGGCTCTAGAACCTCTTACTTGCATTGCTAGAAATTTTGAAAACATTAAAGTGATTGTACCAGAAGAGTCAGAGCATAAGATTCTAATATATGGGAACAATATGTTAAATTTCATGGACCATCCACTCTTAATCTATAAATAAATTGATTTATCTATGAATAAATCTGTAAATTGGGTACTCTATAAATTGGAGCAAATTGAACTTAATGCCATTTAGTCCAAATAGTAATTCATATATGTTGTGTTCTGAGTCCCTTGTTTATCTCTGTAAAATAATTCCTCAGAATTAGGAAGGGGCAAATTTGAAATTATCCCCATTTTTGACACAAATATAGATATAGACAGTATTCCTTTGAGTATGAGGGGTAAGAGAAATATGATCAAGCCAAATTTAATGCTGATTAATTGATTGATTGATTGATTGATTGATTAATTGTTCTTTTTTTTCCTTATTGCCTGCCGCAATTAAGAGACTCTTACTAGGGACACTCTCAGCAAATCGTCCACAGTACAAGTAAATTACGTATCCATAAACTATAAACAGTCCTCCAAAAATTAAACAACAGTTTTAAAAAAATCTAAAAGCAATAAAGATTTATGGGACGAAGGCCCTTTGAAACAGTTCTTTTTTTAATAATTTCCTAAAGCCTAACAAGATACAAGCTGATTGGATTTCAGAAGGCAGGGAAGGCTGCTGCTGAAAAACAAGATTTGCAGGCCTCTCAATAAAATAGGGGACTATTAATAGAATCTCTTGGGAGCTCTGCATCAGACAGGTCAAAATTGAGTGGAGGAGATGTTCCCGGAGATGTTTTGATGCTAAGCCATGTAGAGTTTTAAAAGTCAAAAACAGCTCTTTGAATTGCATATGGAACCTTATAGGAAGCCAGTGCAGGACAAGTACCCATCAACAACTGGGCTGCTGCATTCTGGACTAGGTGAAACTTCTGTGTGGTCTTCAAGGGCAGCCCCATATAGAGTAGGAGAGAGAGGACTGAGCCGTGCAGTAACTCCAAGGGAGGGCCACTTAACGACTCTTATCCCCCACAACCACCACCTGGACTCACCCACTGAGGAAGAAGTAGGACACAATGCCTCCAACTCTTAACTATGGGAGGTGGTCCAGAAGGATTCTATGGTCAATGGAATCAAAGACTGCTGTAGCCGGACTAGGAGAGATGCACTTCCCCCATCCCGGTCACAAAAAAGTTCATCAATCAGTAGGCTGACCATATTTCAGGATGGCAAAACGGGGCGGGGTCTTATGTAATATTCCGTATTCATGAAAAAGACAGGGGTCCTCACGCACACCCTGGTCCACGCAATTGGCTCCTTCCTGCAAACCCCACCCCCCGGTCCGCCCCCCCCGCTCAGATCCTCCTTTCGCGCCATTCCCGCCGGGTTTGAAAATGGGACAAAATTGAGATTTTTATCAAAACGACGGGACGGTTGAAAAATGCTTAAAAAACCGGACTGTCCCGTTCAAAACAGGACATATGGTCAGCCTATCAATCAGGGCAACCAACACTGTCTTAGTCCCATATCTGAAGGGGTCTTTTTATTTTTATTATTACACATTATTTTATATATAATAAAGGAATATATAATAAATAGTTTTCTCTGGTAATTTTCTCTGTAATTTACTGTGTAAATTGCAATTACCTATTGGGAAAATTGGGATTTTCTTATTTATTACTGAGCATTTTAACTTTGCTTACTGGTTACAGTTAGGAACTTCAGTTCCTCTTTGTTCCTTCTTTGTTTAGGGACTACCTTCAATTTCTGTACTTAATATTGCAAGATAAATATGGAAAATATTAGGTCATAGTACCCATGAAAAACTTATACTATGAAATAATGGGAATTTTAAAATAGCTGGTAAATCAATCTTGAAGTTTAGCTGGACCTTTAAAAATATCATTACTTTGGACTAATTTGGTTCTGCTATAGCTGTTCTTCAAACGTTTCTAGAAAAAGTAGAATTGATGTCACCAAGAGTACTTCTTGGCACTTTATTCAACTTAAACACTTTTTTAGGCTGTTCAGCCTTGATTCCATTATTGTCTCTGAGGTTACACAGTTGTTCGATACTTCAGAGGATTTAGTTCAAGTACCTAAGCTTGTGTTTTGTTAAGAAATTGAAGGAAGTTTATGAAATGGACATTATCCTATTTACATAAATTTTGGAATCATGAGCTTGAATGTTCAATGTTTGTGAAGCTGTGAAAAGTTAAAGAATTTAACTTTTAATTTTAACATTAAAGAATGTAAAAATTATTTGTTTTGATATTAAAGTGAGATTAGTTCAACTGAACATTCCCTTTAATGTATGTTGGACACTTAGAGAATGTTTAATAAAAGTTGGATGCAATCATCTTGCTCTTCCAGATGCAGTATAGAATTTAGAACATTAAATTAAAGTTCTGGATTTGTCCTATGATTGCCACGTTTTGGATTGAAATCCATGGATTGTTAACATGACTTTAGATAAATCATTGCTGGTTAAGAGAACATATGTTATTTCTGGCTATATTCCCAGCATTTGCAATCTATCAAAACATAAAGAACTGGGATAATATATTAGAAAAAGAGGAAGAACATTTAATTTCTAAAATATATAAAACATTACTGGAAATGAAAACCAAGGACATAAAAATTAAAAAATACATGAAAAAATGGGAGGAAAATTTAGGAATTGAAATTACATATGAAGATTGGCAAGAAATCTGGGTCAAAAATATAAAATTTACTTTAAGTAATGATTTAAGAGAAAACATGTATAAAATGATTTTTAGATGGTACATGTCTCCTGAGGTGTTATTTAAATCAAAAATGAGTAACTCTATTTTATGTTGGAAATGCAAAAACAAAAGGGGTTCTTTCTACCATGTATGGTGGCTATGTGAAAAAGCAAAAAAATATTGGGTCAAAATACATAAATATGTATGTAAAATATTCGACAAAGAAATAAGAATGAGACCAGAATTATATTTATTGGGTAAAATTGAAGACAATATAAATAAAAAACAAAAGGTTTTATTTCAGTATCTAAGTACAGCTGCAAGGATAAAATACGCCCAATACTGGAAACAAGAAAATATTCCAACAAAAGAAGAATGGATTATAAAAGTAATGGATTTAATGCAAACAGACAAATTAACAAATTTAATAAAAGGAAAAGAAATGGGGAAGTATAATGAAACATGGGACCCCTTCATAAAATATATTCAAAAAGAATATAACATTAAATAGAGAACAAATAATAATAATAATAATAATAATAATAATAATAATAATAAAAAGTACAAATAAAGAAGGGACGAAGGGAAAAAAAGAGGTATAAGAAGAGAAAAATGTAAATCAAGTATTTACAAGAATTTTTTTTTTGTTAAGAAAACTGGAAGAATTTTAATGGAGTGTATGTATGTATTATGTATTATAAAACAAAGATTTAAACTTAAGATTGAATTTGATACAAATATATAAATAAATAAATAATATAATGTAAGGAAAGGAAAGGAAAGGGAGAAAAAGAATGATAAATATATATAAAGTAAGAAGAAAAAGAAAGGATTAGGTTAGAAAGAAAAAGAGGATAGAAAGGGTGAAAAGGGAAAGAAAGATAGGAAAAGAAGATAGAGCAGAAGAGAAGAGAGAGAAGAGGTTAGAGAGAGAAAGAGGGAGTATGAGAGAAGATATTAGAGAGAATGAGAAGGTCAAATAAAAATAAAAAAAGAAGAAGAAGAAGAAGAAAGGAATGGATGAAAGGATAAAAGGAAGAAAAAAATGAAAGATAAAGGAAAGGAAATGAGAGAGATGGGAGGGTTAGAAAGAGTGAGTAAGGTAAGTGAGAGAAGAGATTAGAGAGAGAAAGAGAGGGTTAAAAAAGAAGAAGGGAATGGATGAAAGAGAAAAGGAGTTAAAGGAAGAATCAAAAGGAAAGGAAAGGGAAAGGAATAGATAGAGAGAGAATAGGTTAGAAGAGATTGAAAGATAAAGGAGAGAAAAGATTAGAGACAAAAAAAGAAGGATACATTGTATTAAATATAATAAAAATAATTATATAAAATCAAATGTAAATATATATACATAAATGTAACCATTGTTATGTGTTATATATGATCATTGTTATGTGTTATATGTTTTGTTTATGTTTTATGTTGAATGTAATAATAAAAAATTATATCTGAAAAAAAAAAAACATAAAGAACTGTGGTTTTGCATGTAAATGGATAACCAAAATAATTATTATACAACATTGGAAGGACAAATCTACACCTGACTTGCAGCAATGGATTTTTAAAATGTGTAATCTATCAATACTTTAATTAGTGCTTCCTTTTAAAAAAACACAAAACAAAAGGGCAAGGGACAGGATTTTTGACCAGGCTAGTCAAAAGTTATTTTGTTCTTTCATTCATTGGATAAATTTCTTTGTCCCTTCTCCCCTCCCCATTTTCTTTTCTACTTTGGGGTGGTGGTGGTGGTAAGTTTTGATATTATATTGTGTTAACTCTATGCATATATGTATTGTCGAAGGCTTTCACGGCCGGAGTTCAATGGCTGTTGTGGGTCTTCCGGGCTGTGTGGCCGTGTTCTGGAAGTTGTGGTTCCTAACGTTTCGCCAGCATCTGTGGCCAGCATCTTCAGAGGGCAGGAGCACAGATAGAAGCAAAATCTCTGTGCCCAGGTAGAGTGGCAATGTTCTATTTATAGAGCTAAATTATAGGAGATTAGGTGGTTTTTTTTTTTTTTGTGTTGAAATGTTAACGAGTGGCTGATGAGCGTGATTAGCATGTTCATTGTGAGAAGTATTCCCATGACCTGGTGGTTGGACTGAGTTCGTTGACCTTTTGCAGGCTGTGTTTTTCAGGACTGGTAGCCAGGTTTTGCTAATTTTTAAACTTTCTTCTTTTTTATTGTAACTGTGCTGGTGTTTGTGAATTTCAATGGCTTCTCTGTATAATCTGGTGTAGTGGCTTTTGGTGTTGTCCAGTATTTCTGTGTTTTCAAATAGGATTTTGTGTCCCGTTTGCTTGAGAGCATGTTCAGCTACTGAAGATTTTTCTGGTTGCTGTAGTCTGCAGTGTCTTTCGTGTTCTTTTATCCTGGTGTGAATGCTTCGTTTTGTGGTTCCGATGTATACTTGTCCACAGCTGCATGGTATGCGGTATACTCCTGCAGCGGTGCGGGGGTCCCTTTTGTCTTTTGCTGATTTTAGCATTTGTTGTATTTTTCTGGTGGGTCTGAAGACTGTTTGAAAGTTGTGTTTTTCCATCAGTTTTCCCATGCGGTCAGTGACTCCTTTGATGTAGGGCAGGAATACTTTGTTTGTGGGGGGCTGTTTTTCTTCAGTTGGATGTTGTTTTCTTGGTTTGATGGCTCTTTTTATTTCATTCTTGGAATAGCCATTTGCCTGTAGGACCCAATTCAGATGGTTAAGTTCATTGTTGAGAAATTGGGTTTCACAGTTTCGATTAGCACGATCCACCAAGGTTTTGATCATGCCTCTCTTTTGTCGTGGGTGGTGATTGGAATTTTTGTGTAGATATCGGTCCGTATGGGTGGGTTTTCTGTATACTTTGTGTCCTAGTTTGAGGTCCGGATTGCGTATGACCAGCGTATCTAAAAATGGAAGTTTGCCATCAGTTTCTTTTTCCATGGTGAATTGTATATTGGGGTGGATTTGACAGAACGCCTGCTCTCTCCTGAAGAAACCTCCATCCTAAGCAAAGGAGGAAACTTTGCAATTACACCCACCAGAATTCCAGTGGAAGATATCATTGCCAATGTGGAATCAGCCATTCACCAACGTCCAGAGGAAGAAGCAGAAGAAATAAGGGGTGAAGTGGCAAGAATCCTAAGGAAAGCAAAGCCCCCCACCAGCAACATTACTAAGAAGGAGAGAAATGCCATAGAGACCCTCAATTCGGACCCAGACATCATCATCCTTCCAGCGGACAAAGGCAATGCCACGGTAATTATGAACATAGATGAATACAAAGACAAAATCAGAGAATTACTAGACCCCACCACATACAGAACAATAAGACGGGATCCGACCAGCAAAATCATGAAGCAAACCAACACACTGATAAAGAGCTCCTCCCTGCATCCCAACGTACTACAACGTATTTGCAAGACAGAAGCTCTCTCACCTAGACTATACGGACTCCCCAAAATCCACAAAGACTCGATCCCACTCAGACCCATTGTAAGTGCCATTGGCTCCCCGACATATGAATTATCCAAACATTTGGCAACCCTTTTACAGACCCACATCGGACAGACTCCATCCCACATCAAAGACTCAGGACACTTCATCAACAAAATCAGCACCCTAAAACTCAACCACACGGACAAACTGGTCAGCTTTGACGTGGTCTCCCTGTTTACCAAGGTGCCAGTAAGGGACACCCTGGCACTCATCAAGCAAATCTTCCCAGAAGACATTACAGCTTTATTTCAACACTGCCTAACAACTAGTTACTTTCAATGGGAGAATGAGTTCTACGAACAGATGGATGGCGTTGCCATGGGAAGCCCCCTGAGCCCAGTCATAGCAAACTTTTACATGGAACACTTTGAAAAACAGGCTTTGGAATCGGCACCCATTACACCAACAGTCTGGTTCCGGTTCGTGGATGACACCTTCGCAATTTGGAGTCATACTGAAGAAGAACTGGAGAAATTTCTGGACCACCTAAACGGCATCCACCCCAATATACAATTCACCATGGAAAAAGAAACTGATGGCAAACTTCCATTTTTAGATACACTGGTCATACGCAATCCGGACCTCAAACTAGGACACAAAGTATACAGAAAACCCACCCATACGGACCGATATCTACACAAAAATTCCAATCACCACCCACGACAAAAGAGAGGCATGATCAAAACCTTGGTGGATCGTGCTAATCGAAACTGTGAAACCCAATTTCTCAACAATGAACTTAACCATCTGAATTGGGTCCTACAGGCAAATGGCTATTCCAAGAATGAAATAAAAAGAGCCATCAAACCAAGAAAACAACATCCAACTGAAGAAAAACAGCCCCCCACAAACAAAGTATTCCTGCCCTACATCAAAGGAGTCACTGACCGCATGGGAAAACTGATGGAAAAACACAACTTTCAAACAGTCTTCAGACCCACCAGAAAAATACAACAAATGCTAAAATCAGCAAAAGACAAAAGGGACCCCCGCACCGCTGCAGGAGTATACCGCATACCATGCAGCTGTGGACAAGTATACATCGGAACCACAAAACGAAGCATTCACACCAGGATAAAAGAACACGAAAGACACTGCAGACTACAGCAACCAGAAAAATCTTCAGTAGCTGAACATGCTCTCAAGCAAACGGGACACAAAATCCTATTTGAAAACACAGAAATACTGGACAACACCAAAAGCCACTACACCAGATT